>CM069535.1:6832972-7337972 GCA_035773235.1 Eospalax fontanierii
TAGGGTGAAGAGGTGCTTCCCACTTCACGAAGGCTCCCCGCCATCCCTGTGTTCTGACAAGCACATTGATTGTGCCTTCAGGAGGAGCTTCCAGAGTCCGATTTTCCACCTGTGAGTATAAAAAGACTTATTTTTGTTTGCAAATAAAATAAGTACATGCCTTGCTTTGAGCATATATCTTCAAAGAAGCTCTTTCTGCTGTGAGTAAACTATTTTGACAGTAGCGTCTTGTCAGAATACCTCATTTTGTCAGCAGGATCAAAGCGTACCTCGTGTTTTCTTCCTCCTGCTGTGAAAGCTTAGAACTGGGGCTCCTGACCAAGACAGAAGCTTGTGATTTCCAGAGTATGTTGATCAGCTCACACTGAGACTGTGCCCACGGCTGTGCATAACCACAGACTATTTTCAGAACTACTTAAGAATGGTTTCTAAGTGATTGTAAAGAAGGGATACATAGAGTCCATTTTCATAAGTTCCTGATAGGGAAAAGCTATGCTAAGCCTCTCCTCTCTCTCTCTCTCTCTCTCTCTCTCTCTCTCTCTCTCAGATACACAGACATACACAAATAGATACACAGACACACACAGACATATACAGAGACACAGAGACATACACAGACACATACATGCACAGATACACACATAAATATACAAACACACAGACGCATACATGTATGCAGATACATATACATAGACACGCAGATACACACACAGACACAGATCCATGTACATACACACACACATAATCTGTTGTGTGAGCTGTGTTGCTCTTAGGTAAGCAGAGATAGTATTATCCAATTAAATTCCTTGAAACAAACAACATCTATGTTGATGATTCCTTATTGACAGATCCACATTTCTTGTTGTTGTGGAGTGTTGCAGATCAGAACCAAAACTATCTTTGGGCTATCACTTCCACCTGTAATTTCCATTAATTATCCATGTCTGAATCTTACTTGTCCCAATGACTCCCAGATGAAACTTTGGAATGTATTCACTTAAGACCTATAGCTTCCACCAATCCAAAAGCATAGACTTTCATCAGATGGCATCTGAGACATGAAGCAGAAGTCCCTCCCCAACTGACTTTCCTGTAATGTTCCTACATGACCTTCCCACTGGTGCATTTGGTACATGCACAGATTTATGACTTTCTTTGTTCCTGTGACGATAGAACATTCATGTAATCCATTCTACATAAGAACATGTGACCCACAGCAACCTGAATCCATGTTCCTGGGTTCTGGTCACTCACATATAGATCGGAATAAACTGTCTTCGATCCTCTGTGGAGTGAGGTTGAATTCTCTATGCTTAGCCTCATGATGCACCCTAGTGAGCCCCTCCCATGGAATGACCACACAAGAAACTGATATGACGTTAATCTACCTATACCAAAAGCAACAGAAGATGAACAGCTTCAAGACAAGGACTCAGAAATCAAAAGGAACCCTAAACTGAGCAAGGGTCAGAGAGAGTCCAATAGCTACCTGGGTACAAGGATCTGTGGCCAGAGGGAGGAAAGGACAAAGGATGTTTCAGTTTTGACTATTATCATCTTTTTATCACACGTTAAAACTTGGTAAACTCATTAGCATATGCCATGGACATCACTGATATATATATTGACTTCAAAGCTAATATGGACAACTTTAACTTTCTTCTTTGTGCATTTATATATGTGTGTCCAGATGCACACATGTGTGGAGTGGCATGTATGTCCAGCTGCACACATGTACAGAGTGGGGCAGCAGACAATATTGGGTGCTGTTTCTGAAAAGCTACCATCTTTATATTGAGACAGGGTCTCTCACTGGCCTGAAACTTAATAAGTAGGTAGGCTGGTTAGCCAGGGAGTCCCAGGTATCCACCTGTCTCTGCCTTCCCAGAGCTAGGAATAAAGCCCAGTCTGGCTTTATTTATGTGTGTCCTGGGCATCTGACAAAGGTCCTCGTGTTTTTAAGGTAAGCCCTTTACCAGCTGAGCAATCTCCCCAGCTCTGATATAATTCTTCAAGTACAGTCAGGCAATTTTATGCCTCACAAGAAGGTGGTCAGACAGACACGAACTCCTTAGGCAGGCAAATACTCTCAATTACAAAGGCTTTATTTGTTAAAGGTGAATATATTCTTCCAATCATGAAAATAAATGTGAAAAAGACCGAGTGTTAATTTTTAATAAGTGTGAGGTCACAAGATGTTTTATTTTCTTATCAGAGAAAGGCCTTGGGGTTCTTTAGAGCTGTAAAAGCTATGTACAAAATAGTACTAAAAAGTTAGGTTGGCAAAATCCATTCATCATTTTCATATTTCATAATAATGCAGTTAGTTTGACTGTGTCTACAGGTATAGTTCAAATCACTGTACAGAAAAAGCCTTTAAAGGGTTCCAAATAAAATGAGACCCAAAAAGTTTAATAATTAATGGCAATTCCAGACAATTATATATTAACTTCAAATACCTTCTTAATTCAAGATAAACATGTTCTTAAATTTTCTTATTTAGACAAACAGTCTGGCTTTTACTATATGTTAAAACGGGAAACTATACCATTTTGCTGACCAGGAGTTTTTTTTCTTTATTAATATCTATGTTGCCTTAAAATAATTGTTAAGGTAAAGGTTCTTGGGAGGGTAGAAGTTAATTTTGCTTTGATCTAGAAACTTCCTTTGAAAAGAAAAAAGTATGTGAAATCACAAGATCATTTTAATAAAATTTTCATCCTTAGTAAAACTCTCTTAACATTTATCAGAAAATCTTAAATAAGTAATATTTCATTTAATTTTTCCTCCCAACCCCTTTAAAGATAGGCATACTTGGGAAATCTGAAGCTTCACAGAAAAAGTGTGTTTCTGAAGGAAGTGTGGGATCTCAGGTCTAGGGCTGTTTTCCCATAAGACACCCTATCGTTAATATGTAGATGTTGTTGGCATAATCACTACATTCAGGAATCACAGTAGCTCTGGCCTCTCATATAAGGAGTCCAAACTCCTGCACTGAAGGAGGAGGTGCTCTCTAGAGAACCATTCCTCTCTAAGGGTGTGGCCACTGGCAAAATCTCTAGGCTTGAGTGGATAGGCCTTTACCCATGCACATGTGAACAGCACTAATTTAATCGGACTTTGGGTTCTCAATAAAAAGGCGACATGAACGTGGGAGGATGGTGCGTCAGGGTGAGCTGGAAGGCGGAGCCAGAGAGGGGAAATTGGGGGTAGCTTTGATACCATCTCACGTACACATCCATGAGATTCTCAGAATGAAAACCAGAATTAAAAATGATTTAGAGGTCACTGGTTTGCTTCTTTGCAAAACAGGACTGTAGAAGGACGGGTGCCTGTGCATGTGCGTGTGCATGTGCGTGTCTGTGTGTCAGATCTCCTGCTGGAAACCAGGCAACTTTGACCATGCTCTCAAGCGGGCCTCTGCTTTTGAAGCTTCTCTTGAGATGACACATAGAGAATCCATCCAAGGCTAGACCCAGTCACATCTTTCAACCACTGGTGTTTTGTAACATGAACTAAATGAGGAGGAGAGTGAAAAACTGATTTTTCTACAGAAAAACTCACTGGATTTTTTTAGAGCGATAAAAAGGAAACTTTTTCTCATACATCTGGAAGCAAGAACAGCATATAAAAGTTCTTTGATACAGCGTTTGATGTTCATTCTTTCATGATTTCCAACATTTCCAATTGGTACATTTAATTCTATAATGCATATTAGCATCTTCAAATCAGGTAAAAGGTGCTGTGAAGTAATTTTTTTTAAGAATTATGGTTTTAAAATGTGTATTTATATATGCATATCTGTGTGGGGTAAGTACACGTGTGTGAATGCAGGATCCCCATGAGGCCAGAAGAGGATGTTGGATCCCTTGAAGCTGGAGTTATAGGTAGCTATGAGGGCCCCTGTCCCATGAGGGGTACTGGGAACTGAACAGCAAGCATTCTGGGATGCGGAGCTGTTCCTCCAGCCCCTGAAGTCTTCATAGATAGATAGATAGATAGATAGATATAGATAGATAGAGAGATAGATAATTAGAAATTCTTTGAATACCACACAGGGGAATTAGTTGATCACTGAGTAATTCCATCATAATCATCTGAGGAATTAGGGAATGTCTTAGGGCAATAAAAAATTAGATTCCTTTAAACCTTGTTATTGGTTTTCTACCAATAACAGCAAATGATTCAAGATTAGAAATGAGACATTTTTCATGTCACTGAAATGTTTCATTTAAATGTATTTTCAGGTTTTTAAATAAAGAATACATTTATGAACTGTGCTGTCTTTGGAGGAATCCTTTTGAATATTACAGTTTAATATCGAGAGAGCCAGGTTCTCAAGATTGATTTGCAGATTTCTTGAATCAATAAGGATGCATTTAAAAAAGGAATGGAACCTATCAAATCCTTCATGGTATATATCCAAGATGATACAGATACCTCAGATATGTAATATCTTAAGGGCAGAATATGTATTGTAATTGGCACAAAAATATTTTTCAAACTAATTGAAGACCACTGCTTATAATGTCTTGGCAGCATGAGTTGACTTGTTGTAAATGAAGACATTGTCGTTCAATCCCAGTGATTAGGGATGGATCGTTGACTAGGGAGAGGTGTTTGCATACTGAGTACAGGATAAAGAAAAGTACCACAGAAAGGAAATAGCTTTGTGCTGTAAGTCAAGATTCGGTGTAGGATGGACAGAGCCATGGCAGAGTGGGTTTTACAATCTAATTCTGTTTTCCCCTTCCCATCAGGAGACTGTGTCATTTGATTTCTTAAGGTTAACATCGTGGGAGATCTGCACAGGACACAGGTCGATAACTATGTCCCCCCTGTTTAAAGTTGCAAGGAAATCAGGAGATGAGGTAGGGCTGGGTTAGTGGCCAGAACCACAATTCAGTTTCAGTTTATATTTGGAAGAGGTGTAAGTTTCAAGCTCACAGAAACTGTTCTTTTGTGTTCTTTCTCTCTCTCTTTCTCTCTCTCTCTTTTTCTCTCTCCCTCTGAATGGTGAAGAGTTGGCCCATTGCCATTCCTGCTTTTAAGGGTAAGTATCCATCAGAGAGGTTTACACTATAAAATACTTAATAGTAATAAAGACTACAGCTCAGCCCCAGCAGCGATAGATGGTTTTAGCTGCTTGGAAGGCAACCAATCTCTGAAATGAAATGGGAGGTGTGATCAAAAGTAAGGAAGCGAAAATTAAACTAAAGAGCTGTTTCCCATGGTAATATTTATATAATAGACTCTTCAATAAAGACAGAGTGCATTAAAATGTTAGGGAATCAGCAAACACTGCCAAAAATAGCTATAACTAATGAGAATTTTCTTTAAAAAGAAGTTAAATCTATTTAATAAAGAAAAATGCATAAAAATGTAATGCATTATTTTCAAACTAAAGAATGATACACCAAGTCTATGGCAATTATATGCTGTTAACTGGATTTAGAAAATGTTTGAAACCAAAACAATAATTGTGCCATGGTTTTAACTTCTTATGAAATATAATATGGATATACACTATAGACTTCCAAAATCTTCTGAAATTAATAACAGTTATCAAAAGTTGATTTTAATATAATTTTAAACACTGTCTTAAATAGAAATTTCTAAGACATGAAGTGAAAACTTTAATAATCTCCTTCCGGTTATACAGACTTCTGCACAGTGAGGATCACCAGCATTTAGCTCTTCCTTGACATTCAGCGTCACCCGAAATCTCATACATCTCAGAATGTGAATTCACGTACTCACCAGTGGGCCCAGAGCACAGCTCCTGGCCAAGCACACTTTGACTTGAAAGGTGTGAGAGCTCCCAGAAGCAAATTCATGGGTGTGGCAGCTGACTTCTGAGGAAGTGTGAATTAGTGTTCCGTCCACGTACAATCCATACCTTGTGATCAGGCCTGGGAAGACAGCACCTGGTTTTTAGTATGACCACAGGACAACAGCGAGGCACTCTGAGTACCAGCACTTCCTGTTATGACTTCTAGTATCCTGGAGTCACAGAATCCCACATCCTGGTCCCAACCCTGTCTTTTTTCAATGGAGAAGATACTCTTTACTTTCAACAGATTAAGTTACTAAGCAGAGGGAGGCAGAGACAGAGAGATTATAGAGAGACAGAGGCAGAGAGAGATAGACAGAGACACAGAGAGACACAGAGAGAATAGAAGCCAATAGTTCTAGAAGCAAAGTATTTGTTAGATCCTCTAAAATGCTGTCGTTTATATTCCAGACCCACAATGAGTCAATGGAATATACTTTCAGAAGTCTTACTGCTTTCTGAAAACTTCTTACTGAATGATTCCGGAAATAAAGTAACCTTACTTGTTACACTCGGGATACAGCTGGCTCTGTGCTGAGCATCTGACACGTGCTTACTTCTTAGTCCTTTCCTCACAGCCTTCCTGCCACAGAGCTTGTGGCCTTGCTGGAGGGAGTACATCGGTGGGGCAGGCTTTGAGAACTCATAGCCTGCCCCAGGTCCAGTTCCCCTGTGCTCTTGTTCGAGTTTGAGGATGTGAACTCGCAGGCCTCCTCCCTCTACCACGCCTATGCCTACAGCTTGCTGCCGTGCCTCCCCACAATGACAGACTCCAATTCTTCTGGAACTGTGGGCTGAAATGAACTCCTTCTTCCATAATTTGCTTTTGGTCATGGTGTTATATCACATCAACAGCAAGGCGACTAACACACCCCTTTACAAGGCATAGACTTTCTGTAATTTGATCTAGGTCATATAGTAGGCAAGCATTTGAGTTAGGACATGTACGTAGGTGGTTTGAATAGAGTGTCCATGTTCTCCACATTAACTCTTCCACACCTTGAGCCTTGTTAGAACTGTCAAATTACATTTCTGAATGGGTTAGAGATGCTTTAACAGGCTGGTTTCAGGAAAAGTCATGCAGGTCTTCCCAAAACCAATAGAAAACATGAGAAGTTAAAACGGCTCCTAAATGTAACAACTCTAGTCCCTTAACCAAAATATTCTTATGAACAGGAACATACAAACAAGAATAGACAAGTTCACTAGAAATATGGAATCTCCACACAAGAGGCTGGGGAGATGGCTTAACGGTTAAGAGTACAGATTGTTCTTGCAGGGGACCCTGGTTCGAGTCTCAGCACCCACATGGTGGCTAACAACCATCTGTAACTGCAGGTGCAAGGGAATTCAGCACCCTCTTCTGACCTCTGTGAGCACTGCACAGCACAGGTGCACTTACACACATGTAGCCAATATCCTCATGCCCATAAAGTAAAAATAATGAAAATTTTAAAAAGAATCTCCAGACAACATTGTACCATGGGAAATAAAACTGAGTCCCTGTTAAGTCAGAACTGTTAGCAAAGTGAGATTAATTTCCAAAAGGATTCTTGCACATGCTCCTGAGGAATTATTCTAAATATACCTTGTTCTAGTCTCCCCCTGAACAGAAGTTGGGGGCCTCTCCCATAGCATGCAATACATCTCCATCAGGGCATTGATCCGTTTGTTGCATTGTTAGGATTGCTATTCCACGTTAAATTGCCTGGCTCCCTAGTAGACTGCAGGATCCCTCAGGAAATCCTGACTCCTTCTCATCTGTGTATTTCCAGAGCTTAGAATTTGTGCCTCAAACAGAGCAAGTACATAATAAATACTGACGAGATGAATAAATTAACATGTGACAGGGAAAAATACCAGCATCTTTACAGTGATATTTAATGACGACTGAAAACAGAGATACCTCCATACCGGAGAAAATGACTAAGAAAACGATATTGAAGAACAGTTCTGAGAGAGGACTTTAAAATGAGAGTCTCACCAAGTCAAGGTCAGCCAGAAAGTGTCAAAATGTTGGCTCCTAGGAGGCCTGACTTTGCACTTTCTGGCTACAGGGATCTAGTCTTGTAAATGTCCATGGAGTAGATCCAGTCTTCATCCACCAGATGTTACTCCCAGAATTCTAATACCAGGGGTCCTCTACTCTCCTATCTGCCTTTCCTGTGGGGGAATGACTCACTTCTAGGTCTACTCACAGTGTTCAGCCTAAGACTTGTTTGAGAAGAATCCCCACTGATCTCTAGCCTGACAGATTGTTGGCACAGCTTCTTTTTAAAAAAGTTTATTACACTTATTTAATGTGGATGTGTAGAGGTCAGAGGACAACCTGTGAGAGCTGATTCTTCTTCTACCATGTGGTTCCCAGGGACAGAATGCAGGTCTTCAGGCCTAACAGTAAGTGCTTATTATCCCTACGGAGCTATCTGGGGTGCCGTGGGGGGAGGGGACTTTTTATAAAAATTGTGTATGTATGTGTGTGTTGTGTGCAAATGTTGAGATGTATGCATGTGTGCAAGTACATGTACATATAAGTACTTGCAGAAGGTTGAGGTCTATGTCAGGAGCCACTCACGTTGTTTCTTGAGACAAGTTCTTTGCTGGCTGGGACTTTTCCAAGTAGGTGAGGTTGCCTGGCCAGGTTGCCCAAGGGATCTGCCTGTCCCCATCTCTCCAGCACTAGGGTTACAAGCACATGGTGTGTAGACTTCAAAGTAGGCACTGATTTTTCTCCTGGACTTTCTACAGTGAGCAAGAATAAGAAGCCTGGGGAAAGGTCAGTATGGCTCCTCTGCCTGCTACGCTCAGTCCCCCGGGTACTTGCCTTCTCTGGCTACACAGAGGAGAACTTGCATCATGCGCTGAGACCAGTGCCCTGAATCTTAGATTCTCATGAAATTATTTCAATATTCCAAGAAGACACATGCTGAAATTCAGGACTTCTATTTCTATGACAAGAAATAATCACATAAGAACTGAAAGTCTACAGCAATCCAATACAGAAGGACCACTCAGGACACTGGTGTTTCAGTTGTGAATGTTTGGGTCCCAAACTGTTGAAAAGGCAGCTCAGAGAAAGGGCATAAAATTGGAAGTATCAACCACAGCCTCACACGGAGTTGTAGAAACATGAATTGCAGATGTTCGTATTTTCTCACAAATTGAATACAAGTGTGTAGATGATAGCTCTTTTCTTGCGTCTTTCCTACTGACTTCTTTAAAGAACATCAATGCTAGAGTTTCCATTTTTAAGCTGTCAGATGTAGAGATGGTTTGCATCTTAACTAAAGAACAACTAGGAACACAGTGAATAAGAGGAAGAACATTTTCATTCCTACAGAGCACAGTGGGATGGTCTTAGGAGGAGCCTGAGTGGTTGTTGCTGGGAGTGAGAGATGTTGAAGCAGAAGCTTGGGCATAAAGCAGCATCATTGAGACAGTGTTCGCGACCTTGTGAACTTTATCTGTTCTCAACTGCAGAGCCCACACCCCTACAACCAGCACAGACACTGCTTTGTTGACTCTCTGCTGGTTTTGTCAGTGGAACGGGAGGACAGACACATGGGGGAGAGCTTCCTCTTTGGATAGAGCTCCTTGGTTTCCAATTCCTTGCACCTTTTCTCTTTCATGAAAATTAGCTTTGATCAATGAATCCTTGTAAGAGCAAAGAGCTTTTTAAGTAAGTTCATATTTTTAATGCAGCTCTTGCAATGACCCATTTTCTTTTTTGAAGCTACCTTTTTGTGGTTTATCTTTGTGAAATTCCTTGATTTCCACACTTTGAGGAAGAAGTCTTTATTTTAGTATTTGCACCATTTATGACTCCAAAAATTTGTATGATGGCTGGAGTCTGCTGTCTTTAACTTCCAGCATGACCATCTGTGACACATCAAATGACTATAAAGCCCCTCGACACACAAACACACAATGAACTAAAATGACAGAGCAAAACCTGGGCGAAGTTTCTGTCCAGAAAATATATTCCGGAAGACAGAATCACAGCAGTCAGAATAGAATGCTGACATGCCAGGAAGCCTGGGAGATGATAATTGATTCCTCAGCCCCCAAGTCCCATGTCCAGGTTATGGGTTGAAGATGCTCCTGAAGAAACCATAAGACCCCTGGCCTGCCTTTCAACAGAAAGTATTCAAACCAATCTTCTCCTTTTCTTACATAACTGGAGAAGAGAAAATCTCCCTTGCACTACCCTTACGTGCATACTATCTCATTTATCTGACAGATTGGGAAACAAGGTATTTCATAGAAACGGATTGTGGACATAACTAAATCACATCCCTCCAGAATGAATTTTATACTCTCAAGAATTTTTGAAGAAAAAAAAAAAATCTAAGTCCTAAGCAGTCACCTGTCTTCTCAAAAAGCCTAGAATGGAATCATTTGGGGGAAGATTTAAGCTGTGGCCATGGCTATCAAAGAGTCTCTTCTCTGGTGGTGCCCAGGGACAGATGGGGTCTGACTGCACCCCAGCTCTTGCCCTGAGCACCACTCAGAAGCCCCACCTCACCAGTTACTCTGCTGAGCTTCTGAGCTATCCATCCTCTGTCAGTGACAGCCCTCCAGAGACAGTTTTCCTTCTTTTTGTGTGTGTCGATCTGACTCCAGCAAGTCAACCGCTAGCAATCTATGCTGAGAAACCAGGTGACTGTGACATCTATTCGGAGAAGGGCTTCGACTAAGATGAGCATGTGGCAAATGAGTGGAGAAGGAAATGGAGGATTTTGACAGTTAATTCAACTTCTCAGAAAGTTTTACAAATCCAGGTGAGACACTGAGGGGGTGAGGGTGCAGTCTAGCATTAGTGCTCAACACACACACACACACACACACACACACACACACACAGAGTTACTTTGCATTCTGGAAACAAGCAGTACCTGGGACATGCAGGAGACTCTAAGAGCACGAGTGCACACTAAGTAAGTTAGTTTGCACTTCAAGTCATTTCAGCCATTCCTGACACGTTCTCCTGTTTTATCTGCCCATTGACTGCATCACCATGTGTGGGATATTCCAAACTGCTTCCTGCCCCTCCTTTTCCATGGCCAACTGTTCTATTTTAACCTCATCTCAGAATACGTCAGGACAACAGCCACATGGTGTCTTCAAGTGTCATGAGCCCTTCTGTACCCTGCATCCAGGGAGGAGGCAGGCTCTAAAGCACTATTTGATCTGGTCACATATAATCAGTGATCCACAAGGCCTGTACCAAATGATAGAAGTAAGTGAGGGGGCTGGAGAGATGGCTCAGCAGTTAAGAGTACTGGCTGCTCCTGCAGAGGAACTGGGTTCAACTCCCAGCACACACATGGTGGTTGACAACCACCTGTAACACCAGTTTCAGGGGATCTGACTCCCTCTTCTGATCTCTGTGGGCACTGCATGACACAGGTGCACTTACACACATGCAAGCAATACACTCATACACATTTAATAAAAAGAAAGGATGTAAGCAAATGTTACGTCCCAGAATCTGCAAGCTAACCCTGGGGGGCGGGGGTGGAAAAGTTGTATGACCATTCCAATCAACATGTGTTGCTTTGTGGTACAGAACTTATCAATCAATCACCAGATTTCAAAGTTAGGGCAAAGTGGGATATTGTTAGAGTTCAGAGCCTGTACACATGTGCCTCCCGTTCCCTGAGATGGAGGCCGGAATGGGGATTTCCTCAGATCTAGACTGGCTCAGCCAGTCACCATCACATCCCAAATTAAGGTCCTAAGGTCACGTGTCCTGGTAGATTCACGGACAATAAGAGGTATCATTTAGAAAAATAAAAAGAAGCATTATCTGAAAAGGACATTCTTATTAGAAAAGAGGCAGTCCTTAGTTCTTAAAATGTTCTATTGTATATTAATTATGGGTTCATTATCAGACATTTATGTGTGAATATAAAGTATTTGGAACGTACTTTCCTTCCATTGCCCTCTTCCTGTTCCTCCCTTACTGCTCTGCTTCCTCTTCCTCTTCCTCTTCCCAGCATCCTCCTCCTATATTCAAGGCTTATTTGTCTGTTAGTTTGATGACTGCGAGCTACATGAGAGTTCGCTTCAAAGACCATGGGTGATGGTTTACATGCAGGAGCAGGGGCACCTTACCAGAACATTCCATTTCTTATCAAGTCATATAGGCAGATTTTATAACTACTACTTTTCACTAGCAGAATTTTGACAGAAAATAATTAAAAGGACAGAACATTTCATAATTCAATTAAAATGTCAAACAATAAATTAAAGATATCTATGAACACAATGATTTAAATTTCGTGCTCTCAGATCCCTAAGCTGAGTTTCAAGAACCGACTCATAAAATCTAGTGTACACTTCTGACTTTAGCTCAAGAGAAGCTTTCCTTCATTAAGTAGAACGTGGGATCCTCATGAATAGTTCTGAGGAAAGCTGACAACTAAATTCTTACAACATCAAGTATTTTCGGAACTTTTAGAACACCTCTCTGCTGGGCCCGCCAGGCTCCAGTGGGTTGTTCCAAACCTGTGGTCGCACAGATGACCCTGATTAAACTCAGTGGACTGCTCTGGCAGAGGATCCAGGCTCAGTTCTCAGCACCCACTTGGCAGCTCACACCCATCTGTAACTCCAGTTCTAGGGGGAACCTGATGCCCTCTTCTGGCCGCTGTGGGCATTGTACATAAGTATGTACCAATATACATTTAGGCAAAACACTCATATGCATAAAATACATGCATCCAAGCACAGAACTGGGAAAGCTCAGTCCGCTGCTGCCACTGTTCCCGGAGTTTCTGGTGAATTTCTAACTCGACAGAAACACCACCTCAGTAGAGAGCAGATGACGGGATAACAAAATGCTCAGCAGGTCAGGCAAGACTGATGACCCACGTTCAAACCTCAGAACCCACACAGAAGCCCATGTAAATGTGGAAGGAGAGCATGTCCATGGCCCAAACCCTCCCACACAGATACAATAAAGAAATAAAATGGGTCTGGTAAGATGGCTCAGTATTTAAGTGTTTGGTGTTCTTCCAGAGGACCTGAGTTCAGTTCCCAACACTCATGTCAGGAGGCTCATATCTACATTTAACTCCAGCTCTTGGGGATCTGACACCTTCTTTTGGTCTCCACAGGGAACCCTCCATCCCTGCACATAAGTAATAAAAAGTAAAAATAAATCTAATAGCAAAGATGAACATGATATGGACCTAAGTGATCAAAACTGGCCAACTGGAAAGATTAATGGTCACTGAAAGCTGACTGCCAAATAGGAAGTTTGCCTGATGTGCTGAGGGACAGAAAGAAAAGGACATCAGATCTGTTCTGTTCTTACAGGAACACAAAGGAAGTTAAACGCAGGGATAATCAAGGTTGCAACCAAAGACCTAAGCAAAAATGGTAAAAGCCATGGAAAAACAAGATGCCAAGCACATGCTGTAGTTAAGTCACAGAAGTGGCTCCAGGGGCCCCACAGGGAACTGAGGCTCTGGGCCAGGAGGACTGGAGGTTCTCAGTGCTAGGTGTCCCATTCAATAACGGGAGCTTCCTGTAAGTCTTCTGTAGGATGCAGTTGCACATACCATCAAAGAAAGACGTACAAAACCTACGACTCAGGAAGGTGACCCCAGGAACTGAAGTTCCAAATACATAGACATGATAAATTTCAATGATCACTAAAGATATTTTATAGGTATCAATATATTCTTACTATTATTACAGTTGTTGGCTAATATATAATAAGCCTTTCAAGAAAGGGTATAAGCTTGAATGTCATTCCACTGAGTTGGAATTTTATTATGCACAAGAGAACTGACATTTAAAATTTCTTGTTTTTATGTTGTGTGTATGAGTGCTTTGCCTGCATATGAGTAAGTGCACCCTGCATGCACTGCCCACAGGGCCCAGAAGAGGGTGTGGGATTCCCTAGAACTTGGGTTTAAGCACTCCATATGGGTGCCGGGAACCAAACCCGGGTCCCCTGTAAGAACAGCCAGTGCTCTGCTCTGAATCACTGAGTCATTTTTCCAGCTCCATAGAGGGAGAATCACCATCATTTCTTCTGAACTTGAACTGAGACGAGGACATGAGGCATGAGTGTAGGGAAAGAATAGTCCTCGATCACAAGGTAAAGTCATGTGGGCAGACTGGAGATGTGGGAAAATACTTTGATGATAAATTGCCTCAGCAACTATATTGTTCCTGATCATGGAGTGACCAGTTGTGACTGAGTCATGATATGGTAACAGCACCTTCCAGGCGGGGCTGTGATTCATTCTAAGAGATTGCTCACTTTAGCAGTTTTTAGTAATGCAATGAAAACTCATGTTAAAAAAATAGAATAGTCGGGGCTGGAGAGATGGCTCAGTGGTTCAAAAGACTGATTGCTCTTTGAGGGGATGTGGGTTTGATTCCCAGCACGCACATGGTGGCTAACAACTGTCCATAACTCCAGGGGAACACACATCCTCTTCAGACCTCCATGGACATTACATGTACACTTTCATATGTGCAGGCAATACACTCAAGAGACAAAAATAGAAATAATAAAATATTTAAAAATAGAATAGTCAACATTCCAGAACTCTCCTCTGTGTTCAGGATTCCGGCTTTCTCTCCTTTCTTAGAAACCGTGTCAGCATTTTCTCATGTGTGTCTACTAGCTCTTCCCTTCCTTAGTGAAGACCAGAAAGAAAAAGAAACAGGAGACTGAATGAAGTGCCATAAAACATATTTTTAAAAACCTGTGAGATTTAATGCCATTGATCTGGAACAGTGATCTTGTTCATCTGTAACTATTGGTAGACGGTGGACTGTGTGCCAGGCCCTGAGCTTCAGACAAGGGACAGAGAGACATTATCACAAGAGTCCCAGTTCTTGCTGTCATAAAACTGATATGACCACAGGCAGACTGAGTATGTTAGGTGTTTGTAAAGTTTGTTGAAGGAAAACCATGTGGGGCAGAAGGAAAAATGCGGTTGATGGGTGGGGAGACGGACGCTGACCTAGTCTGAGCTCAAGGCTTATTTGAGAAACTGATCTTTTAGCCAAAGTTTGCACCTGGAACCATTTCATACAGAGGAAAAGCATCATAGACCATTATTTGACTCTAACAAATAGAGATTTCATAAGAAGAAGCAGAAAGCTTTCACTGTATATCAGTGGGTTGATTATAATTTAAACACATACAGTTATTAAGCACTTTGTCTCCAGAGCCTTTGAACATGGCTCCTTAATTGATTTTACGATATGGAGTGTGCCAAAACAAAGTTTCACAAAATGGAATTTTTTAAAATCTTATTTGTTTTTTTTTTTTTTTTACAGCTCTTGCAATGAAGGAAAGTAGCTAAAATGTATTCTCACGGCTTGCCCCATCAAAGTATGCTATTTGGTGGATTAAATGTGACTTAAGCATCAGTCAAATGTTAGCACTAAGGTAACTGAACTGGACAATTGAGGTGAATTTAGTGAAGGGACCATTTACAGAGATGCGAGTGGGGCTGAAGGAGCCAGCAGCAGCCAGGGCTCTCAGTGGACTGTGTCCAGGAGGAGCCGAAGACATCCTTCCATCTATGGGAAAGGGTGAGATGAGGTTCTGAAACCTGGAAGAAGTGCCATTACAAGAAAGGCTAGTGCGTGGAGTTCAGTGATAGGCAGACGGACACAGATGTGGAGCCCAGAGCCCAGCAGGGAGAAGAACCAGAGCAGGGAAGACTAAGACCCATTCTCCTCACTCCCTTCCGGGACCGCCATGGTGCGGGTCGACCAATGGGAAAGCAGAGAGGACGGGGCATGGGTGCTGGGAGTGGACACCGCTCCCACTTCACAGAGACAAAAACGGATTCCAGAGACATTTTAGTTTCACCGTGAGTGTCTCACAGTGAGAACGGGCTTGGCTCTGTGATAGCCCCACATGCAGACGTCACAGGGCAGTCTTTGGACTATGACTACGGTGAACATATTCACCTACAGCCTTGGCAGGCACAGGGTAGCCTGGAGGAAAGCAGAGTGTGGGCTCTAAGAAAGCGAAAGGGCAGGAAAAATACCAGTGTCACTTTTATGGTCTGCTACGTGTCTATTTTGCTTTATTTTGGGGGCTAATAAACAGCAAGACAGGTATTTGTTTAAAGTATTATGGGACACAATAAAGAGAGAACCAACTGGATTCTTTAAGCCAGGTCCACAGTCTCCCATCTTCACTTAAAACTCCAAATGAACACTTAATTCTCATTGGCTACGGTTTGTCATCTGTTTCTACAATGATAGGATTTTTTAAGGTGTTTAATTTAGCAGGGAAGCTGAATCATAATTGTCCATAAAGTGTCCCACCGGGGTATCTCTTTTCCTGCCTCTTCATCATGTTATGTCAAATTGTATTTCCTAAGGTGCTCAATAGGTTGTCATATGTAAGCAGGCAAATTCAATACACTACAATACAATGTAAATTTAATACAAGGTATCTCTATTTGCACTGAAGACTTTTGTTTACTGTAAGAATTAAACAACGCTTTAAGCGTGCCATAAAAATAACACACACGGTAAATTTTGATGCTCTGAACATATTTGGTTGTTTTTATCCAGTGCGACTTGGTAAAAAGAGTATCAACTGCAGACCGCCCCTGAGGTCTGGATGATGATTGAATGTGGCAGATATCTCCCTATGTGAATACTTGATCCTTCAATTAAAAAGGAAGGAGAGAGAGGAGCTCTCGCACCATGGAAGAATGTCTTATTACTGCTGTGCTTGCCTAAAAATGGAATCAACAGAATCTAAAAACGGCTGTTGGGAAATTCTACCTGACAAATTGAAGGGAGGTGTTTCATAAAAGTTACACAAGGATTGCTCAAAACTGTCAAGTGGTTTCCCTAAGTGGTTCGCTGAATTTTGGGAATCTATTGCATCTATTAAAACCCAACATTTCCAGAAAGAAAACAGAATTATATTTGGTTATGTAAAATAGTTGTTGTCTCAAATTGAAAAAATTTAAAATACAGTTATTTCTTTAGGACTGGAGAAAAACACAAGAGACAGTGCATAAATTCTGAATAGTGGCAGCAAGAGAGTGGATGAGAAAAATTTCCCTTTTATTTTCATGTCTGCTTAGAACCCTGTGCTGACAATAAGTCTGCAGAAACTAGGGACACAGTAGTGCAGTGAATGAAGCAATGGGTTCTTGTCATTCAGAAACTGTTTCATACTACGTTACCGCTTAACTAGCTCTCTTGATATGGAGCGATCTGTATAATTTGTATGACTCTGGGTGTCTGCATCTACACAGTGGGGCACTATTTCACTGGCTAATTTTAGAAACTGAAGTGCTTTGACTGTCAACTTGACACAATCTAAGAGTCATCTGAGATGGGAGTCTCTGGTGAGGAATTTCTCAGATCAGACTGGCCTATGGGGCATTTACCTGGTTGTTAGTTGATGCAGGGGGACCCAGACCTCTGTCATGGGCACCATTCCTTGGGCAGATGGGTCTGGGAGAGCCAACCATAGGCCTGCAAGCAGGCCAGCAAGGGGGTTTATCTATGGTTTCTGTTTCAAGATCCTTCTTGAGTGTCTGACCTGGCTTTCCTGAATGATAGATTGGGATTGGAAAGTACAATAAATAAACCCATTTCTCCCCTAATTTACTTTTGGTCAGAGTGTTTTTTTTTTTTTCTTTTTTTTTAATGACAGCATCAGAAAAGAAACTGAAACAAGTGTCTAGTCAAATAGCTATGAATTGTAATCAGTCTTATTATTGTGTGGACCAGGAGGAGTCAACCAAAGCTTTTTTCTACGGGAGTAGAATCGTATTCATTCACATACCTTGGGCATACATTATAAGACACCATTTCTGCAGCATGGGCTTCTCACGTGAGGGGTAGCAATGTACACAAAAGATCTATAGTTAATTGATTTCTCCATCATATTAATAAAATAATATATATGTACAAAACAGTGCATCAAACGTTTTTCCAATAATGTCTGCTGTTTTCACAGAACTCTGTATAAGACCGTAAAAACTATCAAATCCTAGATCCTGGGATTCTTGCTGAAATGATCACGGCTGATTTGGTAAGCATGATGGTTAATTTAATTGTCAACTTGACACAATCTGGATCTTTTGTGAAGACAGTCTCGACGAGAAATTGTCTGGATTGTGTGGGTCTACGTGCATGTCTGTGGGGATTTTCCTGACTGGATTTAGTTGATGTGGAAAGCTCCACCATGAATGTAGGCAGCCCTGTTTCCTTGGCTGGGCCCTGCACTGCACGTAAAGGAGGGTGGAGAACTTGAGCTGAGCCCTGTCACGCCTGGGAGTGTGAATTCGTTCTCTGCTCTTGACTGCGGATGTGGCTAGCTGTTTCCAATCCTGCTGTCCTTGAC
Source organism: Eospalax fontanierii (assembly GCA_035773235.1). NCBI lineage: Eukaryota > Metazoa > Chordata > Mammalia > Rodentia > Spalacidae > Eospalax > Eospalax fontanierii. The sequence goes on from CM069535.1 coordinate 6,851,167, forward strand.
TGTACGGATGGGCTGTATTCTGGAACTGGGAACTGAAGCAAGCACTTGCACAAGGACGCTTTTGTCTGGATGCTTTAACCCAGCAGCAGGAAAGGAAACTCAGAAAATATGAACCCGCACATGAGTCCTCACGGGGCCCAGAGAGCCAGCACATTCCAAAGGATAACAGCTCTGCAGTCCCTTGTTTCTCAAGAAGACAAGCCCCGGGATCCTTACCTAACTGGTGCTCAGCTTTCACAATCCACCCAATGGTCCATCCGACCTTCAATCTTGTCAAACCTTAATCATAGACTCAATACAGCTTCACTGGGTCTGTGGTGCAAACACAGCTCTACACCTGCCTGTCCCTCTTCTGAATATCTATCTGCAGAGCACCAGAATGCTTTGCGCCTGTGTTGAGAGACTGGCTCTCGGTGGGTACTTTTAGCCTCTAGGAGGCCATCAGAAAGCGTTTCCTTCCTCTCTGCCACCTTTGACACTACCTTACCTTTATTAACTGAAGAGACGCCCTCTAAATGAGCATTAGTGCCAGCATAGCTTTACTGGACTATCTCCATCACCACCAGCTAACAATTCAGTCGACAGCAGTTTAAGAGCCACAACCTCTGTCACTGACATCCTGCCACTGGCTGAGATAGAGCACGGACAAACCACACTGGCCTCCTGTCCTCCTGTGACTCACCATCCACTCAAGTAAACATAGGAATAATTCCGAAAACTGTATATTATCAACAATCCATAAAAATTTCATATCCTAGCTGGGCGGGGATTGACTCAGTCTGTAAAGTGTCCGCCTTGTAAGTATGAGGACCTGATTTTGATTCACAGAGCTTATATTAAAATGTCAGGCAAGGTGGACTTGATTGTGATCCCAGTGCTGGGGAAGCAGAGGCAGCAGGATCCCTGGAGCTCCCTGGCCAGCCAGTCTAACTTAATTGATGAGCTTCAAGCAAAGGAGAGACTATCTCAGAAGAAGTGGACATTTTGCCAGAGGACAACACTTGGGTGTGTCCTCTGGCCTCCAATCATACATGTGCATCATGCATTCGTGAACATATTCACACATACACATGTGTGTATACAATATAGACAATTTCCTTTTGTAAAGATTAATTAGAATTTTTACAGCATACATTTAAATTAATTCAAAATATTGGTTTTATTGTTACATATATAGTATGAGAAATTTCTTTGGAAATGTGATGTTGCAAAGCTATTTCTGCAAGATTCGATTCATGTGTGAGGGGAAAATGTATTTCAAGATCCTAAGACCCAAGCTTCTAAAAGGGAAATACAGCTCAGGAGAACTGGAAAGCTCTCGAAAGCATCACACTCGTTATGCAGTTGTAATCTACACAATATAGGTCACAGGTTTATTAGACAGTAGCACCCTGCCCCGTGCTGCGTCTCTTTGGTGGTTAATGGTATTACACAGGAAGAGTCACAGTCCTGCACAAGGTGTCTTTGTATTGCATACTTTGGACCTAAAAGTAACCTTTCTTAGAGGTTTTAAACTCTCTGGAATCACAGAGTGTGAAAATTAGTTCTTCCAAGGGGAGTGTAGGTGCAAAGGGCTTTGATTACAAAACATGGAGCTGGAGTGCTGGGCTGCCAGGGCTGCAGGTATGTGAGGCACTAGCATTAAGTGAGGCATGTTTGAAGACGCACAGAGCCTTAGGTGTGAATCCAGTGATTGTAACATGGTATGAAAAACTTGTACTGGGGCTGAGCATGGTGGTGCACACCTTTAATTCCAGGTAGAGGGAGGCAGATCTTTCTGAGTTCATGGCCAACCTACTTCACAAAGCCAATCTCAGGCCAGCATAGTGAGACTCTGTCTCACAAACAAAGGTATGTTGGGAAGATGAACACAACTAATAGCCTTGTAGGATCACAATGGCGGAGTTAGATGCCTATCAACAAAGGATGATGGGTCACCTGGCCTCCTGCTGCTGAATTCTGCTTGCCTTTCAAAGAATGAGGTCATGAGGTTAGGGTCCACATGACCTCCAGGGGGCGCTATTTCTACCACATTAAGTGTGATGTATAAGTCACAGTTGCCAGGAACCTTTACACGGGCAGGGCAGATGGATCTCTATGCGACTGAAACAGCCTGGTCTACACAGAAACTTTCCAGACCAGTTGGGGCTTCAGGGAGACCCTGTCTCAAACCACAAATGAAACAAAACAGTCACAACAGACAAATACTGAGATCCTGCCTCTCCCTTGCTGAATATATGTATAATTTTCTATATTTCTTCATGTGACTATTAATCAGTGAAGTTTCAGTCATTTTAAACTAGCAATTTTTAATCCCTTTCTCTAGTTTAAAAGTGTATTGGATTGTACTGCATCCACATGGTGTCATGTATTTTTTTATTACGGTAAAAATCTGTATATCATCTTAATCATGTTAAGTGCATACTATCGTGGCATTATTTTTTAAATTTATTTTTATGTGTATGAGTATTATGCTTACATGAATGTAAATGCAGCCATATTGTGCAATGCCCTTGGAGGATAGAAAAGGCCATTGGATCCCCTGGAACTGGAGTTACAGATGGTTGTTTGGCACCATATTGATGTTGGAATTCAAACCTGGCTCTTCTGCAAGAACAGCCAGTGGTCTTAAGAGCTGAGCCATCTCTCCCGCCATATTGTGGCATTATTTACACATCCGTTTTATTCAGTAGAGTTCCAGAACATTCCCATTCTGGAAAGCTGAAACTCCTCACTGGTGGGACAGCAGTTTTCCACCTGCCTTCTCACCCGGCTCTTGGTAAGTGTGCTCTGCTCTCTGCATATCCACTGCTCCAGCACAGACGTGAAGTTGGAAGTAACTGTCTCCTGGAGACAAGATGTCCATGATCACATCTTCACATTTTATGAGTTGGTGTGTGTGACTGGATTTCCTTCCTTTTAGATTAAGTAACACTCCACTGCATGTGCCTACCACCTTTTACTTATTCATATTCCCACAGACATGTGATATGTATGGTGAATGTGTTTGTGCACCCATACATACATACATACATATATACACACATACGTGGAGGCCCGAAGTTGACATCAGGAATCTTTTGTTACTCTGCATCTTAGTTCTGGAGACAGGGGTTTCCAGTCACATGGGACCCTGAGTTTCAGCTGGTCTGGTTGGCCAGTGAAGGCCTGGGATCGTCTCTCTGCCCCACATCTCTAGGATGACATGCGCAGCACCATATGTGGCTTCCACACAGTACTGGAAATCTGAATTAGGGCCACAATGCTTGCAAGGCAAGTACTTTCCTGCCCAAGAAACCTCCTTAGCCCTAGTTGTAAAAACATTTAAAGGGATATCTATTATGTGCCAGACCCTATCTATCTCCAGAGCTGCTGTTACATTATTAATGAAACAGACTACCACAGAAAGAACACATGAAGCATGTCCTGATCCTGGGATCAAGGGACCACACATAGACACTAGTGAGTAGGGTCAGGATGACTGTCCTCATCTCTTTCTCTTAAGAGACTGGGCACTTCTCTTAGCATCTTGGGAAGAGATTGTCACCAGCTTTAGCTCAGATGAGATTCTGGAGCTTATACGTGGGGCAGTGTGGGAATCCAGTCAAGCAGCACCTGTCATGGGCTATCATGTGCCATGTGTGTGCAGCTCTGGACCTACTACAGTGATGCTGAGACAAGACGGCCCCATGCTCTGTGGTTCTCTATGCACAGGACACCTTGTATGCATCTCTACCTTGGGACTATCTGTTCCAAGACAATTTCCCCAAGGAACTCAAATAATTCTGGGATCAAGATTAGGCAAGTTTATCTAGATCTCCTAGGATGGCATGGACTAGTTCGTTAAAATGTGTTTTTGACTTAACAAATTCATACTTTTTCAAGGCACAAGGAGACTCCTAAAGTTAGCTGGGCAAGTCGCATCAGTAGCTTGCATTAGAGGGCAGTGAGGTCTACGGCGATCGCACAAGGTAGGAGTTCTGGCTGGCATACATGGGCAGTCCTGACCAGGAGGAGAGGGGCATGGCGGAGAAAGCAGGCTGAGAGCAGACAGCAGTGAGAAGTCAACATGGATGTGGTGAGTGTCAGATGGGATGGTGGTGCATGAGGCCTCCCTAGGGACTTCCAGCACTTGAATCTCCACCGTCAATATGGTGGGATCCAGAATCACCCACAAGAGGGGCCTCTGGGCTGGGGATGCTTGTCTAGACTAGTTCAGCCTCGAGGCATGCCTGTGAGAGATAATCTAGATTGGGTTAATGGGGTGCAAAACCTCACCTTAATTGTGGGAGGCGCTATTTCCTAGGCTGGGGTCCCAGAAAAAACGATGAGGAGAAAGCAAACTGAGTGTGACCACTTTTTACCTTCCTCACTTTCTGTCTGGATGCAATGTGACCAGCTGACTCCGGCTCCCATGATTTTGCTGGTTGTCATGATGGACTGTACCTTTGAACCAGGAACCAAAATAGTCTTCTTTCCACAAATTGCCTTGGTAAGGTATTTTGTTCCAGAAATGTGACAAGTGACTAATACGGGGTCCTAAAAAGAAGTCTCAGGTGGATGTGTAAACATCCTCCAGCAGCGTCATCATCACCAAGGTAGTAGGAGATTCTAATTTGTCAGAAGCCCTGGTGTGGAGCCTGAGAATGTACTTCTTAAATCAATACCAACAATGGGGTTCCAGGGACCAGATAAGTTCGAGAAATACTTCTCCATGCTACTTGAAAGCATTTCTTCAGTACTAGGAGACAAAGCCAATAAGACAGTTTTCACAAGAAGAATGACATGGACTAAATTTGCGGGAAAAACAAAAGGAATACCACGGAGTAAGGCTCTCTATAGGAAAAAATAAAAGAATGATTTGTGGTTTTTGCTATCTGGTGGGAGTGTGGGACATGCAGTGAAATAACCTGGAGCCCAGTTTGACTGACTTAAGGGCAAGAAGGAGAAACTGAACATAAGATGTGAACTAGAGAAGGGCTTAGAAGAAGAACATAAGATAGGCTTAAAGTCAAGGGAAAGCAGTGTGGTGTCAGGGAACGCTGTGGTTAGCCAGGGAGAAGATGGGTTCCTACAGAAGAGATTATAATGGGAGAGAGCTTGAACCTCAATCTGCAGAATTTGCTCTTTCTCAGAGTAATATAGTCATCTTACTTCAGAGACAAGTTCTGACACTAGGTCCATTTGACTTCACATGTTTTGGGCCTTACATTAAGTCACAAATATTCCTGGTAATGACACAGGAAGAAACATCACATAATGACAAGCAGCAGAAAGGGGCCTAAGCCACAGTTTAGGAGTCACCTGACCATCAGACATTACGATTCAGACTTTGCTCCTCAGGTATCTGAGGGAAATGCCCCTTCTGGGAAGAGCCAGGGTGAAATGGTTTTCAGTAACCAGATTATCCCCCACCAGATGACCAGCTCTAGGAATGAAACACTGGAAAACTTGAGGGAAGTGGAGAAGAGTCATGAGAAGGAGTCTCTCTAAAATGTTTTTATTAAATATATATTTTTATTTCAATTGTATGTAAGTGTCTCTTCGTGGGAAGGACAGGTGCATGTGTGTGTGTGTGTGTGTGTAGGTGCCCTTGGAGGCCAGAAGAGGGTGCCAAATCCCCTGGAGCTGGAGTTATAGGTGGCTGGGTCCTGGGAACTGAACCGGAGGCCTCTGCAAGAGCAGCATGCACTCTTCTAACTGCTGAGCCATCTCCCCAGTCCTCCTTCGTCACCAACCCAACAGAAAAGTATTGAAAATTCTATTGTTATTATACATATCCTGTTAGATTACTGAGGGAGTGTTAGTAAAACAGTCTCCATTTCTTCTTGCTTATTGAATATATTTAAAATGCTGTTTGGCAAATGCACAGAGCACAGTAAGAAAAGACCACTGAAACGAGGAAAGTGTTTCTGTGTATGAGCAGGAAGTGTAAGGCAGTCATAGTTTGACTAGGAAGAGGGGAGGTGCTCCGTGCAAATCAGGCAGCAGCAGTTAGCAGCTGCCCAGTCAGAACAAATGATAACATTTCCTTCCACCACTGGACCAGTGGAGAAGGTTTCTTCCTGGGGTAAGCAGTGTGGTGTTTAATCTAGACCTCCACTTACATTTCATTAGGAAATTCGTACGTACACAGGAGTAGTGTATAGAGCTGAGATAATCACTCAGTCTGGTTATCAGAGCTCTCACCGTAACCTCGGATATAACTACCATTTTGGCCAGAAGTTTAATTAAAATGAGGTAGAATAATTAATATCACGGTAAACAGGAGACAAACTAATAAAACTGACATTTTTTTTCTTTCATTCTCTCCAGCTATGCTAAAAGGGGCCATTTCAATTCTCAGGAATGAGTTACTTCAAATGGTTTCTACAATATTAATTCTTTTGATATTTGTCTCAAAGAGGAACAAAATTTGATATCCTGTTATCTTGTGTCAGGGTGAAACAATTGTACTATGTCATACATATCTTAAAGCTAAGTGCCAATAATAAAATAAAGCAATGTCTTTAAAATCCTATTAAAATTTCTGTATAGCAAGGCCTTATGTTTGTGATGTCGAACTCCAGGCTGCACAAGGACACATATATCACAGAGAAATACAATACACCTTAAGTTAAATACACATAAATGTATGTATGTTTAATGCATGCATTGTTTAACAACCTCATGTTGAAATATTTATAAATAGTATATTAAAGACTACAGAGCTCCAAGTGGCCTCTTTTAAAACAAACTTATTAAATCAAAAACATTTTGAAATACAGTATGTACATGAACTCCCTACCCCTCTACCTCTACAGGGAATAACTCACGGTTGCTCAGAACAGAAAGTCCTGAAAGACTCACTGTCAGTCTCATAGCAGCGTCCTTTCAGAACCAGTGTGTGTTCCTGTGCCCTTTCCTCCTGGAGCACAGGAAACAATGATGCAGTACACAAGAGCTATCAAAAGGGAGCACTTTTGAGCCACCAAAACTGTGTCAGCCTGAAACCCAGTCCCCTCACTACCAGGAGAGTACCGCAGGTATTTTACGTGCTAAAACGATCATTAAAAATTAAGTACCACATATAAGCTGCCATTTAGAATATTAATTTACTTTTGCTAATCATGTTTTTAACTTGAGGCTAAAAGAGCTCACTTACCGTTCGGATACTCAGGCTCAGTCCAGGAGACATTAAAAGAGTCGGGCGAGTAGGAGCAGGCTCCGGGGGCTGGCACACCTTCCAGAACCGACACCTTGGTCAGGGCCTCGCTGGGCTCACTCAGTGTACAGCTGCCACCCGTACAAGCCTAAACAGGGGCAGAAAAAGCACACTTCACTCTCATCCTCAAAGTTCAGATGAGCAGTGAGGAGAGAGAATCCACAGAACTTCTAGACACCATTAAGTAATATTCCCTTCACTCCCCAAAACAAGCTTGTTTCAAGGCTAAAATGGCATTTTCAATTAGATTGGTTTTTAGAACATGGAAGTTAATACCCAGTAAGTTCAAAACAACTAGATCCAGGAAGAATCATCCCAGTTCCAGGGAGAGTGTGTGAAAGGTCTGCTCAGGTTAGCCTTGTGCAGAGACTCTCAAGTGAATTGGATGCACACACACATATACATATGCAAACACACATACATATACAAATACACACCCACACATATGTATACAACATACACACGTACATACACACATATACATATATGCACAAATACATGAACATGCATATATACAGATGTAGACAATGTACATATACACATACATACACATACTTACCTACACGTACATAACATACATACAAATGTGCCTTCACACATACATATAGACATATGCATACATACACAAACATACACATACATACATAATATAGACACAAACACACCTACACATAAATGCATATATACATGAACAAATGCACAGTCACATAGACACACATATATACATATATACAAACATACATAGGTATGTACATACACATGCATGTGCACAGACATATAATTACATACATATACATGCACACTTATACTCACATACAAGCATTCACACAATCCACACACGCACACAGATATGCATGCACACCTACATATATGTACACACCTACACATACATAAAAACATGGAATACAAGCACATGCGTACAACATACACATGCACACATACTCACATAAATAACACATACACACAAGCATACATGAACGCAAATACACATCTACACTTGCATACACAGGCATGTATGAATACAGAAACATGCATACACACTCAAGTACACATATGCACACGTGCATGCACAATACTTACACATGCATACACCCGTATATACTCAGACACACAAATGTGCACACACATACACAGTCTACACAATCTACACAACACCCTATCAGGAACTCTTGGGTTCTAAAGAATCCCTTGCGGACTGAACGATTTTTGGCAGGTATCAGAGGCACAGAATGATCATCAGCTTTAACTCACTGCAGTTTAATCCACATGTTCCTATTTCATTACACAAGAAATTAAGCAGCATTTCTCAGTCAATCAATACAAAGCTTTGCTGAGTCAAATTTTAATGGCTTTGAGGGGCAAATTTGTTACACAGGTATCAACAGAAGCACCTCCCCTTAAAACATACTGGAAACTTCAGATGAACCCTAGCACAGAAATGGAACATGGATGTTCAAGGCATTTCAGCACACCCACAATGAACTGTAAATGGTTCCTTAGGAACTGAGCCCTAAACAGAGGGATTCCTTTCCAGCCTGTACCTGTTGGTAAATATACACAGTTAGACCTTGTAGAAGGATGTCACCTGAGCTGTCTCTACTCAAGCTTTCCCCAGCAGCTCTCCAGGTTTCAACTGAAACATGGAAAACAAAATTCAAAAATCTTTTACAAACCATCAAATTCCACCAAAATCAACTCTAAAACGCAGTTAAATCACACAGTCATGTGACTGGACAGAGAATCAGTGCCTTCCATGGAAGACATATATTACTAAGGAAAACTGAACTGTTTCTTCTGGCCTGTCTGCAGCATTGTCAGCCAGCTATTCCGACATGTAAGGGAATGAGTATTCTTTTCCTTAAAGATAGAAGAGTGATGACTCACTTTTAGACATGTTCTTATGTTGGAGTATAACACTATTTTCTAAGTTATTATAACTGATTCCTTATGAGTATAAAAACTTGATAGGAATACTTAGACACTTCCCTTCTGGTGTAATATCACAGTAACAGGGTGAGAGCGAGCTCAGTGGGTAAAGTGCTAAGGACTGAGTTCCAGCTCCAGAAGCCAAGTGAAGGATCTGGTCATGGCAGCTCAGGCTTGTAATCCCAGTGTTGCAGAGGTGGAGGCCAGTGATCCCTGGAGCTTTCTGGCCAGCCAGCCCAGCCTCATCAGAGAGCTTCAGGCCAGTGGAGCGGTTCCAAAATATAACAAGGTAGGGCTGGGGAGATGGCTCACTGAGTAAAGTGGCTCTTGCACATGCTTAAGGATCTGAGTTAAGATCCCAAGAGGGAGTGACAGAGAGTACCTCTAACCCCATCTCTGGGGCAAGCAGGGACACACTGGCCAGCCTGAGTTGCCAAAACAGCAAGATACAGAATCAGTGAAACCTTTTTTCAACAAAGTAAGATAGAGAGGGCCTGAGAGATGGCTTATTGGTTAAGAGTGAGTACCTCTCTTGCACCCACAGCACCGACATAGAAGACTCACAACTACCTGTAACTCCAGGTCCAGGGGATCTGACGCCCTCTCTGACCTTTACAGTCATCTGAACTCATGTAGTGCACACACAGATACTCATAGATGATAGATGATAAATAGATTAGATAGACAGAGATAGAGAGATAGAGAGAGATAAATAACAGAGATAGGTAGAGATACATAGATGATAGAGATAGATATTGATACCTTAGGTAGATATAGATTATAGATAAGATAGATACAGAGATAGACATATAGAGATAGGTAGATATAGATGATAGATTAAATAGATATAGATTATAGATTAGAGACAGATGATAGATTAGACAGAGATAGATAATAGACAGATTAGATAGAGATAGATGATAGAGATAGATTATAGATTAGATAGGTAGATAGAGATAGTTATAGAGTAGATAGACATAGATTAGATAAATAGTGGATGATAGATTAGATAGATGATAGATTAGATTAGATAGAGAGAAATGACAGATAGATTAGATAGATTAGATAAATAGAGATACAGAGATGATAGATGATAAATAGGTCAATAAATAAATCAATCTTAAAAACAGGATGGAGAGTAACTCCAAATTTGGTCCCTACTTTCCACATACACAAAAACAAACAAATAGACCCCTCCCACATCTACACAAAGAAAGAGCTAGAGAAACAAATGAATGGCACATGAGGAATGACACTCAGGGTTGACATCTGGACTCCATAGACACATGTACACACACGCACACACAGACACACACACAATAGACACACATACTTCGAAAGAGTGAACAGTAGTAGCCTATGTCTTCAGAGTAACCCATCACGACATTAAGGAAGCTCCAGCTGGAACACATAGTAGGCTGGGGAAGCAAGTGCATTAAGCTGGGGGCCTACCTAACCTTTCTGGATCTCCCCTAATTTTCAGGTGGAAAGTACACATATACACGTAAAAGACAAGCCTAGCCCTCTTGATCACGGAGCCTTTGCCAGTAAAGCAGAGCCCGTTGATTGCGCAACCAAACCCTGACTCAATGCTTCAGGGAACCATACCACAGTCCATTAATTAGGAAATTTCAAAAGAAACTGAAAACATATACGCATAACAATGTGCTAAAGGTTTCAGAAAATATCCAGGAAAGGATGCTGTGATGATTTAAATGAGAAATACCCTCCATAGGCTCCAAGGATTTGAATAGTTGGCTCCAGCTGGTGGCACTATTTGCAGAGGTTTAGGAGGTGCTGCTTCCTGGAGGAAGCACGTGACTGGGGAAGGCTTTGAAAGCAGAGAGACAGCCCAGCTCCAGTTTGTCCCTCTCTGTTTTCTGTGCCTGCTTGAAGAAGTGAGCACTCAGCTTTCTGCTCCTGCCTCTGGCCATGCTTCCCCAAGATGAGGGACTCTTGCCCTCTGGAACCATACACCAAATAAACTCTTCCTTCTGTACGTTGCCTTGGTCATGGCGTTTCATCACAGCAGCAGAAAAGTAACTAATACAGAAACCATGAGAGACATCAGAGCTATCCAAGTAAACACAGCGAAAGGAACATTCTCTCCATTTCTCAGAGAGGGGACTCCGCTAAGCTTCCAGAATGCCTTTCCAGGAGGTGCGGCTTGCATCGGTGGCTTCCTGTTAACAAACACTCTGGAATTTGACTGTGATTGTCATGATTTTCTTTTTCATTTTTATTCCTGTTATAAAAACAAATCTTTCCTATGGCTCCCCAAAGAAATACTGCAGCATATAAAATAAAGTCAGGTGTTTCTTTAAACAGAATATAACATCAAATTGAGTTTCTTTTGAGAATTTTACGATAGTCTAAAATAAATAAAAAAATATCTTCTTTGGGAAAGTGGTTTCTTAGACTATTATCTGAAACTGTCAAACTAGTAGTTTGACAAAGAAGCCTGTGAGAGATTTTTGAGAATGTTTTCCTGGTCAATGAAACAGTAGATACAGATGTTGTTGAAACAACAGAAGCATTTGTCATTTTTGTCTACCATTTTCTTGCATGCATTTAGAGGGCTTCCTCTTAAACTCACTTGTGATTAGCCTAATGTTTTGACTTAGAAAAAAAAATAGATGGATCAATTCAAGATGCTTTGATAAGACAGAGAGGATTCTGAAAGCCTGTGAGACAGTGAAATCAGTTGGCCCCACCTCTTTCCTATAGCTTTTCTTTGATTACAGACATGTGAAACAGAATTCCAATGTCCTACTGTCAGCCTAAACAGATGAGGAGCAACTGAACTGAATTCAAATGCTATGTGGTAAATCAAATGTGTACATAATGGAATTACAGCAATGATTTTGAAACTTTGAGTATTAGGAACTACTAAAATGATTATTTTCTTCCAAGAGCTGTTTTCAGATATATAAACCCCAGTGATAGAAAGACTGCAATCTATATTAAATCATGAAGAAAAGTAACGAGACCATTTTAGCCATAACAATCTTGTTTTGCAAAGTCAAGCTTGGGGCTGGGGAAGTGTATCTTGGTAAGGGGCCTGCTGTGCAAGTACGAGGGAGGGTCCAAGGTCTGACCCCCATCAGCTGTGCAGAAACTTGGGCGTGGCTGTGTGCCTCTGAAACCCCAGCTCTGTTGGGAGGAGGCTGGCAGATCCCTGGAACTTTGTAGCCAGCCAGTCTAGCCAAGTGGTGAGGGAGGGACGAGAGCAATGAAACACGATATTGGGGCTGAGCTCCACACGCACATGTGCACACACACAAGCTCACCATTCCTGTTGTTTAACATTCACAAAGTGGCAAACGCCTAGCAGGGTTACGAAGATTATCAAACATATGTCTTGACGCCGGCCTGTCGTAACTGCTTCTTTACTGGATGGTTACCTGCCTGTATTTATTAGGATCTACCACACGTTATCAAACTTCAAAATAAAAGTTGCTGTGTGAACTAACATATTAGACCATTTCTTGCAGTGTCAAGAGCATATACTATGAGGTCACAACATTTCCAGCACCATTTCCAAGAAAATCATTTACTTATATTACAATCTCAGATTCCTCATGGAACACGCATATCCAGTGGTCAGTCATTTACTCCTATGAGAACTGAGTTCTGAGTTTCCGCCTCTACCTGGTACTTTGCTGCATGGCACACAGAGTTCGGAAAGAGGCAGTGTCTACATGTCTCCTGCTTATAAGCTAGTCAAATCCAAAAATTAAATGGAGCCACTCAGAGCAATACGTCTGTTCTGAGTCCTGTATAAACGGTCGTGGTTCAAATCCCTGTGGATTATTCTCTGTTTCAAAGGCTGCTGAAGGACTTTGCTGTCTATCACTGAGTCAACATGCTAAGGGACAATCTATAAAGACCACTCTACTTTGCTGAGCACCTGCTGTCCTTCCACTAATCTAATGACCTTGAAAGCCAGTTATTATATTGAAACTGTGAAATATACAATAACCCCTCAATTAACCAAGATGAACCTAAAATGTTCTGGTTCATTTAATCTACTGCTTAACCAAGTTAAATAAAAAGCCTTTTAGTTGAATATTTCCTGAAAATACATTAGAGTCTTTTCTGCCCTGGTAAATATGGTGAAATGGAAAAGAATGCTAGCAAGTTTATTTCCTTAACAACTGTTAGGGTAAGGACTCCTTCTGTTCATGTCCTCTGACATGGGCATCATTCAGTACCTGGGATGTATTATTTGGCTCCACACGATACTGCTTGAGGTTAGCTTTTTAGCACCATAGAATTTTAGGGCTCTCATTGAGTTCAATGCCCTAATTTCAGTCTTGAAGGAAATGAACTCAGTGTGCTTCTTGCACTTGCCTTAGGTTAGAGTAGTAAAATCTGAATTAAAACTCAAGGGAACAGACCACTAAGTTAGTGGCACTTATTTTTCAAGATATTGAGATGGATTTTGACTGACTACCTAGCATATTCTAAAAATTGTTTTATGAGCAAAACTTCTATTCATCTCCTTCTGACAAAACCCAAATTCTAACAATTTCTGTTCAATGGAGACAGTGATTTTCATATGTATGGCATTTTGAAAACAGTGGGGACCTCAACATTAAGTTTTGCAATAAGAAAGCACGCCATTTAGCTCCTCAGTACCCCCACTGTGGGAAACCTGGACTGTCAATTTATAAATCCATGAGCTGTGCCAAGTAGCTAGGCACCCAGGGCCAGTTTGAGTGGGCATTTGACACTGCCCGGGTACCCCAGCTTTGTGGTGTCAAGCCGGACAGTTAGCAGTAGTTGAATGTAGTTTATTTTCTCATGGTATAATATTTGGAGCATTTGAGAGCATGCTAAGTAAAATGAATGCACACAGCGTCTACATAAATGTAAATTTATTCATAATCAAGAGCAGAATATTTTCTATGGCATTTATGAAAGCAAATACCTTATATAGGTATTGCTAGAAAATGAAGAGTGTGTTTAAAACAAATAGGGACAATCTCATGTTTATATTCAGTTATTTTCAGATGTGCCATTAAACTTAAAAAAGATTATATTTCATCAAAAAACAAAAGGAAACTACTGTGTACTAATTCCAGAATAATATCAAGGTCTTTTAAAAGACCTTCATATAAAAGTACTATTTTGTGTTAAATACCATTTTCTTCCTAAGAAAACCTCTAAACTGTTGATTCTGGGGTTTTATAAAGTGACTGCATCTCTGAGACAGAAGTACAACATAAATCACAGTATAATAACAATCAAGAATATTTGGGGTCATTTGAAGCTTCATGTAAAAATGCAAGTTCTAAATTCGTACTGCACATAGTTTTCAAATGAGTACAGGTACCACATGTAACAGCCTTATTAATTGAAACATTTTGGAAAATGCTTTGGGCAATTATAATGTTATATAGACAATAAAAAAAGTTCTGATAATCTTAAAACAGATTTAGGAAGCTCTAATTCAGATGGCTATTCTATCACTGTAAATAATATAAACTAAATGTTCACATTTAGGGTACACAGGGAATTTTCAGTATCGATACCAATATACTTTTTGTTTGGCTTTGTTTTGTTGTTGTTATTGTTTTGTGGAGGAGGAGAGAGAGAAAAAGAAAGTTGACTTACTTCCAGCCTGACAAGGTATTTGTTCCCAGGGGAGAGGTTTTGTAGCAGATGACCCCAGGGTTTTTTCTTGCTGTTGAAGATGACTCTCCACTCTGTGGAACCCTTTGTGTGATGTGAAATGTATAATACATAGCGTTCAAGAACTCCCTTCAGTTTCCTTGGCTGTTTCCACCTGGGAATGAAAAAAGTAACAGCTTGATGAGCATCCTTCATTCACATTGAGATTGAAACATGCTGGATTTGCAAAGAGCACATGGGAACTTTCACTGATGCCACTGATAGAATATGGCAAAGAGGAGCTAGAAAAGGGCTCAGGGGTTAAGAGCACTGGCTGCTTTTGCAGAGGACCTGGATTTGGTTCCCAACACCCACATAGGAGTGACCAACTGTCTGATGCCCTCTTATGGCTCCTGTGGGTACTACATGGCACGGGTGTACTTACAAGACACTCATACACATCTAAAAGATGACAAGAAAGAAAGAAAATCACACAGAAATTTCAAAGGCGAGTCATTTCTAAAACTACACATGCAATTATCAAACAGCTAGTCAGAGCACCATAAAGAAAAGGGGACATAGATGGTACATAGTTACTGCTCTCTAGTTACTACTGTGTGTGTGTGTGTGTGTGTGTGTGTGTGTGTGTATGTGTGTGGTGGTATATGCTCCTGTGTGTGTGTGGGTGCTTATACATGCAGAGGCCAGAAAAGGGTACTGGATGTCCTGCTCTGTAACTCTTGTCTCATTCCCTTGAGATAGCGTCTCTCACTGAACTCAATGTGACTACAACAGCTGGCCGGGAAGCCCATGGATCTTCCTTTCCTTCACATCCCACAGTCCTCATGTGACCAAACTCAGATTTTTATATGGGTTCTGGGGAATGAAAGTAGCTTTGCTTGCTCTTACCCACTGAGACATCTTCCCAACCTCAAGTTGCTTATGATGTTAAAGAACTAACAACGTAAGAGTGTGTGGCTATGGTTTTACCTTGAATTTACACTGTGGGACAAAAATGGGGAGACACTGGATCTGAGTACTTGTGAACTGTGTATGAGAGGAAGAATAGCAAAACAGTCCTGAAAATCTCAGCAATTCAACACGAGGAG
Organism: Eospalax fontanierii; assembly: GCA_035773235.1. NCBI lineage: Eukaryota > Metazoa > Chordata > Mammalia > Rodentia > Spalacidae > Eospalax > Eospalax fontanierii. Next base: position 6,867,022 of record CM069535.1, read on the forward strand.
ACAGTGTCCTTACCTATGGTAGAACAGAAGCCCAGACAGGCTGAAGCAATAGGCAGAGCTTATGGAATGAGGACCATGCTGTCCCCATTTGTTGCATAAATTTATTCTCCATGCCTTAGTGGGTGGGATCTGGTTCATCCAGCTGGATAAAACAGAAGCTGATTTTCTATTTAGAAAGGTTTATTCATTTAGTGGCGTTCACAAAGTCTCTGTGGACACGCCCCATCTGCCTGCGGTCTGAGACTGCTGGCGGCCCAGCCCCAAAGTTTGCGACAGCCATCCGCTGGTCTCTCAGTTCGTTTCACTCACATGGTCCTGAAGATGGTGGGACTTGGCACGCTGGCTCCTGGGTTTTGACCTTCTGCATTGGCCTGGGGGCCGGGGCATTTTTCCTTCCCACGTGGGTACAATCCCCATCAGTCCCCCGGGAATCACCATCTTGCTTTCTTCTCCTTACTCCCCGCCTCCCTCCTCCCTTATTGGTCAGAGGGCGGGACTTGCCACAGAATGAACCAATAGGAAACAAAAACCTCAGAGAGAAAAGTCCTATTCACTATACAATCCACCCCTTCTCTCTGGAAAACAAACAAAACATCACCATATAGCAACAGCCATAAAGCAGTAACATTCACATAGACCATTACAAACACAACTGTCTAGACAGATATATTCGCCTCACAAACAATCACAATAGTTTCTCTACTGGGGCGTATAACTTCTTTTAATACCATTGGGAGTCAACCCCTTTTTTCTTTCTATATCAGACATGTGTTCCGTCCCTGAAGAGCAGGCTTTAAAGCCAGTTGTGAATAGGCCAGGGTTGCACTTCTCAGACGAACCTCCACCACTCCTGCAGGGCATCTGACAGCGAAGCACGCAAGATCTGTACCTCTTTCAGGACCATCCTCCCATGGCGGTCTGCATAGTGCCCTCTAGCACTATGAAGGCCTGCCATCCATTTGTAGGAAGTCTTTAGCTCAGTCCCAGCTAGATCTCTTTCTCCATGCTCAAGCCATGTCACAGTGGAAAAATGTCCTCCTTTTACACTAGGGAGGTTAGTATCCACCCCTGGGATAAGCTTCATCCTCTGGGTACCTACTGTGAACTGTTTATCAGGGCTCAAAGCCTCCCAAAGCTGCTTTAGCACAGAATTTGGCTTTTTATCAATCTTTTCTTTAGGCACTTGGGCTAAACACAAGTCTCTCCACATTTGTCTGTGAGTAACCCAAGCAGACCTCCCTTTCTGTTTTGTTTCCTTTACGTATTTTTTGGGTCTCTTTTTTTTTCTACAGACATACTTCACATGCTGGTCTACATTGTTTAAACCTGTCAAAGCCTCTCCGGCCTTGTAAAGCCCCCACTCCACTAGGGGTTCTAGTGAGGACAATAAATCTCCATAGCAACGTCGAGGTCCATGTTCAATGAAATCCATCATAAGATCTCTAGTGAGCACAGCTCTGTCAGGTCCGGTGAAAGGTCTACTGTATACTGCTTTCCTCATGCCCAGTTCTCTTAAGAGCACCTGTCCTTTTTGTGTCATACTCCAGCTCCTGGAATTCATGGGGATCTCCACTGGTGATGACAAAGTGTCTCCTGTGGCCTGTATAAGCCAGTTCATCAGAGACTGCTTTCCCTTGTATTGTGCCAGGTCATGCATCTTAAATCTCAGAGGGATGAGTGGTTATGTGGCTCAGCTGTCTTGCTTCTGTAGCACTGCAAACAATGTCATCTGCCCCTCTGTCCCATATCCTCAGAAGCCAGGTGATGACAGGCTCTTTTGCAGCTTGTTTGAATGTTCTCCCTATCTCCAGCAGCTCTAGGGCTGAAAACCCTTTGTCCTGCCCCCTGCCTGCTTTCTCAGGTGGATGGTCAGCTGGTATACTCTGGGCTTTTTCTTCCTTTTTATTCAATTTATTAGTGAGGTCAGTGGCTGATGCAGAAAAGGTCTTTTGCTTTAATTTCTCTCTTAACTCTTTAGTCTCTTTAGATAAATTTTTTATCACACATAGCAGAGGCCATGCTGCCTCAGCCATCACCTGCTGGAGCCTTGGCTCTTTGGCATCTAGCAGATTTTTCAAGGTCTGCTTCAGTCCCTCTGTTGTTTTTAGATTATCTCCACAGTCCCGAGGTTCCCCCCAAAAGCTCAGTAAGTGTGCCACCGCATGCCAGCCACCAGAGGGCTCCCATCCTGGGATTTCTTCCCCAGACATTGCTCCTACCCATTGAGCTATTTTCCGTTTGTGCCAGCCAGATCCTGCCGACTATGCCAATTGTTGCATAAATTTATTCTCCACGCCTTAGCGGGTGGGATCTGGTTCATCCAGCTGGATAAAACAGAAGCTGATTTTCCATTTAGAAAGGTTTATTCATTTAGTGGCATTCACAAAGTCTCTGTGGACGCACCCCATCTGCCCGCGGTCTCAGACTGCTGGCGGCCCAGCCCCAAAGTTTGCGACAGCCATCCGCTGGTCTCTCAGTTTGTTTCACTCACATGGTCCTGAAGACGGTGGGACTTGGCATGCTGGCTCCTGGGTTCTGGCCTTCTGCGTTAGCCTGGGGGCCGGGGCATTTTTCCTTCCCATGTGGGTACAATCTCCATCAGTCCCCCGGGAATCGCCATCTTGCTTTCTTCTCCTTACTCCCCGCCTCCCTCCTCCCTTATTGATCATAGGGCGGGACTTGCCGCGGAATGAACCAATTGGAAGCAAAAGCTTCAGAGAGACAAGTTCCTATTTACTATACACCATTTTTAAGGTTTTATGTCCAGATGGGGGATTGGGTAGATGGAATGAAGCATAACAGAGACTTCAGATTAGGGTTTGGCACCTCAGGGGAATGAGCAAGTATGGGTACAGGAAAGACAGAAACCAACTCAGCTGAGAAATAGTGAGAGAAGAGGGGAACTTTTGGAGTAAGTAATGTGGCTCAGGGTAAGGCAACTGAGGGTCAAAAGACAGTGTAGCCTCAGAACAACAAAAGACGATGTTCTTCAGCTTGAATTCATGTCATAATTTACTCAATGTCAACTTTTCTCTTATAGATGAGAAAACTGGGACAAAGAGGACTAATAACAAATAAGCATTAATTCATGGTAAGAGAAACCTCTTAAATTTTTTCAAGAAATATTTTATTATTTTTACTCTATTTTACGTGTATGACTGTATTGCCTGCATGTGTGTAAGTGCAGTACACTACCCATGGAGGTCAGAAGAGGGTGTCGGATCCCCTGGAACTGGAGTCACAGACAGGTGTTAGCTGCCATTATGGGTGATGAGAACTGAACCTGGGTCCTCTGCAAGAGCAGCCAGTGCTCTTAACCAATGATCCATCTTTCCAGTCCCAAACCTCTTAAATTTTAACTCAGTAACACAATATACTTTGGATGTCATATAATGAAAAATGGAGAAAACCCCACTAATATAAAAAAATAAAAATGCTTACATGTGATATCCCTTTCTAACTTTAACTAAAGGGAATAACGAAAAAAGAAGTTTTGGTTGGGAGAAGTGGCTCAGCAGTTAAGAGTACTGGCTGCTCTTGCACAGGACTGGATCCGGATCTCTGCAATCACGTGGTGACTCACAACTGCCTACAATTCCAGTTACAGGGGATCTGACTCCCTCTTCTGGCCTCCATGGGGCACTGCATGTGCACAGTGCATATACATACATGCAGACAAACACACATGTCAAATTCAATAACTCATAAAAGAAGTTATAAATATTTATATATTTATGTGTATTATTCCAGTCTTTACAAATCATTACAAAATATACTCCACCTATAAAAAGCTGAAAGTAGTTCAATGGTCAGTCTTCTTTTACTGACAATTGCACAGGAGTTGTATACATGCATAGCTTGGCCTGATTACTTAAAGACAAAATGGAAATTAAGGTGGCAAGTGGTAATCAAAGGTTCCTAGAACCACTGGTCTAATCATCTCTATGCATTTAATCACAATACAATTAGTTTGATGTCACAAACCTTTCTGATTGAACTCACTGGTTTCTTATGTGAACCATCCTGTGAAAGAGGCAAGAATTCTACTTACTGTACGTGGCTAGTTCTAGAGTCCAGGACAGTCAGTATTGGAGAAGCTACTCGATCTGGCGGCAGCTCTGGGGTCTGCTGCATGACTCTGGAGCTGTTTGTGCATCCTGTATGTGTGCATGCACCAAGCAGAAATTGGTGGGGTGTGAATGCCCTTAAATCTAGGGGAGAGGAGAAACAAGAATTCATTTACCAAAATGCTTCTTTTCAGGAGAGCTCATTCCTCATCTATATTCTGACCTCTAAGTTTAACATAAGAATCAATAGCTCTGAAAATCAATATCAATAACATATAGGTGTTTTCTCCCTTAAATACCATGATTGTATCGAAAGGGACCTGTGTCAGTCAAACTCTGGTTTGACTTTTTCAGTTTAACAATTTGCTTTCTTGAATGCCTGTGATCAGGTAAATCATTTTCTGAGTATAGTCTTAGTTCAAAGACTCTGTTAAAAATAAATGAGATATTTAGATTTTTTTGAAGCATATTTGGAGACAACAGGAGTTGCTTTTGAAATGTAAATACATAACTTATGACAATGACTTTGAGTGTGTAATTCCTTTTATTAAACTTCTTTCTCCTGTCTGTATAGCCAACTATTATTTGACCTTCAGATTCTCCAAGCTGAGTGCAAACGTATGTTTCATGGTTTATAAGACATATCTAATGCTCCCCAATATAACCTTTACACAAGCATCAGTTTTCAGCCAACCCTCTGTCCCCAACAGTACTTTGTGTAAAACTATTAACTGGACACTTAAGAGAAAAAATGGTGCTCTATTTACATCCTTAGTATCTAATACAATGTCTGACCATTACAGGCTTTGGGAAAAAATATAATTGAATCAATGAATAAAGAATTAGCAAGGAGATGAAGATGCAGTTGAGTTAGGTATGAAAGATGACCATGAAAAAATGGTATCCAGTAAAAAACAGATATCCAGACCAGGATAATCTGTCCTCTCCAAGAGCTTCCTTGGCAGGAACAGTTCACACCTGTTTATCTTTCTAGTGAATATCATATCCTTTGCCTTAGTAAACATTAATCTATAATTCTCTAATTCAATTCTGAAATAGCCTGAATACTTGACTTTAGGGGAGACTCAGTAATCTAAAGTTTGATCAAGTTTACCAAGCTTTAAACATCATTTATACTTTTATACTACTAAAAGTAGTAATTTTGAGAAACATCTTTGAAATATGTCACAATTTAAGTAACACATACTCTTAAATCCCATTAACCTTGGAGCATTACAATTTCATGTTTAAAAGATTAATGAAATGCAACCTAATTCAGGCAAATAGATTTTGCATTATACTGATAGCAAAGGAAAACTAAGAAAAGAGCACTGATTTTCATGCAAAATACAATCAATTGGTTAAACATGTAGGTCACCAGAAAGACAATACAGTAATTTTATTGTAAATATTGTTGCTTAGAATAAAAAGAGGGCACCAGGTAGACACTGTTGGTGTTTTTGGTTAAACCTGGCTTTCTTTACAGTTTCTGTCCTGGAGGTGTCTATTGGCATAGTGACAACAGGTAGCCTCAGTCCCATGCTCAGAGGAGCACTGCCAGGACATGCTGAAGATGAAGGAGCTAAGAGTGACTGGTGAGACTGCTCAAAGATGACAGTCAGAACCTCAACAACTAGATATGAGTAAAAAACAAAGTGCCCTCATTCTGACAAATATCCCATGATATTATAGGGTGAAAATCTTCAGAGCTAGACTCAGCTGAAACCTGGAAAGCAAATTGTTATTGACCATGATGGTTAATTTCGTCAGCTCCATAGAATCAGTAAAGCCCTGGATGGTTATTGAATAACACTCTCAGTGTGTCTGGAAAGTTCTTCAAGAGCTGACTGGATCATGAGCCATGTCTCTGAGAGACTAAATCTGAAGGGCTCTTTTGGCATGTCTCTGAGGGTATGTCTGAGCCAACTGGGCCATGAGACCTCTTCTGGGTGTGTCCCTGAGGGTGTGTCCAGCTGATATCAGGAAGGCCCTTCCGACCTAGTGTAGAGATTATGCCTTCCATAGATTAATAAGACAGTTGCATTTTTGAGAAGATGAAAAGCAGGATGTCAGGCCTGGTTGGAATATGTAGATCACGGAGGGTTATATGCTTGTAGGTATATGTTACTGTACTTCCTTCTGTGTCTGTGTGTGCATGTGTATGCACATGTGTGCAGTCCAGAGGTCAACATGGTTGATCACTATCTTTTTTTATATATTTTTAATTATCTTTAGTTTATGTGGAAGAGTTTTTTGCCTGCATGAAATGCCCCGAGACCAGGCTGTCTGATCCCCTGGAACTGGAGTTACAGATGGTTGTGAGCCACCACGTGGGTTCTGGGAACCAAACCTGGGTCTTCTGCAAGAGCAGCCAGTGCTCTTAACTGGTAAGCAATTTCTCCAGCCGATCCCCGCCCCTCTCCAGGGTCTCCTCATTGACCTGTTTGCTGACTTGGTTAGGATGGCTGACCGGCAAGCCCCAGTGATCCTTCTTCCTCTGCCTCTGGAGAACTGGGATATGTTTATGGACCACTATTGCCAGCTTTTTCCCATGGGTTCTGGGGACCAGATTCAGTTCCTCATGCTGGTGTGAGTGTCACTTTACCAGCTGAGCTATCTCCCCAGGTCCCAAGTCTTTATATCTTCCCTTTGCTCCACGGGCTAGTTTGCTAGGAAATAAACTCTCCTCTGACACATGTTCCCAAGCCCACGACATTCTGTGTAGGTATCTGGCAATAAGCAACCTTGAATTGAAACTTTTCACACTATGAGCTAAAATTAATCTTTCTTCCTGTAAACTGCATTTTCTCAGGTACTTTTTCACAGAGAGAAGTAACCATCTATATCTTTATGTGATACCCTTCTCAAGAGAATAGAAACCTTGAGTCCTAAGGATACAGCACACTGATGACATTTGCCCATGACGTGAATGATGCCTAATTATAATTTTTTTATTTGCCCAATAATGGTTATGCAAGACTGGAGAGAAACCTCAACACATTAGTCAGACTTCCATATTTTCTCAGAAACATTTTCCCTAAACCTTTCAGATTCTCACTAAAATAAGTGTCAAACCACTGGAGGTCTGTAATTATAAGAAAGGAAATCCACCATTAAACATAAGGAAACAAAATTGTGTATCTGAACACTAGATGAAATTGCCAAGTACTAACACTTGGAAACAAAACAAGCAAAACTTAGGCCATGGAGGCAGACCGACATGCTGAGTGCTCATGGTGTTTTGGAGTGAGGACATACAGGTGACTTAGTTCTGCCGTCAGTTGCCTATTTTGTTCAAAATTTGCATGATATACACATGCAAGGGAGCCAGAGGAAGAGTCTCCACAGTATATCAATATCAATTTATTACTTAGAAGAATTTATGTGCAAAGCCTAGTTAACACATGCCCCATGCCACCTCCGATGTCACGCTGCTCCTCTCTCGGTGACTTCAGCTCTGGCTCAGCTGTCTTGTATTCATAATCTCCCTTTTGGCAACTTCTACACCCTCAATAATGACTCATCTCCGAATCTGGCTTCACTTTAACTTCCTCAAGTGCAATGCCCTTCACCTCTGCATCATTTATTCGCCAGCATGGTCACACTCTTCACTCGATCATCTTCAGAATGATGTGCACAGTTCTAAATCTGAGGTCTAGCCTCAGACACCTCTTCCACGCACTACACGGATGCCATCCTTCATCACCCATCTTCAGTTTCTGAAGACTTTATCTTCAGGGTATTTGCCACAGTGGCCTTCTGCTCCCTTTGACATCTGGTCACCTACTCTAACGCTGTAGTCTTCCCAGCACCCATCCGTGGCTCCTCACTGTTGGGGCTGGAATGTGAAATACCCTCCACAGGCTCACTGCTTTCAGTGCTTGGCCCCAGCTGGTGGAAATGCTCCGGAAGCTTGTGAAAACTTTAAGAGGAAGAACTTTAAAAGAAGTGGGTGAATGGGCACAGGTTTTGTGGTTTTATAGCCTGGACCTACTTCCTGTACATTCTCTGCTTCCTGCCTGTGAAAGTAATGAAAGCCGCCACCTCTTGCTCTTACTGCTCCCAGTTCTTACCGCCATGGACTGCATCCCTTTGTAAACTGGAAGCCAAAACAAAGCCTTTTCTTCCTTGAACTGCTCTTTCCAGTTATTATGCCATGGCAACTATCAAGGTAGCCAATACAGAAAATTGTACCAAGGAACAGCTGGGTTGGAATAAGACCAACACACAGCTCTTTTCTTAAAAAAAAAAAAATATTTGCATGGATTCTTTGAGAGACGCACACAATATATTTTGATCATATGGAGACTCCACCTCTGGCTCTGTCCCACTACCTGCCCAATCACTTCCTCTATTATTATTTCTTTTAAAAGGCCTACCTGTTCTAATTTTGTTCCCCAAATGCTCATGGATGTGGGACCATCCCTTGAGTCTGGGTGACCTACCAGGCATGGCACCCTAAAGAAAACCGAGCCTCCTTCTCCTAGCAGCTATCAAGCGCCCAGACACCCTCAGCTAGAGCTGGACATTCTTGCCATCTGTGCCACACATGCTGGTGTTTGTCTGGCTCAGGTTTGCACAGGTCTCGTGTATGCTGTTACAAGCATAGAGTTCATATATGCGACTGCTCTGTGGCGTTCAGGTAACAGTCAGGTAGCACTCATCTACCACACTGGCTCGTACATTCTTTCCATTTCCTTTTCTGTACTGATTCCCCAGTAGATTTTTAGAACAGGTTTGTGAGGGGAGTAATGGGTAATTTTGAACTTCATGTTAGAAAAACCCTTGGAATCCGTAACCAGAGCTGAAGGTAATAACCTGGTGGGAGTTTAGGAAACTGGAATGCCTTGAGAAATATGCAGACTGGAGTCCTGGCTCATGAGGTTTCAGAGAGGAGCAAGGACTCTGTCAGAACTAGCTGTACTCTATCCTTGTCCTGAGGGTGTGAATGAGGCTGAATTCAAAAGTAATCATTAATTCAGTGGAGAAATGCTCAAGACAGGAGAGCACACAGGCTGTGTTATGGCTCACTGCTGTTAATCCAGGTTTATAGTGATAACTACGGCAGGACGAAATGGATATGAAAGACCCAGAGTTTGGTGAGGAAAGTAGACATGTAAGAAAGTTAAAGTTGTAGACAACTGTAATGCAGAGAAAGAAGCTGTAACTGATTGGTTTCCTATTTGAAAACAGACACAGAAGTTTCCTCAGGGTGAGATTACAGAGGTCATTGTAACTATGGTCCAAGTGGACCAGGCCCCCTCTCCAGCTGGCGGCAGAATTCCACAGCATCCTCCACGTGGCACTGGACTTTGAGTATATGAAGGTGTTTGAATGAGGGAGTCATGGAGACTTATACCAAGGTTCCAGAATGCATCGGAGGCTAGACACTACGGGGCAGGGTCAGATTCCCTGGAGGGAGGCTCTGAGAAGCCACTGCATGAAGCTGAGTAGTTTAACTCTAATCTGCCGTGGTCACCTTAGGATGTGAGGTGTGCTAGACCATGGGATGTCCTCATGGGAACATTGTAGACACAGAGCAAAGTGGCATAAAAGAAAGGTCACATGTAGTAGAAGAGCTGGAGGGATGAGGCTTTCGAGGCCATTGGAATTTAGATGATTCCCTAGCAAGCCTCAGGGCTGCATGTGGTGCCACAGGGTTTAAGGTTTCCCTCATTGGGATTATAGTGAAGAGACTACTGTGAGTCTCAGAAGACATGTTGAATTGGGGCTTTTGAACACTCTGGTAAAGACTACGGCGACTTTGGAAATTAGAGTAAATACATTTTCCATTATGAGACAGCCACGAGGCTATGGGGCCAGGGGCGGGTTGTTCTAGTTTGAATGGGAAATATCTCCCATGGTGTTTGAATACTTAGTTCCCAGTTGTTCATGCTGCTTGATGAGGTAGACCTTGCTGGAGGAAGTGGATCATTAGTGTGGTCTAGAGGTTTTATAGTCTGGCCCAACTTCCTGTGCACTCTCCGCTTCTTAGCTGTGTTTATAATGTGACCAGCTGCCTCACACTCTTGACACTATGTTTCCCTCACATGGAAAACGGTGTCTCTCCTTCACCTATAAGGAAAAATAAATCCTCTCTTGAGTAGCTTCTTGTCAAGTGTTTTATCTATCAGAGCAGCAAGGACACAGGTAAACATTCATCTTCCCACGCCTGATGTCAGATGTCACGTTGTGTAACTGACTGTCCACTGTCTTGACACTTAGCGCCAAATAAATCTTATCTTAACACGTCATGTTTCTTAGAGTACTAATATCACCAAGAGGCACTTAAGACTCAACAGGAAAGATTTTACCATGAGTTTTTATCTCCTTATTTGAACCCAGCCTTTGGGACTACTCAACAATAACTGTTTTATTCCATTGTTTTAGTGATCTGCGATTTTCTTCCATGATTTCCTCTGATTCCACCTATCTCAGTAATTCAACCCTAAAGTCCCCTGAAGTAAGTTCTAATCCCATATCTTCCCTGGGAAGTAGCTAGCCTCTGCAGAACAGAATGGTGCTGGCGAGGAAGCAGGGCAGGCGAATGTTCTGCACAGTGACTGAGGAACAGAGACGAGAACTCAGAGTGCAGATATAACATTTGGGAGAAAGAGGAAGTAGGCATGTTCCTTAGACTGATGAAGAGAGACAGAAGGAAGGAGAAAGAAATCTCCTGTCAGAAACAGGAGACTAGACCCCTGTTTCCAACATGGAGTCACAGCACAAAGTAGAGAAACAAGCCAAAGGAAAGACCATGGCATGTGGAGGCACTCAGGGATCCAGAAAACCTTTGAGCATGTCAGCTTCCCATGGGTTACCAGGCTGAGGTGGGAAGACCCACCCCAAATCTGGGCGACACCTTCCGAGGGCAGCCCAGGTTACAAGGGCAGGTGGAAGGAAGGCTATTCGGATTTTGCTTCCTTGATCTTCCTCTTGACACAGAATTGACTTATCTAGTTGCTCCTGCTCACTGCGTCCCTAGTGTCAGAACTAGAGATTCCGGGCTGCGGTTCTTGACTAAGGGACCAGTGGCTTTGCAGGAATCCGTCAGGTTCTTGGTGTCAGATTGCGAATGCTGAGGCACCCAGCCCTGTGGACTGGGCAACTGCTGTGTTCTTGGCCTCTCTAATGAGGGACAGCCATGTTTGATACTCTGAAGGCTGAGGCCCTGCCCATCCTCATGGACCAAGCCACTACTGGATCCCCAGTAACTCAGGTGGGAGTCAGCCATAATCAGTATTTCAATGTAAGCTGATTTTATAAATTCTTTTAACAGACACAAAATATATATTTAATATCATCTAGGTTCTGTTCCCCTACAGAACCACAGTCCACAGGGAAGCAAGGTACTCTTCAGGAACTGAACCCACAGTCACGGATGTAGAATTTAAAGCAAAGAGTAGCATAAAAACAATTCTCTATTGGCTTAATTGCCAATGGCTTGGAAGTATGTTTCCACACTGCACAAAGGCCCGTTAGGGGCACTGCAATGGCTCTACTCTAACAAAGGCAGACATGTGCATAGGTCTAAGCACAGTCAATGAAAGGCAGGGGGACTCTGACACCAGAAGCCGCTGTCCAGAGCCCTTTAGCAAGACATCTTGCATCCCATTTGCTGGAGTGAAGTGTTTTCCCAAGTTCAAACACAAGGAGCTGTGGACAGGGAGGAACAGATCCTGCTGACAGGCATTGCAAGTGGATCCATGGGCTTTCACCATAGATGCAGGACAAGGAAATGCATCCCAGGGCATGGAAACGACAGCGATTACTGTCAGACAGACCATAATTTACAAGACTGGCCATGAATTATATGCTATTTTACGATTGATTTCATGCTGCTGTTCAGAGAATTTCATTGATCTCAATTTACAAAATGAACCAATAAGCAGGCAATGATTTTCTTTTAACTCGTGGTATCCACAGAGGTATTTATGTCTTCTTACTTGTTTAATGAGAAAAGTTAAAAGGCAGGGCTTGCTTCTCATTCTTGAAATGTGAATGGTTCTGCTGCTGGTAACAACTTCATGTTTAAATACAATAAAAAACACCTCAGCTTTCTCCTGGTTTTCCTTTCTTTTGTCTGTGCATCCTTCCCAGGAATCATGGCGCGGATGTTTGAAACTTGAGAATGCACTAGGCAGACTCTGACCACATTTTCTTTGGTCGTTTTGACCACTGGTGTGTCACAGTTCAGTGGTGAGGCGTGTTACACATTAGATGGAAGGGATGGAAGATGAGGGCTCTCCACAGATGCTGCCACAATTGCTTGCTCAGTCTTTTAATTGCAGAAAAAAGTTAGATTCTGAACTTATAATGAGTCAAAACTAAAGGCTCTACTTAGCCCAAAAGAGTGTCCTTGCTCTTCTGTTCTTCAGACAACCCTGAACTTGCAACATGCTTGTCTTTGGCCCAAATGGGTAACTGACCATCACTAAGACCTAGGCCATGCTTTCCAACTGATCCACAGAGCTAAGATAAAAGCCCTTTCAAAGTGCAGACATAAGGCTAGATCCACAGCACATAAGGGATTCTTCTGCATAGATCTATAACATTTTCCTCCTCGTCAGAGAAATCTGCATCCTTCCCTTTCATGTTATTTTTTTTTTCTTTTGACAGGGCCTCCTTATTCTCAGCTGGCCTGGAAGTCACTATGTAGACCAGGTTGGCCTCCATCTACTAGAGCTCTGCCTGCCTCTGAATCCCTAGGCTGGGATGAAAGGCCTTTGCCACTATGCCCATGTACCTTTCTCCTTTAGCAAAACTTATTCAATTCTCCATGGAGCATCTCCTGCCTGTCCTCAACACATACTGAGTTCACCCTCGCTGAGTTGTCCTTCCTAGCATGTCCCCTGTAAACTTCTTTACACCAGCCATCATTCTCTTCTTACAGGCATCTGTTATAGCTCTGAGTACCGTAGAACACCCAGTGGTCAAACAGTAAATCTGTTATTGCAATAAGAAAACTGGAAATAAGGAGTACCAGGTCCTCCCTGTGGCTAGAGGAGATGGTATAGGTTGGAAAAGTCCCACAGATAGGGTCATGGTTCCTGGTTCATATGAAAAAACCTGCTCGTCACTGGCAACTGTGACCTCTGGGGGACACTGCTTCCTGGTTTCCCTCTTTTCTTCTTTGGTAGTTAGAAAACGACTCTGCCATGAAATGCTCTGCAGGCTGACAGCACATCCTTAGCTGGCTGTCATCCAGGTTGGCTGCCCGAGTGCTTTTGACATTCTTTGTGGAGCACATTACAGTGTGTTGAGCCCAAGGTTGCTTTCCCGGGTTCTTTCAGAGTAGAAACCTAGAGTAATCCCCCTCACTGCTGCCCCTCAGAGCTGAAGTTTCTCCTGGATTTAGGTGGAGAAACTTGCTATCATGTTTTAAGATAAATTTTGAAGTCAGTATTTTGCAATATCAGATTCAGGTGACTTTTTAAAAGATTTTTAAAATGTGTGCGTGTATGTGTGTGTGCATGTGTGCATGTGTGTGTGCACGTACCTGTGTGTGTCTGTGTATGCCAGTACCACATGTGTGCAAGTGCCAGCAGAGACCAAAAAAGATGGGGGATTCTGATTCCCTGGAGCTGGAGTTACAGGCGGTTGTGAGCTGTCTGATGTGGGTGCTGGGAATCAAACCTGGGTCTTCTGGAAAAGCAGCCACAGTTAACTCTTAACTGTTAGGCCATCTCTCCAGGTTTTGACATATTATTAAGCAACAGAAACTAATATTTAGACATAAGGTGAGTAGTAAATGTGAGGGGAAAAATTGAAATTTGTAGACCAGTGTTTCCAATAAAAAGGACAGCAAAGATGAAATACTGTGAACCTGGGCGTAACAGCAGCATGGCACAGAATACCACTGCCAGGTACGCAGTACTTTGCTTTACTCAAGTGAAATCCCACCTGAGAATGTCTTTCTATGAAGACCCATAATCAACTCTGCAATGGTAATTTAATGCCTACTGCAATCTAGCCTTACACTTGGCAAGTGTGTGACAGGAGAAAGTAGTGAGTCTTTGCCCTCAAGAACCACAGTGTCTCTTGCAGGTGGCAAGATACACATTTGTTTTTTGGCAAACCCTCTCACCACCCTTCAGAAGCAACTCACATGCCACCTCCTGAGGGAAGTCATTCCAAATTCTTCCAGTGTGAATGATGACTCTTTTCTGTTCCAACAGTACCATCATTTATTCCTATGACACTTAATCTTGATTCAGTGTATTATTAGGAACATCCTTCATTCCTTCTTTAACATGAACTCATAATTCTAAACTTAAGGTGAGATCATTTGGGAAGCCCACAAGGGCACATTCAAATGGAGTTGTGTTAAAGACAGATGAGCATGGGATCACATAAAATGTGAGGGAGGACTAACAGGCACATTCAACAATGTCAACATACCTGTGTCCAAAAACCATTGGGGCCATGTTCACCTGAGCTCTGAGGGTTACACCAAGCTGAGACAGAGCTATGCTGTGGGAAGGGGCCTCCCTTCAGTAGAGCGTAGCCATCGCCTGTCGGAATCCTGCTACTTCTTCCCTCCCTCTGACCATCTCTTCATGGTGCTTCCCAGCGGGGGAGCCCAGAGAATCCAGAGGCAGAACACAGAACACGACAGAAGAGGGAAGAGAACAGATGTAAGAGAGACCAGAGAGGGCTGTGAGGATGGCTCGGTTGGCAAAGTGCTTGGTGTGCGAGTGTGAAGACTTGAGTTCAGTCCCGGCACTAACACAAAACACTGGATATGGCTTCACCTGCTGGTCATCCCAGTGCTGGGTACTTGGAGACAAGAGGATTTCTTAGCCAGTCAGCGTAGCTGAATCTGTGAGCTCCAGGTTTAGTGAAAGAACTTGTTTCAAAAAATAAGACTGAGGAGCCAGAGAGACGGCTCAGCAGTTAAGAGCACTCACAGCTCTTGCGGAGCATCCAGGTTTGAATCTCAGCATCTACATGGCAGCTAACATCTATCCCTAACTCCAGTTATAGGAGACTGGATGCCCTCTTCTGGTCTCTGCAGGCTCTGTATGACATGGGTGCACTTACACACATGCAGGTATAACATTCATACATATAAAGAATAAATATGTACTTAAAATTTAGGATGGAGAGTGATTGAGGAGGACAACTGAGGCTGATCTCCACTCTCCACATACAGCACACACATGTGTACACATACACATGCACACACATGCATACAGAGAACAGAAACAGAACAGACTAATTTTAAAAGGAGAACGAAGAACTCCTGCAACAAAAATGATGGTACTGGTATAAAGACAGACACACTGATCAGTGGAATAATATTGAGGACCCAGATTTGAATCTACGAATTGACAACCCCTTGATTTTTGACAAAGGAGCTGAATATATACACCGGAGAAAAGAGCATGTTCAACAAATGGTGCTGGTCAAACTGGATAAGGGTATGTAGAAGAAAGTCCAACAACATATTGGAACTTAGAGGTGTGGGAAAGGACTTTCTGAACAACACTCTTATTTCACAGTCATTAAATCTAACAGTTGACAAGTGGGACCGCATGAAACTAAAAAGCTTATGTACATCAAAGGACGTCATCATTCAATTGGACAGACAATGCACATAATGGGAAAAAAAAACCTTTACCAGTTCTGTCTCTGACAGAGGGTTAGTATCCAGAATAAACAGGACTAAACAATAATCATCAAATGAACAAACAACTCAATTAAAATGGGGCAAAGAGCTGAGCAGGGACCTCTAGTGATGAAACAACGATGGAGCTGCGCAGGGACCTCTAAAGATGAAACTCAACGATGGAGAAATGCTTTTTAAAAGCTCTACATCTTTAGCCATCAGGGAAATGCAGATTAAAACGACTTTGAGAGTTCATCTTACTTTGGTCAGAAGGGCTAAGATCCCAAAGAAAAGAAATGGTGGCAACAATGTGAAGAAAAGGAAACTCTTATTCACTGCTGCTGGCAGGGAAGACTGGTGCAGTCACTATGGAAACCAGTGTGGAGAGTCCTCAGAAACCTCAACATTGATCTACCATATGACTCAACCAGATCACCCTTGGGTACATACCCAAAGGCTACAGAAATGTCTGCACACCATGCTCATTGAGGCCCTTTTCACAGTAACCAGAAACTGGACACAACCTAGATGTCTGTCAACTGATGAATGGATAACAAGGGTGTGATATACACAGTGGAATATTATTCAGTTCTTAAAAAACCAAAATTATGAAATGCACAGGTAAACTTTGATAGAACCGGAAGCATTCATCCTGAACGAGGAAACCCAGGCCCTGAAAGAAAAACACCACAGGCTCTCTCTCATGGCTGGATACTCACTTTAAAATCTTAGATATACATGTTTCAATGTGAAAATGTAGGGGGGTCAAGAAACTGATAAGTGGTCATGGGTGGGTGGGGGGAGGCTTTTTTGGAGGGGAGGTAGAATGCAGTAATATGAAGGGGGAGTATGACATTTCAGGAGGATGGTTAAATGGAGAAAAGGAGGAGAAGCATACGTAATATTAAAAGTACTTAGAAAAGCCATACGGAAACCCACTATTACAGACGTTTCTTAAATTATATAAACACACATTATAAAAAGAGAGTAAGCGTAGTCACCCTATAAGAAGGGGGCACAGTTCTCTCTAGACAGCATAGCTAAAAAAGCCAAACTCGAGGTCAGGAATGGATTCTCTCTCCAGAAGCTGTTGACCAGGGGTCTCATGGACCCTAAAACAATACCAACTCTTGCCCCTGCTTTTGGTTACCCACCAGAACTGGGTGGTAATACTATACTGCTGAAGTCACGGCACACATGAGCTGTAGGAAAACAAGAAGAAATCAAGCTGACTCAGCGCCACATCTCTACTGGCTGTCATAGTGCTGGAGGGTGCTACGTGTGCTGCTGGAAGGAAAACATAAACATCAACCCTACCAACAGTGAATTTTGGAACTACAAGAACTGCCCTGGCAAGGTGTGCCCACTAATGTAAAACTGGCATGAATATTATAGAAGTGACCAAACACTCTCTAATTGGATTTAAGGTCCACTTCACAGGATGGAGCCCGCATCCAACTCTATGAGCTTTAGGAACCTGAGGCTACACAGGACGCAGGGCATAGGGGAGAGCCTAAGACTGGCTTTCCACTAAATACTTACCGTATTAAATGGATTCCTAATGACTTCTGTTATAGCCATACATTAATGCACCTCATGACTGTCAACAGAGAAGTTTCCTTATGCAACAGACTGTGGCTAACACAGACCAGACACTCACAACTGGGCAATGTGCAGGGAACAGGAGGCTGCAGAGTGCTCATCCCTGAATAGGACACCTGTATCAAACTTCAGCCTCCCAAGGCTCAGGGATCATTGTGGAAGAGGGGGTGGAATGACTGTAAGAGCCAGAGGTGGTAGATGACCACAAAGAAACAGTTTTCCTGACAGCTGGGCAGTTACAGGAACTCACAGCAATGGTGACAGCATGCCCAAGTCCCATGCAAGTGCAAACAAAACTAGGCAAAATCATAGCAGAGACATGGGGAAGTAGGTAAGTAATACCAACCCACTCCAAGGAAATTCCTAAATTCAATGGCTGCGAGCAGGAGAGACAGGATCCTTCATGAATGGAACTCTTAGTAGGTGAACCAGGCTCCAGTAGATCGCCAGACGCTATAGGCCTTTATATCTATCAATCTATCAATCTATCTATCTATCTATCTATGTATCTATTGAGAGAACATTAAAGAGTGTGTGTATATTTATGTATACGTATATAAATTTTAAATTTATAAATTTATTTATAAATTATATAAATATATATTTAATGATATATATATCATATAATCATATATATATATCATTAAATTATGTGGGGAGTAATATTGGATCTATGGCTAGGGGAGGAGATCTAGATACCATCAATTTATATGGTTTGAAAACTATAAAAATTTGATTAAACACAGATTATTAAAAAAGAGAGACAAGAGAACTCTTACAACAAAAATGATTCCCGATTTGGTGCAAACAATCATTTCTCGGGCACAGTAACAGTATATGGAAAAGTTATTTTTCTAATATTAACAATACTGAAACGTTCTTTTTAATTTTTTACAATTATTTTGTGTCTGAATGTTTTGCCTGCATGCATGTAAGTGTACCATTTGTGTGCAATGCCTGCAGAGGCCAGAAGGATCCTTAGATTCCTTGGAAGTGGACTTAATAATGGTTATGAGTTGCCATGTGGGTGCTGGGAGGTTGGGCAAAAGCTCTGGCATGATGTGATACCGCACACCTGCATTCAGAGCACTAGGAAGCCAAGGCAGGAGAATTGTCACTAATTCAAGGCTGGCCTGGACTTCATAGTAAGTTCTGAGTTAGCCTGGGCTACAGGGTAATACCTTGCCTGAACCAAAGAAACAACAAAAACAACTTTGTTGTTACTGAATGTTGGTATCTTCATTTGTAAAACAGAATTCTGTGGTAAATTATCTCTAAGATTAACCCTCTATTCTATCTACATTTTTCTGCAGCATGTGGCATAGAGAATATTTAGAGTAAAACCAAGTTTATGTCTTTGGTATTTACTTTAGTAAGTTCACAGACCAGAATAATACCATTTTATTTATTTAATCTGTATAAAATCCCCTCCAAATCTAACTTCAAATTATCAATATGCTGATCCAGCTAGGAGGGGTTTGACTATGCCTGTGTTAGCTACTTTTCTCATTGCTATGACAAAACAGTTGACACAAGCAACTTGAAGGAAGGGAGGGAGGGAAGAAGGGAGGGGTGGATGGTGGGTTTGTTTTGGCTCACAGTTTCAGGACACAGTTCACCATGGAGGGAAAGGCATGGCGGCTGTGAGGCAACTGCTCACATCTTATCCATGACAGGAAGCAGACCATGAATGCTGGTACTTAGCTTGCTTTCTCCCTTCCATTCAGTCAGGGACCCCAGGCCACCTTCAGGGCGGGTCTTCCTTCCTCTTTTAAACCTTTCTAGAAACACTGTCATAGACACACCAAGAGGTGTGTTTCCATGGTGATTCTAAACAAAGTCAAGTTGACCATGAAGATTAAGCACCACAATGCCTACAAACTGGAACTGTCATTTAAAGGTCCCCAACAACAGGATTTAGGGATAGTCTACACTGGCAGACACCCTCATGCATTGAGAAACTGGGGCACCCAACTCTACTGGGTCAGAAGCTCTTACACTAGGGACCCCCCAACTCTGCCCAAGAGTTTCCCAGGACTCTGCAGATGACCCAGAAGAAGACTGTTCCTGCTGATCACTGAATAATATATGGAAAGAGTTGAGGCCAGCAAGATGAGAGGAATGATTTAGGATCCCAAGACGTCACTTGACTCAGGCAGTGTCCACACTCCTTTCCAATAATAATTCCCTTGGAAACCCAAAACCTTTCCCTGTAAGAATTATGCAGAAACCCCTGCTCTGAACAGTGGGCTGTGTTTTGTCTCCTCTTAAAAACCATCAAATTCAGACATCCTATTCTATCGTACCCCCCTATGTCTGAGCAACAGAATAAACATGCCAGTTTAGCCTAGGCTGGTTTGGGGTTTGTATGCAATGAGGCAAAACTGTCCACAAGTGAACTTTTAGAGAGAAACACATATTTACCATCTTATGCCTATCCATAAGTAGGCATGCATATTATTAAAATCAGATGTATTACAGGAAGATCCATATAAGGTGGGAAATGGTTCTTTAACTCAATCTGTCATCAAAATAGAGAACCACCCAAACTGTGCCCCTTACTAACAAGCCCCTCCTTCTTTAGATCCCATAAAGAGAGACCCTGCAGCAGGAACTCGAGCCCTTGAGCACCTGCTGTCGCTGTCAGGGCTTGCTGGCAGTCTTGAGCGTGTATCTGACCTGTTCTGTGGCTTTGCGTCGAACACAGGTGCCACTTTGTAACCTGTGTGCGTCCTTCTTTCCATCCCTTGAATAAGAAGCCAAGAACCTGAAACACTGTGCTCAGAACCTGACCCTGTTTGGCACTATTTGGCGGAGTAATGTAGAGATACATAAATGGTATAACTATGGTCCTTAGTCAATGACGTCAGGTACAGTCCTAAGTGCAAATGAGTGGACCAATATGGACCTCTGGAAACACAGGAGTGCTAGTTCACAGGATCTGAAGGTCATTACAGCAGGTGAGGACAACGATTCAGGGAAACAGGACTATTACAGCTAATTAGACATATTTGTGCATTCAGATTAATGGGTTCTGGGAAAATCTGAGATAAATATATCCATCTCTTTAGCTGTACATCTTCCCATCTGTTACCTTTTCCTGAGCACTTTAGGGTGTAGTTAGTGGGATGGTTGGTTCTCCAGTCTCGAGCTTTGGGATTTTCTATAGTTCATAGAGGAGAAGCATTCTTATAAAAGAAATGTAAACACTGGTACTGTGTAAAGTTGATAAAAAGCACAGAATAGTTTCTTTTCCTTTTTAATGTAAATTCCAAACCAATTTCATTCCTTTCCTAGCAAAGAATGTTCTACAATCAAAGGCACAAACAAAAACAACAAAACCCACTCTAATACAAAATGAGAAAAGAAAGTAAAAAACTCGATTATCATTTACCTTGATGAGAGAAAACTAGAAGATTGTGATTTGCAAAATAATATACAAAGCAGAGACCATAGTTAATCAAACTCAAGAAATAAGAGCGCAATGTAATGTAAATGTAAAATACACATCCTAATGTAAGTCTACTTGACTATATCTAAACACATCTGCAGTAACATTAAGTTCAGATATAAGTTAATTAAG
Organism: Eospalax fontanierii; assembly: GCA_035773235.1. Classification (NCBI taxonomy): domain Eukaryota; kingdom Metazoa; phylum Chordata; class Mammalia; order Rodentia; family Spalacidae; genus Eospalax; species Eospalax fontanierii. The sequence continues at coordinate 6,887,885 of CM069535.1, forward strand.
GGATATCCAATATGGAATAGTATTATGTATCTGTTATGAAAAATAATATTAATTATATGATTTCTCTTTTCCTAATTTTTCAGTTCTTTAAATATTGGGGATACTGCTCACATACAGTTTGTCAAAATTATCCTGAAAATGTTATTCAGAAGACTATGAATGAGAAGCAGCTGTCTTTCTCACATTCCTAACTTCTGGCTCTTAAAGTTGAAACACTGAGATGAGAGACTTTGACATAAATTGTGATTATTATGGTCTCCCTGATGAAGATGAATTTGAATTTGATTAATAAACATATAATCACCTTTTTTCCTTTTATCTCTGGTGTGAAAAAAAAACCAAGATCTACTTAAAAGTAGACAGGCAAGACTTTAAAAGATCGTGAGATGGAATCAGGGCATTGGCAAAGAAACCATAATAAAACCAGAAGAAGAATATCACAAAACACAAGTTTATAGTGGTTTGTGGGAATAAATCAAAAAAGCTAAAGAACACACAGAATATGTTGTTGCATTCACATTGATATTTGTGAAATTAAGTAAGACGAGCAGCTGCAAAAGAATTTTGCAGAGGTGAGTGTACGATACAGTCAAGAGACAGCAACTTCAGACCATTGTCCAAATTCACAGAGGCCAAACTATCCTCTTCATAAGACAGTATTTCTTAATGGATGTTCATAAATACTGGGAATAACATCCTTTAAGAACAGAGTATTTGTCATGTGATTATACAAAGCCTGGGTAAGTTTCATCGGCTAAATGCAGGATGTACAATCAATTTTTTGTGAAAGGAAAACATAGGAATCCAACCTAATATATATTCAGAAATGTCTCTTGTCACTCATTTATTTGACACACCCTGTAAATGTACTTTGGGTCACTGCTTTGGGCACCTTCTCTGTATCCTGTTTGCTAAGATATAGCATAGAATAAAATTTGATCAAGATGTTTTCATATACCTCTTGAATTACACATTGCTTTGGAATATATAATATATAGTGAATATAATACATATACATAGACCTATGATTCTAAACTATTTTATATTGCTTCAGTAAATTACAATAAAGGATGGCAAATTATTTTAGAAAGATATTTCACAAAATTGCAAATTATTGGGTACCTGCTATTAAGGAGACTAAGCCTACTTTAAGAAGACCTAATTTAGCAAAAAATGAAAGTTTCACTGATTAAATAGCAAATTAAGGTGAGGGAATCAGCATAAAATAGATCTAAAACTCAAGGTGGTATTAGAATTACTAACCTCTGATCTACTACAGAGTCCTTCTTCTACTCTCCACACAGAGAAGCGCACATAAGAGACGTTATGAGAGTATTTATAAAATGTAAATCATTCGTCAAAGAAAAGAGCAAATAATTTAATATGTACCCATTTGTTTGCCTTAGAGTGGACATCTTCTGTCTCTAAATTACATTTGGCCTAGACAGTCAGCCTCACTGAATCGGTGCCCAACTTTTCTTAGCCCTTTCATGGTAGTAATTTTTTTGTCTTTTTTGAGACATGGTCTCTCTGTAGCCCCATCTGACCTAGAACTATCTATGGAGGCCAGGCTGGCCTCACTGAGACTCACCTGCCTCTACCTCCAAAGTATCTGGGATTAAAGGCATGTGCCACCACAAACAGTTTTCATGGTAGCAATTTTACAAGATGTTTATTTTCTGAATGACTCTGATATGTTTCTTAAATGCTACGATTAATGTGTAGTTAATATTGGTATCTATTAGCTAATTTTATTAACAGCACATCTTTTAAAAATAGCATATTTGGAATGATAGCTCAGAAAATAGCTGCAAGTGGCACTAAAAAAAATGATATAGAAAATGCAATCTCCAATTTTTATTGAGCATTTATTTTTCAAAGCAAGATTCTCATAGTTGGTGTGTTTGAGAAATGGCTACTCAAAAGTTTGTTGGAACTGGGGTTACACTAAATGTATATAGCTTTATGGAAACCATTTACTTGATTTATATTTTGAAAACCAAGCTTAACTTTATAGCTATGACTCACCAAGGGGAAATCCGTTAAAATCATCTATATATTAATAGGTTCATTTTTGACAACCAATGTTTCAAATTAATAGAATTTATAACCTTCATTTGTGTGTGTGTGTGTGTGTGTGTGTGTGTGTGTGTGTGTGTGTGTGAAATAGAGCTACCTAATTATGTTCCAAATGCTTGCATGTTCTTGGGAGGTGCTGGGCTGGCATACAGTTCTACAAAGGTAAGAGAAAGAAAATAGGAAGTACGACAGAACAATGCCATCCTTGCAAAACAGCCTCTAAACCCTGGGCACCGACACAGACTTCCCCACACTCCTGGGATGATTAACACCTCACTGTCTCTCCATGAATTCTAGGACAGCACCACAGCACTGGGGTGGGGTTCTTAGCCCCTAAGCAGGATGCTTTAGTGCACATGGGCCAGGCACAAAAGCTCCTCCCACATCTCACACTCACAGTAAAGCAAAGACTCAACTTTTGAAAAATGTGCCAGCCTTGTCAATACAGCAAGACTCCATTTCATAAAAAGAAGATGGAAATCATAACAAAGAGAAAAACTGATTTTCTGCACTAGCAAGCATAAACATTTCCCGGTATTTCCCTTGATAATTTATATTTTCAAAACATTTTCAAACATAACAAATCTTATTCATGCTGATATTAGCCAATGACGTATAGAGATTTTTAAAAATACTCTCAGGTCTGAGGAGTTCATTCAGCCAATAAAAAGTTTGCCAACCAGTCTTCTTGTTGAACTAGATAAATTTATTCTGTTATCTACTTGATACTTTTTAATTCCAAAACTTGAAGCTAACATTTGAAGAAGAGACATTTCAATTGACAGGAGTTTTTAAGAATCCATTGACGGTCTGATGAAGCAATCGATGCTGTATTAATATTTTGACACTGCTGACTGTTATTGGTAATTCAATGACATTTTCCATCATCCTTGTACATGAAACATTTAGTTGAGATTTGTGATTTCAAAGTCAGAATACTATAGTGCCAAAATTCTATTCCTGGCCGTGTCATTAACTGGTTGTATAAACACAAGGAAACCAATGAAAGTTTCCGAGTCTTGATTTCCTCCTATGTAAACTAGTAAGAATTTATAGGGGTTGGGGGCACATACATGTAAGCACATGCATGTGGAGGCCAGAGGTCAACCTCAGGTGCACTTTGCTTTTGGAGACAGGACCTCTTATTTGCTCAGGGCTTACCAGTGACACTAGGCTGGCCAGCCAGGGAGCCCCAAGGATCTACCTTTGCATGCCTCCTGAGCACTGGGATTATGAGCACGTGTCACCACACCAGGCTTTACTTCGTGTGTTTTGGTGATCACACTCCGGTAATCATGCTTGTGTGGAAAACTTCTTACTGGCTGAGCGCCAGTCCTGGGAATTTTTTTTTAATTGCTATACGTCATTGGTTAAATTAAAGATGAATAGGAACTGCTACATGTGAAAATATCTTGAAAGTATAAATTAGCAAGGGAAACATCAGGAAATATTTATTCTCGCAAGTGAAAAACTAAGATTTTCTGCTGAAGAAGGATACTATACTGGAAAATAGTTTTATATTAAATTACATGTTCAACAAAATGTCTTCATTTAAGAATCAGTAGAAACAAAAGATAATAAAATACAAATGATAAGAACAGGACAATTCTGTGTAAGGCAGGTCTGGGAAAACAGTAAGCATTGTAAAATATGATAAGAATATTTACAAATGGAAAATGTAGCAATTTATGTAATTCACAAAAGCATCTAGAGAATTTTAAGAAATTACAAATGTGCATATACACAGTAAAAGTGTATTGAGATTGCAAAGTTTATGGGAGAGAACTTTTAGGAATCAATTATTGCCCTTAGCATATTATTGAGCATCATTTAAAGGGCAGTGCAGTCACTAAAAGCTTGATTCAGAAAATGGAATAATATTTTGGTAATGTTCTTGTTTTATTATAAAGTGGTCAAATTTGCAAAATAGTCTGATTCCAGTTATATGAATAGAGCTTTGAATTAACAGAAGAACATAGAAGATATTAAGTGCATAAGCCAAAAAATAACAGCAGTGGTCTCTGGTGGGTAAAACTGTGGGAAACATTTTTCCTTTTATTTTCCAAATTTCTTTGATATTTGATTGGCTACTTTTGTGGTGCAATAATTACCACTATCCATAAATTCATTTTCCACAGTTTCAGTTACTGCCAATCACAGTCTAGAAATATGATATGAAAAATTCCAGAAACATTAATTTCTAAATTTTAGGTAACTTATCATAACCCATTCATATGATTATTCTATTTTATTATTAGTTCTTTTGTTACTATTTTAAGCCTAATTTATAAATTAAACTCAATCATATATGCATGTGTATCTAGGATAAAGCAGTATATGTAAGACTCAGTATTATCTGGTTTCAGATATACCCTGAGGGCTTTGGAACATAAACCTTTAAGTAGTATGGGTGTGTTATCATCTTATTTTTAAATTGTACTTAATCTTGAACACACTAATACACATGTATGGCACATTATCTAAAAGACACAAATGGCTTTACATCTAGATGAAGCCTCCCTCTACACTTCTTTTCCAATTATCCATTTCCCTTCCTCTCCAGTAACTACATTCTTCCCTGCACCTCCAGGGATAGTCTGCACCCACACACCCACACACAACTGTTATCAGGGTGTAGCATATACAAGTCTGCAAAGTGCTCTGCAGGATAATCTGAAGACATCCCTCCGTGTGTAATGATATGCTCCTTCTATTAATGTCTGCAGAATATTCTACTGTGCGTTTTAGTTATTAGCCATAACTTGATCACCTACTGTATTGGTCAGTGTCACATGGTTGCTTCCAAAATATTTGAGAACAATGGTCTGAGACTAATTTGGGCTCAGTTTTCAGCCTTCGGTCACTTAGTCCCCGTACTTGGGCAGGAAGCCACGGTGCTGGGAGCATGGAGAGAGGACAGCTGTTCACATTACGGCGGACAGGAAGCAGAGAGAGCAAGACAGTGAACCAGGAGCTGGGTGTCACCTTCAAAGGCTACCTGTGGCCTTCTTCCTCTAGGTAGTGCCCCCCAAAGGCCTCACAACGTCCCCAAACAGCGCCACTAGTTTGGGACCAAGAATACAAACACTGAACCCACAGGAGTGCTTTATAGTCAAACAAAAATATTAGTCTTCTACTAATGTTCATCAATTTCACTTATGTTATTGTTATGTAATGTTATCTATCATCTATCTATCATCTACCTATCCATCTATCTATCATCTATCCTCTATCATCATTATCATCTATCACCTATCAATCATCTATCATCTATTTGCCATCTATCATCTATTATCGATCATCTATTATCATCATCTATCTACCATCTATCACCTATCTATCATCTATCTATCAATCTACCATTTATCATCTATCTATCATCTACCTATCCATCTATCCTCTATCATCTATCTATCTGTCATCTACTTATCCATCTATCCTCTATCATCTATCTATCATCATGATCATCTATCATCTGCCTTTCTAAAGTGACTAGATAAATAAATAGCTTTGGAATAGTTTTAAACACATCAAAATGCCAAAGACAGAATAATAATATTTACTTTTTATAAGTCTGTTAGTGTTACAAAGACACATAATTTAAATTAGCTCACAGAAAAAAGGCCATTTACAACTGAGGGCTTATAGATTCCATGAGGGTTTAAAACTATCTTCGGAAAATCTATTACTTCTAGCAAATTAGTAGGTCATGTTTTTAAATACAGAACTTGAATATAGAGAAAAGAATAGAGACAGCCCAAAACCCACATGTACCTTAGCTACAACACTGATGACAGTATTGACAGGTACTTGGGTAAGGTGCAAAGGACACTGTTAAAATCAAAAGAAATGAAAGGCCTTCCTCCAATACAAATTCATATAATCTTTTGGGGATCAAAGAGCCATTTACTGAAAAGTTAGAGAATCTCAACAACAAAAATGAATCAATAAAACAGAACTTCAAATTAATGACAACAGGTAACATTCCAAGGAAATTCTCAGCAAGAGGATCACAGGTAGATGGCAGACTGGGAGAATGTTTTAGGACATGTATTTGTCAGTCATATTCACAGAAAATATACATGTGTGTTAGTGAGGATGAGCTTTAGGAATGGCGGAATTTTAACATCTGACAATTTCACAAGTAATTTCAAATTTCAAACTGTCAAAGTTAACAGTTGATGGAATACCCTAGACTGTTCTAATTTTCCCAAGAACTGTATTCCCTCCCCTCCCCTGCCCTCCTTTCCCCTCCCCTCCTTTCTCCTTTTCTTTTTTCTTTACTTTTTCTCTCTTAATCAGATTCTGTCCTTTTGTTGCTAAAGTTGGATTCATGATCCCAGATGGACCAGGGTATTTTTCAATCTGGGTCACCTTCTGCAGGTCTCTGATTAGTGTAAGGAGCCACAGGTTCCAAAGACCATTTACCAATCTGTGAGGAAAGCCTATATGTCACAGCAAAGAGTAAATGCCATTACAGAGACACCCAAAGAGAAAAATTTGGATTTCTACCCCTTACATCCAAAAAGGATTAATAAACAAACAACTTGAAAAGCAAGAATAAAGGATAGTTGTGGTTTGAGGAATGCTCCCTCAGAGATTCCAGGTCTTTGCATACTTGGTCTCCACTGAGTGGCACTATTTGGGGAGGCTCACAGAACCGTTAGGAGGTGTGGCCATGCTGGAGGAAGCACGCTTGAAGTTGTGAGCTCTTCTCCAGCTGCCTTCTGCTTTGCCTTCCCCGATAAACCTTCCTTCTATAATTTTCCTTAGTCAGGGTGCTTTTATCATAGCAACAGAAATATAACTAATACAATAACCATCACTGCTTTTGAAGCATTCAACTCTTACCATGGACAAAGCATACTGTGAAAGACAAAGCTAATGTAAAATATCATTCATGAAGTTGACTGGATAAAACATGTTTTCATTTGAAACTTCAAAAGAACTTGACTAAAGAAGGAACCTGAGTTTTCCCTGAGAGCTAACATTTTGTATCTATGGAGCATAGATACTATTATGAAGGTAATTTATAAGAAATATTCAGGGAATCACATCTAGGTTTCACTATACTGTTTTTAATTATCTGCGTGCGTATGCTTGCATCTGTATATACATGTGTACATAGTATGGCATCCACAGAGGCCAGAAAAACATGTCAGATTCCACTGGAGCTGCAGTTACCGGGGTTTTGACCTGCCCAACATTGGTACTGAACACAAAACCTGAGTCCTCTGGAAGATCAGCACACACTCTTATCCACTGGACCATCTCTCAGGCCTCCTCTTGAAGGAATTGTGTCCTTTGGGTGGCCAAAGGATTCACAGAGGTTCCCTGGACACAATGAAATTTTTGACAAAAAAAGAGGAAACTATATTTTTAATTTAACCTCTCTCTGTTTTTAATTTTTATATATTTATTTTTATTTTGTAAAAAACTAAATTCTTCTTAAGAGCCCTGCTATCTAGGTACTGGGGGCTTCTGAGTATCATTTACAACTTTAGGATTTTTATCCCCTTCTGCTATCCTGTTAGAGAAGGGGCCTCCTAATAATCAGGACTACAGATCTGTTAATCATGATATTCCCTATGGTTTGCAGAATTTACCAAATCGGATAGAAAGACAAAGACTCTAAGCTTATCCAGATGTGGTTTTATAATGATGGCACTAGGCTTTACTCTGTAATCAAAGCCCCCAAAATATACAGTTCTGGCTTAGTAGTTACAACAAGGTTAATGGAAATCCGCACCAAGGGTAAATAGGTTAGCAGATTGTGTCATCGGGATATATTTGAACACTGTTTAAAGGGATTCTGAAATAAGCAGATTTTATTTTACACTGACTGATGCACAGACATAGAACACAATAGAGCTATTAGATAATCGCCACACTGTTCTCTACTCTGTTCGTCCTGTGGCCATCTGTATTGGTAGGTATAATTAGCTCTCTGCATTTGCAGTTCAATCCCATCTGCTCTGCTCACTGTATAAAGATGACAGAGAGATGGGTTCAGCATCCATGGGTGGGAAATAATGCTATGTTTTGATGACTTTATTTCCTAAAACATCAGTGAATTCATGTATTTAAGATCTATTTTATATATGTGTATGTGTCTGTCCACGTGTGGGTTTGAGCATGTCAGTGCAGGTGCCTGTAGACAACAGAAGAGGGAAAGGATCACCCAGAATTGGAGTTACAGGTGGTTCTGAGCCACCTGAGCCAGTGGGTACTGAGAACTGAAGACAGGTCCTACGGAAGGGCAGTGAGCACTTTTTAACAGTGGAGCCATCTCTCCAGCCCCAGTTGATGGCATTTCATTTCCTGGAAATCTCTCTCTATTGGCGCACAACAAATGACCCAGCAGATGCCAGCACCTATGGTCACCCGACTCCCTCCCTGCTTCTCGGTAGCGACTAGGGTGCCTACGCACACTGCACCTCTAACCTCCAACACATACAGGAGATGCTCATGAAATATTTTCTGGATTAAACTGAATGGGCTGATGGAAGGGGATTTTGCAGCAGGATTCTTTACCCTCATAATAATTTTACCATTTCATAACCACAACGGTGTGGTTGTGGATCATTTTCTACTTTTGAAAGTAGAAATGTCAATCACAGTTACATCTGTTAGTACATTTAATTCCCACACTAAAGCCCCAAAGTAGTTTCTGTCATGACCATTCTACCAGGACCCCAAGGCTTAGCAAGCTGACACAGAGCAGCCACGCCGGGCGGATGCTGCCTCTACAGCCTATTAACAGGAGGATTCCGGAGTGACTCCTCTCAAGGCCTCATGGAATTCCTTCTCTCTCAGTGTGCATGGAAATAGAGCATGCTGGAGTTCCCGCCCACAGTTATCTTACGTACAAAAGATGAGATTATCCTAGTGGGCTTAGTGTAATAATGAGCCCTCGAGACTAGAACTCATACTGCCCTGCATTCAGAGATTCTGGAGAATTCTACATTCTAGGAGATCTTGCTTCTCTGTGGGCTTTTGAAGACACAGACAGTAGCACACCCTATAGAAGATACACTTTTTTTCCTGTACAACATACCTATAATAATATTTGACATTAAAATCAGGATAAGAGATTGATAATGACAATATTAATGTAGAACAGTTCTAATAATGTGGTATAATAAAAGTGAATTAAAACAGGTGAGTTGCTTTTTGCTGAATTTCATATTTGGTATCTGGGCCATGGTAGACTGCTAGCGGCAGGACAGAGAAAGCGGAGCTGGAGGAGTACGGCCGCTTCTGCAGCTGCTGGGAGAAGTCAGAGAAGCCAAGGCACAGGGGGGTTCAACACAATGGGAGTTCTTCACCAGGGGAAAAGTCCTGGTGAAAGAGCTCGGAGAGGCCCCAGAGCTAGGGAAAAGCCTTGCCTGAAACCTGCAGAGATCGGCCACTGCAGGAACCTGAGTTCTTCTAGTAACTTAAATGATTCTAAAGAGAACTCCTTTCTAGTGTCTACAGTGAGGGTCCACACTGCCCAAACCCTTGATTCCGGGGGACCCAACTTAGGAATTAACTCAGCCCGTTCAAATCCTAACTTCCTGCAGAGTGGGTTAAGTACAGGTAATGCTTCAAGCTGGTTGCTGAATCTTCCCTTGTCAAGGTGCCAAGGAGAACATATTCTAACCACTGGAACGTGGCTGCAGGACTGCCACACTCACTCCCAGGCCTAGTTCAGGAACGTCTCCAACATGCTCCTCCTGTTCTGTTCTCCACTGCTGCGCAATGGAGGTGACTTTAGAAAAACCTACAAGTTAGGTGTTAAGTACTACAGGTTCTGTATCTGCTGGTGTGTTGGATGACTGTAGAAGGAGTCTATTCCTCAAGCTCTTTGTGTGCTCAGGGGTGTTAAGCGAGCAAGAAACACATTCCTACTGTGTCCCTGAAGGTACAGACTTGTGTATGAACGTACACATACACCCCAAATGTGCACGCATACACACGTATACACCTACATATAAGCACACACATATAAACATGTACACACATACACATAGAAACTAGACAGACACATGCACACACTCGTGTACACACAGTATACACATATACACATTCACCCACCTACACACACATGCACACATAGACAGATACACACATTCATGTGCATTTACATGTGCACATATGCATATACACACACACTCTTATGCACACACATGCATGGAGGCAGACATATACCCCATACACATACACTCATATGCACACCACACTCCCCATACATATATACACATACATGTGCACAGATACACACAGATACACATGCACACTCACATACACACCCACAACCATATACATATATACACGCACACACAGATACACGCACTTACATTATTTACTGCTAACCTAACTAATGCACAGAAGACAATGAATTAGCCATGTAAGGAATCTGAGAACCTGAACTCCAGGGTTAGAAAACCGAAAAGACAATGCTTAGGAAGGGGAAAGAACTTGCATTTCAAAGATCAAACAGGCAGAAACAGGAAAATCAGAGCAGCGTGGCCCTGCAGAAATAAACGGGGACTGAGGAAACGGAAATCAGGCCAAGAGAGTGAAATTTCTGTTTCCTAAGACAAGGATTCCCAGAAAAGAACAAATGGATGAGACAGGGCAGATGGAATAAATTCAATTTTCAGGACTTGGAGTAAAAATGATTGTAGGTCAAGTATCTAATATGTTTTTGGACAAGTGATCAGGGCTTAGAAGAAAAATATTTGTATTGAAGATAAGGTCTACTGTGAAATGACACAGATACTTCATGGAGTTCCAAGGACTAGGAGGTAAAAACCCAACGCTTGTGGAAGAAGGAAGGAAGAAACCATACCAGAACTGGAGCCCAGCAGGCAGGCTGGGAAGGGATTATGTCACAGGTACCAAAAGAAGGATGTTAAAGAATCCAGGAGGGGTCCGGATGCACAGGGCTTCCACACTGACCCTGAACTGGGACCAGAAAGGACTTGGATAACTTGGTGGGGAAAGGCAGAACAGTCCTAGAGCTGACCGAGGTGTCCTGTCCTGGGTTCAACTTTGATTTCCACAAGAGCGTGTTCAGATCCTCAGCCCCTGCACACACACTCAGCCCCTGCACACACACGAATGTGGAGGCTTTTATGTCTTCTATGCCCTCAGCTTAATCCGGTTAAGTCAAAATCAAGGAGTTAGGTCAATCAACATTGTAATCAAGTTAACTTGAGACCCAGGAGACTGGGAAAGGGCCATAAATTCAGTGTGACTGCTGCCCTCATAGGAAGGGAGGGTGTCTTGTTACGATAGAGGCTGGGATTCCAGTGAATGGGAGAAAAACACCAGTGAGAGAAACAAAGGTTAAGAGCAGGCATAAGAAGCCTACTGATTAGGAGGCATCGGATGGCAGAATGGTCCACTGGGTGCTCATCAAACTTACTTCAGCCAAGGGCAAGACCTGGGGCTGAAGCATGAGGAACACAGTCTTCCTAATATCTAGCTGACAGGTTTTCATCTGAATGCCTTGTAATGAGGACGATCCGGGAGAGCAGAGGCAGTGAAGACATTTCAATTTCTCTATCTGTAGTGAACCCGGAATGAAGGAAAGAACAGACTGAACAGACGAGGAGCGGCAGATTCAAAGGAAAGCACAAACACGGTGACTATGAGTGAGTTAAAGCGGTGTGAAAACAGGAGGTTGTTTGACGGAGGTGTTTGTGGCTAATCTGTGAGGCGGGGAGCACTTCAGGGAGAGACGAAGGTGGGAGATAGAAAATTGAGAACAAGCACCTTAAAGTACTTCCTGCTTCCTGTGGATGAGCTTGTGATGGCTCTGCAGGCATTCCGGGTAGATGGCTCTTAAAGAAGTTCAAATGCCTAGGGATGTTGCCAGGATTTGGAGATGAGAAGGAACAATGCAAGTCTAGGGCCTCAAATCTAACACCTCAGGTGACCAAGCTTAGATGTCAGGAAGACGAGTTGAACAAGAATAGGAACCTGCTATAGGCAAGGAAGAGAAGTTTTACAGGATCCATAGGTGTTAAAGGAACGAAGACTATTATTCCAGAAAGTTGAGTGGTCGACAGGCATGCTAAAACTGTGTCCAAGGTTTCTGAATGACAATAACATAATGAAGACTAGGAACCCTTCCCTCACAAGCCCTTCCCTGGAAACAGACGCTCTGGGAAGGAAAGGCCTTTGAATTGTGTGCTCCTCCTCAAATCCTTAATGCTTAAAAAGTATTCTCTACCTGGTAGACACTCAAAAATAGCCACTGAATAAATGAATCATTTCTCATGGAAAAGGTTGATCTCTTATCCCCACTGCCAACTTTAGTCGTTCAATACACAGATGCTCAATCGACTTTGAAAGAGATACCTTATCTTCTCTAGTACGTTTGGGTATTGGAAGGAAGTTTAAATACGGTTAATGATAGCATCAAATACACAGACCACTATTCTACTGAGTACTTATGGTTAAGTGTGACCCACCCTGCAAACACACATATTAAAGTCAGAGCGCCCAAAGCTTCAAACGTGGTTGGAAATAAGGCTTTGTGGCTCTGACAGGTGAAGATGAGGTCATTAGAGTAGGGCCTAATTCACTAGGATTGGTGACCCTGTACAAAGGGGAATTTGGACATAGGCTAACTCAGAGGGAAAGCACGCTCTGAAGATGAAGTCAGTGATCGTGGTGACATGCCTACAAACCAGCGAGCTCCAAAGATGGCCAGAAAATCTCCAGAAACCAGAAGCCAGGCTGGAACAGAGTCTTTGTACAGTTCCCTCAGGAGAAGCCAGTACTAAGTATACTTCGACCGTGGATGGCTCTGTCCCCAAACTGTGAGGTGACAAGCTTCAGCTGCTGAAGTCACAGGGGACTGACACTATCTCAACAGCCAGAAAAACAGTACAAGTAGTTTAAACATTTTCTTTTTGCTATTTATTGGGTGATTAAATGAAAATTTCTAGGAAGCTTCAGGAACAGCCTACCTCATTAACGCTATTTACCAAGTTTAGCATATTAATTATATCTGAATTATGCATCAGTATTTATTTACTACAAAGTATTAATTTACTGATTCTCAATGTTTTTTTCAATTTAATTCATTTCAACTCAGTTCAATAAAAGTTTGGGAGATGCCAACTCTATCCTTGATGGTAGATATTTCAGAGATTACAGATATGAGTGATGATTTAATAACTCCACTCAAGGTTTTTGTTTTGAGCCAAGATTCATTCTCTTTAAAATAAGTTTACAAGACAGAATATACTCAAAATGGCAAATGAAACAGAAGATCCCCAGTCAAAGGAAGATGTGGAAACTGAGGCAGATCGTGTGTGTTTAAGATTTGGGAGACAATAGACAGTGCTGGGGGTACGGAGTTTAACACGGGCAAAGCAGTCACTGTGAGGAAGTGCGAGGGGAGAAAACAGGGAGAAGCGGAAGGCACAGGCTGGTGTGCCAATGCCGAAAGATTTCCAAACTGCCTTTTATACTAATTTTATCAAGCGCATTAAAACTGGGAAAGTGTCAAACACCAACAAAGCCCCCTAACTTCTAATATCCAATGAGCAGAGAGTTTAAATCATGAAACGATTCACTTACAGAAAAAAGAATCCAGGCTGGGAAGACAGCTTGATTGGTAAAGTGATTACCGTACAAACATGGTGACCTGAGTTTGTATCCCCAGAACCCATATAAAGGAGCAAGGTGTGGCAGCATGCCTGAAACGTTAGACTGGCGGGAGGGGTCAGTTAAAGCTCACAGGCCAGTTAGTTTAGTCATTTCAGTGAGCTCCAGATTCAGAGAGGACCCTGTCTCAAAAATATAAAGGTGGAAGAGATCAAGGAATGACAAATGATATGTACCTCAGGACTACACACATACACACACTGCCACACAAACATACTTGCACACAAATACACACATTCACACACACACTTATGCCTGTACACAATGCACAGAAACACCACACACACACAATAGACATGAAAAGGAGGTGCTGGAATCCCATTAATACGAGATAACTATTTCTCAACCCTTTGGTGTATGTCCTACATATAAAGATATATGTTATACACACTTGTCCATTCACACATATGCATATATATTGGTATTTCACTGAAAACCACATGTGTTATACTCTGTCTGTCAAATGTTTGTTTGAACCCACTTCTACATGACATATTTATCTCCAGCACTGTAAGAAAATGGCGTGACATTATTCTAACACTGAACCTTTAGAGTAGTGTGCTTGGTTTTGTCTCTGGCATGCACAGGCTGGAGATTAAATGTGCTAAGTTCTGAATACATAGCTGAAACATTACTAGAATTATTTTCTAGATCAGACCTGGAAAAACAGTAGAAATTTCATTTTACAAATCTTCAGTGGCTTTCTAGAAGTTAGAGGTCTAAAAACTGACGCTCTTTTAAGAATTATCTGAGGGCAGAAGGCTCTGAGGTGTAGATACCATAATAAAAAACTATTCAACTAATCCACTCTCCACCAGAGTCTTCAAAATCAGCCAGTAGAAAAAATCGAAACCTCTGTTTGGCTCCACTCACATTTAGTGCATGACCCACCTATTTGTTAAGACCTGACTACAAAATTTCAGGGGCTTTTAAGGTGCTGATTTTGACAATGGTTCTATAGGTTACAGTCAGTCAAAAGTATTCATCGACCTGTGTCCTCAGTACATACTGACTTTTCTGTAAGATGGTATACTTCAAGAGTTTAAGAATAACCCACAGCCTCTGTTTGTCAAAGGCTCAAAGGAAGGACCCCCTCTGTCACCATTTCTGCACTGAACCCCATCATTCCCAGGATACCTCTGAAATCCAGTCCTATACAAGAATCCTTTTCTGCACCTTGACAGAATAAGACCCCTCAATGCAGTTAACACACCACGTGCTACAGTGAGCACAGATCTTAAGATACAGATGTCCTCAGACACTGGGGCATCGTACAATGAAGAACTGGCCCAGAAGAATGACCCTTTAACCGCAGTGTTCATTCTCTGCGTTATTTCATTTCTTTAGATCCTGAGTCACTGAGTGTGAGCCCTGTGCGGGAAGCATTAACCCAAAGTATCTAGCTACATCCTGAGCAACCAGTATGCAGTGCTTTAGAACTTGGCCACTGAAGGCACTAACTTCTTTTCATAGCTTACCACCCCTCTTTGTGTCCCCAGGGTCTTTCATCTTTGTATAATGCAATGGCATATATCTGTGGTGTAAGAGAGATGAGATCACAGTTCCACCTGGACATCTACAGCGGCCCCACCCTTTAATATTTAGGTTTAGGGTTTAACGCCCATGCCTTGGAACAGGACTCTTCAGGGCAACATTATATCACAGGAGATCCACTGCAAAGTCAGGCTGAGAATGTGGCTAGATTGGTGGAATGCTTAACTAGACTGCCTCAAGCCCTGAGTTCCATCTGTAGGACTGTTTAAATAATGCATGGCTGTGCACATTTATAATGTCAGCTCTGGGGAGAAGGACGCAGGAGTTTAGGGTCATTCTTCCCTATGTAGAGAGTTCAAGGTCAGCCTCAACTAAAGAAAATAAAGGCATTGAAAATGCAAAAGTAAAGAAGCTAAGGATTTATTTTGCCACAAAGGATCTATTGTAAACCATGAGCATGAATGAATATAACATTGCTCAAATTTGTAGAGTACTAATGAGGGTCCTTATAGCATTTGGTTAGAGATACTGAACCTTTAAATTTTTTTATATCATTTGACTAGAAATACAGCTTCTTCTTCTTCAATAAATGTCTTGTTATAAGACTGAAGTGTTTGGAAGGTTCAGAGCATTTCTACTTGACTGTTTATACATGGTCTTTCTGACCTTGACAAGCAAGACCAAAAAAAAAAAAAAAGCTATAGTACTTTTAGTGGATTAAAGAGATAAATACTTATTGCCTATCTGACTTTACCAGAATTTCATTTGACTTTCTCTTCCTTCTCTATGTCCTTTTCCCACCTCTCTGACATTCTGAGGTTCTTACCCCTTTGTCTGTCTTTGTTATGTCTTTGTCTCTGTCTGTATATTTTCTGTCTGTCTGTCTGTCTCTCTCTCACACACAAACACACAGTTTACACTATTATTACCCATAAGACTCTGTCTTATTGAGAGATACCTAAATCCTGAAGGCACAGTCAAATCCTGAAGGAACAGCCATGGGAAGATGCTACTACCAGTGCTTCTAGAACTTGGTCTTTACATTCAGCCAAGGGTTGCCATTACCACAGGGAGACTACAAATGATCAACAATAGCTTAGGCTGGATAACCACAGACAGTTGAGGCAATAAAAGGACTCTTTTCAGACATCTCTTTCCTCTCCTTACTGGGCAGTGCCACTCACAGGAACTTTCTGACAAGTGGGATGTATACCTTCTCCTGGTTCCCACCTCCTTGCAATTCTTGTCCCTAAAAGCTTCAGAGGCTTGTCTGAAACATCTTACAAACTTCTTAAAGATTGCCCATTTCTGGTAGGGTGCCCACTTAAAATGAAAATGATTTGGTTGGCTACCACCTGGATAGTCTTCATCCATCAGGACGCTATCTAATCTGAACTTTTAACAGTCCTGGTGTGCTGAATAGTCTCACAGAGAGTTTCTATTTTCTACCTATTCATGAGTGTGCCGTACACACATACTAACTGGCTCAATGGTAGCTCTGTGAGAGTTATCAATAGAGGTTCTTCAATCTTTCCATAATGTTTTTAATCATAAGCTTTAAAGCACAATTGCTTCTAACTCAAAATTCTTAAAAATCTGTTATGGGACAGAAATAAGAGATTAATGGAGATCTCGCAAGAGAAGATAAATGGCACTACCAGAATCCCACAAAACGGGGAAAAATTAATTGAACCTATACTTTTGATAAATATTTATTTTTTGCAGAAGAAAAATGCATACTAGTTTAAGCTGTCATTACACTAACCTACATCCTATTTTTCATATTATTAGTAATACATAATGTGGTAGTTTATATTCAAAAATAAAACTAGAATGTATATACCTCCTGTATTTATCCAGAAATACACCCAGGTTACTATGGTTACGAAAAATCCATTACCTTTGAATATGGAATGAAAAAGTTTGACTTAAAGTGTGTGCTATTTATTATAGCACACATCAACAGCCTTCGGGAGGTCCTCTAACTGGATTCATTTTTCAGTGTCATAGCTGCCCCAGCGCTACAAGCTCGCGGCCTGTGCAAGGCAGAAATTTGAACTGTATGCATTTTTAAATATATTTTGTACTAACTCAAGGTGCAGCAATGCCTTTGACTCTTAATGCTTCATATTTAAGAGGAAGAAGAAGAAGAAAAAAAATAGAACTCTCAGACATTAAGTGGCTTCAGGATTCAAATGCTTTAACCAGAATCTACCATGCCAGACAGCACTGTCACTAACTTAGCGCTGTGGGAGGATGTAGGTTCTACCTGAGGACTTCAAAGGAAATTACACATGTAGGCGGGAGGAAAAAATAGTTGTACTTTGAATACTTAGGAAAGGACATTATATAAAGTTATTAAGGATGTTTTTAATGGGTAAAAGGCAAAGAATTGCACAGTACTATTGAGTATAACCAGGGCAAAAAAAGAATATGAACCATTGATCTTGATGCAATTTCAAAACTATTCTGTATTGCTACTAAAATTTCCACTCATCAAGACTCATATGATGATTTGAAATGAAGTACAAATGCCCAATAATCACACCGAAAGGTAGTTTGCATGACAACAAGGCAAAAATGAAAAGAGAAAATATTTTTCATTCGTAAAAGTGTCAAAGATTTCAAAATATAACATTCACTACTGTTAATTTTCCTGGAAATGAAATGACAGTGTCTATCAAACAGTTTGTAAAGGTTAAAAAGAAAAGGACTTGACGGATGCGGCGGGGAGGAGAGAGACATCGCAGGAGTGGGTGCTGGGGCTAAACGTGATCACACTTTACTGTACACAGTATCAAATCATCAGAAAGTTAACTACCTTTGAGTTACCTATTTACCTTACAAAAACATAGCAACTCTATATAATAATCCCAATATTTTTGATAAAGACAAATGTTCACATGGCTGTGTATATTCACCCCTTAGATAAAATATGATATTAACTATTGTGAGACATTTTTAGGAAAAACTGAGATGTAGGAATAGGCAAAGATCTAAAGTTATACCTAAGTTAGAGCTTAACTTTCCTAAAATGGATGACATAGTACATGAATTACAGTAAATGCCACATTTACCTGCGTGCTGTGATTACCTAGTAGTAGATGCTAGCGTATTTTAAGTTTTCTTCTGAAAGCATACAATTTTATAACTTTTATAACTTCAATATATCTAAGTGATCTCTCTATGCTAGTGATTGCATCTTCTTGGTCCATTTCAGCATTCTATAGATCCACTGAGCCCACCTGAACATCTACTATTCCTGACAACACAAATCCTCATGAAGGGACATTCCACTAAGTCACTCAACCTGGAAAGGATATTCAGTAGGTCACAAGGTGAACATCAAGAGACTCTGGCATTGGGCTCAAGTGCTTGGTAAAACTAAAGACCCTCTCCACAGTCAGGCCAGCTTCTTCCGATTCTTACAAACTTCAGTCAAATCCCCTTCCCATCTGTCCTTGTGAGTACTTGTGGGCAGATGAACACTGCAGATAAAAGTGACCTTAATTTAGTACATATCACAGGTAGAGAACCGCGGGGGTCACAGTGCTCTTCAAGGCTATGGTGTAATTTGAGAGTGTGCGGGAAAGAGAATTGCACTCCTTAGTGAGCTTGCTATAGGGTGTTGTTAAGTACGTTGTGTCCCCCTCAAATCCACACATTGAAATCATAACCTACAACGTGACTATATTTGGACACAGGGACTTTATTAAAAAAAGTTGTAAAAGTGAAGGCTTATTTCAATGTGACTGAGGTTCTTACAAGGAGAGCCAGCAGGGGCCGTGGGCACTGGGGAAAGACTGTTTGATGACATTGAGACAGTGGCCATCTGCATCTCAGGAGAAACCAAGCCTGCCACCCCCCTTGACCTTGGACTTCAATTCTCTACTCTGTGAGGGGTAGGTATCAGGTATGCAAGCCACCCAGGCTGTGGTATTTTATGGCGTTGCCTTAGAAGACCAACACAGGTTCTCTGGGACTTTTTCATAAAGTTCATGCCACCTTTCTAGCATTGTAAGGAAAAATAAAAGATGTTCAATAAGAATACACAGATAAGAAAAGCACGGACCTCGGGATGAGGTAGACTACACTCAGTTTCTGATTACTGGCTAAAAGTTCTTGATCTATCTAAGCCTCAGTTTTGCTATCCAGAAGATTAGAAGAATCAGGTCCATCTCGCATCCTGAACGTGACCCTCAAGATGTGACTCTTCCCCATAGCAACCAGAGTCCTAAGATAGGCCATCTTAAGCTGTTCAGTGACTACGGCTGCCCTTGAGAAGCCACAGAAAAAAATGCCAGAGGTGTTATTAGAAACAGAATTCCTGAGAGTCTTACACACAGACTGTGACCACTGAGGAGATGATCACTGCAGCATGGTAAAAATAACACCTTCATATACGGCACTCAGGGTGCCTGCTGTACCAATCCTCCGTTGTAGCGTCTGTGGGAGCCTTCCCTCATGGTCTCCTGGTCACATTGTTCTGCTGGCGATACAACCCAACAAATTACAGAATGAAGTACTGAAAATTTGTGTGGATTCTTCAGTCCTCTCCTTCCCACACTGCTCCTCTTCAGGCAAATGTCACCTGATGGAAATTTCCATTCGGGGAAATAGTCCGGGTCCACAGTGTCTCCCATGCCATCAGCTCCCTGTCAGCCTGTGTTTCTGCGTGTGAACTGGGATCCTAGCTGCTTTTTGTCTGGTGCAGTTCCTCTCCCTCCTCTTCACCACCTCTCCTTCTGAACGCTACACGTTTCCCTTGATGATCCTCCTCCTCCTCCTCCTCCCTTTCTTTTTCATCTGAGACAGGATCACATGTAGACCAGACTGGCCCTGAATTCAATAATTTGCTGAGGATGACTTTGAACTTCTGATCCTTCTGCTTCTACCCCAACTGTAAGGATTGGAAGCGTGTATCCGGATTTGTGCAATACTGGGGCCTGAACCCAGGGCCATCAGCCTGCTAGCACTCTACCAACTGAGGAGCAGCCCCCACCCCTGCTGTCTTTCTTCCTTAATGCCAGGGGTTGGGAGACTTCACTCTGATTCACTGTTGTTCTACCCACTCTGTGACAGGTCTGGGAAATCAGCAATGAAGTAAGGAGACATGATCAAGTCCTCCTGACACTTAAGAGTTAGATGGACAAAAAGGAATCATTCAAGACAACACAAGACAGAAAAATAATCTGCCAAATTGGGGGGAAACAGTAAGGGGCTATAAAGGTTCTTGGAAAGTGTACAGGGCTCATTGAAATCATACCTTGGGAATCAATCAAAGTATTCTATCAAGAACTGTTTCTTTGGTTCCTAAACAGTTGATGTTCCCTTTATGCACAATGATATACTTTACTCCTAAAAATGAACTCTATGTTATAATGCATGCATACAATTATCAGATGTGTTTTAGTAATTATTATTTATGAAATATTTTCTGTAGTCTGTAAATTTAAATTAAAATGTCATCACCTCAATCTTTTTGTTTTGATATTAATCATTATTTCTTCTCCCTGTAACTCCAGCTGGCCTGGAACTTGCTGTGTAGACCAGATGGGCCTCCATCCACAGAGCTCCAATAGCCTCTGCCTCCTGAGTACTGGGATTAAAGGCATCGCCACTATGCCCAGCCAAACCTTATTTTTAAGATTTATTTATCTTTATTCTGTGTGCGTGTGTGCATGTGCGTGTGTGCGTGTGTGTGTGCGCGTGTGTGCGTGCATGTGTGCGCGCGCGTGTGTGTGCATGTGTGCTGTCTGTATGTCTGTGTACCACACCTGTGCCTGCTGCCTAATGGAGACCAGAAATGGATGTCTGATATCCTGGGACTAGAGTTACAGATGATTATGAACCAGCAAGTGGGTGCTGCCATCAAAATGTGTCTCCAGGAAGCCGGAAACACCAGGGGAGGAGAAGCAGGTCTGGGCGGTTCCCATTATCATGTTAGTGCCTGCCATCATGAGATTCGTGAACTAATAAATAATTAATTCTATCTTTCACTCTAACTTATTGTGACCTTTCACAAATAACTTAGTATCTCTAGACTTCAGTTTTTAAATCAATCAAGATTTAGTTAATAATCTCACCATAGTCAGATTCAGCACATACAATAATGTAAAACACATAACTGGTGCGAGTGTTACACAGACGTAAGCACAATACAAATACAACAAGTCTGATGAAGATTTTTGAATTTGGAGAGCTTTCTGCCAATTTATTTGACTTGGGTGTCATTATACAATCCAGGCCTGTCATATATGTTAATTCTCAAATGGTTTAAAATTCATACCACATTGGGTTGTACGTCTGTATCTTAAGATTATTGCATATGCAAACAGACTTTAAATAGGTAGCAATGTGAGCATGGACATCTTTGAGAGTGCCATTGATTCCTTGGGTCATACGCACAGTCTGTGTACTCGGGGCCACAGTGAGCCTCAGTGTCATGTGGTCTGTGGGGACACAGTGGTCTGTGCTAAGCCTTCCTGCTCTAGTACAGTCCCAAGCTTCCTTCTACACTGGAACAGAGGTCTGGGGAAAGAGACATGGGTGAGTTGGGGATGTCTATAGTGACGACACCCCAGCAGGAGGCACCATGGATGATTTTCTATTTTTAGTTTTAGGTTTGGTTTCAGTATAATATCAATCTGATGAGGAAGATCATGGACCTCAACCAGACAGCAGGAGGCAGAAATCAGTCCCTTGATTTCCAGATATGTCTAAGCAGTAGTCATCTAGCCAAGTTAGAGGATGGGTAGATAGATAGATAGATAGATAGATAGATAGATAGATAGATAGATAGATAGATAGATAGATGATACATAGAGACAGGTAGACAGGTGGATAGATGATAGACTGACAGCGGTAGAAAGATAATAGACTGATTGATATAGACACGAAGAGATATAATGACTGAAGTCTGCATTCTCTCCTTATCTATGTAACTACTGATGATGACTAAGTCTCACTTGAGACTGTGTAGTTCTGCACATTGCCTGTGTAGATCAGTCTCCCATCCATGTGTAAACAGTACTGAATTATGATCCCATTTGCTTGTCTGGGTGGATCCCATGAGAGCAACAAAGCATTAGAAAGAACTTTGGCTACTGGTGGCTGAACCTCCTATGGGGCTGTGGGAAGCAACATAGAAAGTCTAATTTTAGTTTACTTTTCTAAATCAAACTTTTCAGACCCAAACCAATAAATCATGGGCTAAACCTGCAGTCCCATGCATGGAAGTGCTCCTGATTCACAGGCAGCTTGTCAGTAATTGCTTTAGGAATAGTGCTAAATAACTGTCCTGAATTTATGAGAATTTGCATCCATGATGGATGGGGAGTACTTACTCCAGTTCACTTGACTGACGGTTGTGTGGCTTCATCAAAGGTATTGTTAACCCCTCGAGTGCTTGTGGGACTAGACCTGTTACAGAGGATTAAACAGCATCTCTGCCAGAGGAACACAGCACTGGAAATGGCCAACACTGGTGAGCAGTTCATGGTGGCCAAGAAATGGGCAATTCAATTAATGATATATTAGATCTAAAGTGTAATTTTAAAAAAGACTTTTCTATGACTTCAATGAATTGAAGCCAGAGAAATCAAACATTTAAAAAGCTGAGCAGAAACACACAAACGCCATTTTGTAACTTCCGCGAAAAGCTGGAGATTTGCGATGTGCACAGATAATGACAAAGGAACTGAGTCAAATGAGTAGAGTACCCCATGGGGCCACAGCTACGAAGTGGGAGTAAAATCTGGATGACGGACGAGGTAAGCGAGGAGGGCATAATGTCAGACTGCCCAGGTTAAGGCTAGTGGACATGAGTGTCAAAGGTGGTGATGAACATGGACCCCAGAAGATGCAACGACACACTAAGAGGAACAGTGCCATTTCACTAGACTAGATGGGGTTCAAGAGGCAAAGGGCTGATGGTGTGTGTCACTGAGGGTGTCACTGAGGGCATAGCTGAGGGCATGTGCTTGGTTAGATCAGGCATGAAGCAGAATGAAGGGTCACAAAAAGGACATTACCAAATCCTGCATCTTTACCAAATCCTGCCATCATGTGGGCCTCTGTGCTCGCTCTCTCTGTGTGTCTGTCTGTCTGTCTCTCTCAACATGCTACCTGTGCAAATGGTAGAAAAGAAATAAAGGGGGAAAAAGGACAAAAGAAGGGTGTGTGGGGGGACAGCAGACAGACAGGCAGGCAGGCAGACAGACAGAAGCTCAATCCTTCCCTGAAGATCAATCCTTTAAATCACCTAGAAGATGTTCCAGCTAGGCAGTACCAGTTCCTCCTGCTCAAGAGACGGAAGTACAAAGCACCAATGCTTCCGGTGCTTTGCGAGCTGTTTCCTCTTGAAGCCATCTGTTCTGATACTCGAGCAAAGCTTTCATGTTTGGAGTCCTGAAATACTTCCTCCTTCCTACTCCCTTCTTAATGCATGTTTTCTGAAACGTTCATTTATACCAACACTTTCAAAGTTCAAGTACAACAAACGAGAGACTCAAGTCAGAAGGAGCTGAGCAGTGATTCATCGGGCCTGATTGGCATCTGGAGGGGCCATCCTACTGAAATAATTGTTGCCAGTGCTACTGTTGAGCAGTTAAAAGAGACCATGGAAATCAACCGTTTGATTCTCAATTTCATACTGTGCCATACAATCAATTCTTTTTAGTCAGACTGTCTCTAGATTTACTTCTGAGCCATAGTAAAATGAGGAAGCTTGCATTAATCTTTCAGATGCTTCATATTAATGACAAGGCTCTTGCATGAACAATGTAACAGCAATTAAAAAGCCCATTAATCTGCATTACAGCTATTAAAGATGCATGTCATTAAAGGCTATGGAGTTTGATTCATTTTCGAACCCCCCCAAAAATGGAACAATTATGGCCCGGCTGGCATTGCACTTTGTCATCAAATTAGGTCGGGGTTTTCCAGCAAATGGCCCCACAGCATTTAGCTCTTCTCCTATTTTATTATTCATGACTGAAATGTGGAAGTCAAGACCTTTGAAATTACTTTACCTTCTTGTGGAGTAGAGATGTTCAATGCATGTGAGCTCTCCGTACAGCCGCCAGAGAACAAGCGGCCAGGGTTAGAGCAGAGCTGTGGAAGGGGAGCAAGCCTGTCAATACGCCTAGAAGAAAAGAGGGACGCGAAAGGTTTGTTTACTGGAGCAGGTAGATACAAAGAAGTGTGTGTGAGAGAGAGTGAAATGGAGAGCGAAAACAGAATCAGAGAGAGATGGAGATGGACGGAGAGAGATCCAGTGACACGGACAAAGAGAAGACACCAAACACAAATAATCGCTTCCCACGTCATTTGTTTGCCTGGTAGGGGTAACTCGGGAGTCAAAACGGGACACCCACTCAATGCTTCTTTAGCTCCAAAATAGTATTTAAGGTTTATGACACAGTCCTCTGTATCTAATAGTTAAGATGCATATTTTCTCATTCTGGGACCTGGACCTCCCACAGAAACAAAACAATTCAATCAGCTTGCACTGAGCATTTTTCAACAGTAGCTACTTAAAAACCCTCTCTTCAGGGTCTGTTATCCCACTTTAGGAAATGCTCTTCCCAAGAGGGGCACATTATGTTAACGGTAGGGTACACATACACAAAGTGTTTGTTTGTGTGGTAGGTAAAAACTATGCAAATTAACACTGCAGAACAATTAGCAAATTAGATAATTATGCTTTTGTACTTCTACTTGCAAAATTATTAGTTTATTTAATTAACACACCTGTCTGAAATGGAGGCCTGGCATACAGAAACACAGAATTAGCCTGGCTCTGTAGCATAGATGTAAGATTTTCCAGCAATTAAAAGCGCCCTTTGAAATGAAAGTGGGTTTTATCTGCCGGTGTTCATAACCAAGGCAGAAATGTCTGACTTGCTGAATCCTATGGATTCCAGAAGTACCAAAAAGTGTACTATGCCGTGGGCTTGCTTGTTACTTTCTCCTCCTGAACTTTCACAGAGCCATCTTTAATCCCAATCACAGCTGTCACCATCCTTATGAAAAGATAATCCCACTCTGGATCCTTCATCTATTAAAATTTCTGTAGACTCAAGAAATATTCCACTATTTTAAAGTATTAATGGTGAGTGCTTTTGTCCTTCAAATACAGGGCTTTTAAAAATGATTTGTGTGTGTGAATTCATGTAAACGAGCGCACATGCACTTGTGGAGTGGAGGTCAGAGGTCAACCCTGGGTATCTTCCTCAGCAATTCTCCACTCTGGTTTTGAGACATCGTCTCTCCCTTTTACTGGAACGTCACCAACTAGGCCAGTGAGCCTCAGGACCTTCCTGCTTCTGTCTTCCAAGCACTGGGATGACAAACACCGGCACTGTGTCCAGAAATTCTACATGGGTGCTGGGCATCAAGTTCAAGTCCTCATGCTTGTGCAGCAGGCATTCTTTTGTTGACAGAATCATATCCCCAGCCCAATTCACACACAAATTTCTATATGCATCTGCATGTACCTCAATAGAAATTATCTGTAAAAAACCTGCATCTTCTTTATTTTGCATACATTTAAGTTCAGAACAAAATAAACAAAACAAAACCCCACAATACACAATACCCAACTCTGCTATTTAGTGAGGGAAGGAATATTCCTGCCTTATGACACCAGGGATGGAAGACAGTAACCACTAAGACAACAGCAGAGAGCCAGGAGGGTCAGGGCCATTCAGGCTGCTGGGGAGCCACAGGGAGAGGTACACGAGGGCACAGAGGAAGGCCCAGGCTTCCCGTGGGAATTTGAGTCTACTTCTTCCCTGGGAGATGCACCCGTATCATTCCCCACTGGAACTGTACTGACTGGAAACTGCAAAAGGAAGAGCAGAGCCCACAGGCCCTGGTCTGCTTCAGCCCCTCCTTCTTGCTCTTGACCCCTGTTGTTGTGGTCTAAACTTCTCTCCAGAAGGCCCCCAGGATTTCTGCCCACTACGTGTCTATAAGAGAATACCCATCTGCTTGGAGCCTTCCTCTCACCTGTGGCCAAAGAATACAGTAAGTTAGTGAGCTGATACACACGCACACACACACACACACACATGACTGCTACATACTGGATTGGCTCTTTCTAGTTGTGAAAGTCCTCTGTCACAGTCCCCAGTCCTTCTTTCCCTCAGTCATGTCACTATGACTACCTGTCATTCCTCTTCTATATCTCAGTCCAGGACCTATGTCCTGAGATCAGTGTTTTCAAGGTCTCTGTGCTCCCACCCAAGCCAGCATGATTGCATATTTATGCTTATCAAGTAGCACAGAACAGTTTAAGTTGGAGAACACAGAAAGAATAAGAGAGAAGGAAAGGGACCACAAATGATCAACAGACTAGACTGTGTTTATCTGCACAGTGAGGGACAGCGCCTTCCTGAGAGAAAGAGACCACACTGCAAGGGCACAGGGACTCCTCGCAGACTTATAGAGGGGCAGCAGCTACAGCGGGGTTTGTTGGGGGGACAGCTGCTGCAGGGGAACAGACTGGGCTGCAGGGAGATTTATTTTCAGCCATTCTTGTGGTTTCTCTTGGGACTCATCCATGTGGCTTGCCTGGACACCCAGGCAAGGGAAAAGAGGAAGTCTCCAGTTCAGAGCTGGATGATTGGAGGGCCAGATATTCCATCGTCAGGGGTCCTACTCAGTGCCAGTCTCCTGCAAGTAGCATAAATGCTCAGACTGGAGTGCCTAGGTGCTGTACAGGCCTGGGGATCTGCAGTAATTTTCTCTAAAACAAAACCTTCCATTTGGAGGAAAGTTAGATTTACAGGAGAATGTCCTAAAGGAAGGTAAACAACAGAATGTGTAACAGGAGGTAAAAAGTAGACATCTAAAGGGAGGTGAAACACTGCATCCTTCAGGGAAGCCCTTAAGAAGTAAATAACTCAATGGCTTTAGGAAGTTCCTGAAACTGATGAGATTCGTTAGGATCCTCTCAAAGTAAGTAAAAGCCCCAAAGATGATTGACAGATACCCCGTGGCCAGCAGAGCTACCTGGAAAGACCTATCAAGCTGCCTGCAGACTGTACAGTGACCTCAGTTCTCCTGCCTCCCTGAGCCGTTCACCCATGCTGGGCTGGTCTTTATTGATACACTTCTGCTCCTGTAGATGACCCCAATCCTGTACTCCTGTAAGTAACCCCAATAAAACTTATTAATTCATCAAGTTAAACTTGGGTGCTATCTTCACTTTGGTCTGTCATTGCTGTCCTAACTGGGGTGAGTGGACTTTTGTTTGTTTCCCCAGAAGAGTGTCATACAACACCTGAGCAAACTGACCAGACCCCAGTGCTTTACTTTCGTCATATCTATGTGGATAATAACAAGCTCTGTCTTGAAGGAGAACCGTCTGTGTTGTCTGCAAAGCTGGACAGTACAATACTACCTCAAAGGGTTACTATCAAGGAGTATGAATTCAGGAGCTTAGCACACTCACCACAGAACTATGAAAGCAGAAGCCTCTAGCGTTGAGTGGTATCAGCAAGACTTACACTGCCTGCAGCCAGTTCCTGCCTCCATGGCCTCCTAATGACTTTATCTACATACCAAACCCGGCAAACCAGCTTCAGTGCCTCTGTGGTTCTTACTGGCCTGGGCCTCTGTCTGCAGCCTTCAGAGGCACTGCAGTGTCTGAGCTGTCCTGACTTCTATTTGCTGCAGACTGGATCCTCACACTTCCTTCTTTTTCTGAGCCTTGCTGGCTTATCAAGCTTAGACTCAGTGATCCGCTCAGTCTCCGCAGACTTCCTCTCCCGCCCTGAAACTCCCACCTGCAGGTGGGCATCCTCATCGGTGGTCTCATGGGCACATACCACTTAATATGCTTCAAGCTACACACAACACTGAACCATTTCACAAACTGTGTCTCATTCTTTTTCCTGTGATTGTGACAGAACTTAGGACTGACCGCAAGTGTGCTAGGCAAGGGCTATAATGCTGAACAACACCTCTGGCCCTTTATTTTCTATTTTTATATAAAACATTTATTTTTAATTATGTGGGGTGGGGTATGTGCATGTGATTATAGGTGCCAGTGAAGGCCAGAAGAGAGCATGGGATCCTCTGGAACTGGACTTACAGTTGGTTATGAGCTGCCCAACTTGGCTACTGAGAATTGAACACAGGACCTGTGCAAGAGCGATCCATGCTCTTAACTGCTGACCAGTTTCTCCAGCCCTAGTCCCCTCTATTTGTTTCTAGATGTTTATATTGAGTGACTGTGTACATGTGTTCACGTGTGTGTGTGGAGGTCAGAGGTTGATGTCGGGTGTCCTCTTCTGTGCTCTCCCCCTTATATAGTGAGTCAGGGTCTCTCACTGAACCCTTGCTGACCTCCCTAGTCTAGCACAGCAGCATGGTACCCAGGATCCCATTTCCACGTCCCAAACAGGTGGATTACATGCGGGCTTCCTACACTCACGTGACATTTACCTGGGTGCTGAGGATTTGAACTCAAGTTTTGACACATGTGAAAAACTGTGTCTACTGAATCATCTTCCCTGACCAATTTTCTTCTTTATTTTTATTTTTTATTTTTTATGAGTATGAGTATATTGCCTGCCGATCTGTAAATGCACCTATATTGGCAATCGGAGGGCACCAGATCCCCTGAACTGGAGTTACAGACAGTTGTTAGCCGCAATATGGGTGCTGGGAATCCAAGAGGTGTCCTCTGTAATAGCAGTAATTGCTCTTAACCACCAAGCCATCTCTCCAGCCCCATTTTCCCGTTTCTTAGTGCCTCTACCACAGTGTCTGAATTCTAGCCTCAAAATAAATTATTCATCATAAAATATATTCTGCCTATTGTAACCTTACAAAATCTCCAAATCATCTTTCCTGTTGGTAAATGGGGAGCTACTGCAAGTGTCTAAATGGGACAACCTGCATGACTGAATTAGTATGATGCCAGACTGACAGAGAATAAACCGGCCCCCAGAGAATGAAACATTCAGTGCCTATTAAGAAAAGCCTGCTGGGGTACGACATTCCCATTGTGTATCACATAAAGCATGTGGTATATGAGAAAAGTGATGTCATTCACACAGAGATATTGACTTGGAAATGGTATACTGGTTATGCATATGGTGTTGATGTGAAACCCATAACAGGAGTATTTGTTAGGGACTCTGGTACCGTCATTACTGACAACACAGAGTAGATCAAATCCTATTAAGAGCCTGACCTCACAGAATCCTTACCTGAGGTATTTATTCTCAAATACTAACTTCAGCCTGTTAGAATTGCAACATTCTATAACACGCTTCCACTAAGGGAGTCATTTTGCTTATATGTTGTTCTAGTGTCATTCGCTTGCTATGACAGATAGCAAGACCAAAAGCAGCAAAAGGGAAGGGTTTATTTCCTCTCACAGGTCACAGTCTACCTCGGAGGGAAGTCAGGGCTGGGACTCAAGCAGGAACTTAAAAGAAAACCCACGGAAGACTGCAGCTGACTGGCCTCGAGGCTTCTGCTTAGCTAGCTTTCTTGTACAGCCCAGAACCACCTGCTCAGAAGGACCACCTGCTCAGAAGGACCACCTGCTGAGGGATGGCACAGCCACAGGGGCTGCTTCCTCCTGCGTCAATGATGAATCAGGACAATTCCCCACAGACATTCCCGTAGGCCATTCTGATTTTGGCTATTCCTCAAAGCAGGCTATCTTCTCAGATGACCACAGGCTGTGTCAAGTTGACAAGGCTAACGAGAACCTATGTACATCGTGAAATTCCTCTGCTTAGCCTCCCTCTTTAGGGGCCTCATCATACAACAGGCAAGTTTCCTTGAAGACCTTAAAAGATGTAGACAGGAACATGTGTAAGGTACACACTTCTATTCCAAGATTGCAAGAGGATTATATTTAAGCAAAGAAAAATTTTAAGAGGGATAGCCACTCAAGTCAGACCTCTATCTACAAATACTTTCTCTACCTTTGTACGTGGACAAAAAAGTTTACTTCATTGTGTCGAAAAGTCTTGAGAGTTTTAAGAAATAATCTAGAAACCAGATCACCTCTCAGGCCATGTATCAGAGTGCTCATCGTTCCCTTTTCAAACTAACAAGACAGTAATAAACATTGGGAGTGGAGTTGGATGCCTCAGCAGGTAAGAGCACTGACTGCTCTTGCAGAGAACCCGGGTTCGATGCCCAGCACCCACATGGTGGCTAACAACCATCTTCAACTCCAGTTCCAGAGGAATCCAGTGCCTTCGTTGGACCTCTGTGTGCACTGCACGGCATAGGTTCACTTACACACATGCAGGCAATACATTCATACACAACAAAAAATAAAAATGATGAATGAAATATTTTTAGAAATAATAAACATTGAGAAAGGAGAACCCCAAAACAGAACAGGAAGAAAAGCAGATCAACGAGCGAAATTTGGGGTTTCACCAATGCCCAGTGGACAGCTTGGGTGACTTAGAAAGCATGCATTTTAAGAATGTGCTGCGGTCTCCAGGCTAGAGTAAATTTCCCATCACACTGCATGTCCGAGATGGAGTTTGTCACGTGTCTGTGCAGCTCCCCTAAATTCAGGTTAGCAGCAGCCCTTAAGAAACACCAACCAGGTGACTCATCAAACTTTCTCCTTTTTTATCAGGTTACAGTTAAATATTAGGTCACGGGAAGGACTGGTCACTGAAGCTGTATCCTGCTGTCTGTGATGGGTAACTTGATCACCTTTACTTCCCTGTATGGGGAATGTATAGAGATGGATCAAGACTGATGAATATAAAAGGTCATGGTATACTAAAGAAGGCAAAATATCTCCCATCTACACCTAAGTACATAGGCCATGTTGAGTGATCCTTTGAGATTTTCCTCATGGTTTTGCTTTAAATGACAAAGTAATACTTAGATTACATTGTCTGCAAAAACAACCACAGTACTACTCTGATAATCCGTCAACATCAAAAAGCATTTATTGATTTTTCTTCTATCTGCCTCTGGTAAAGGTGGTCTGGAAGACAACTGATTACTATAAGGCTTTTCCTATGAGAGAGGTTAGATCTCGAAGAACTATAATTATAGGAGTCATGTAGACTATCACAGATGCGGAAAACCTTCATACACGCTGAGGGGTAAAATCATACAATCTAGACCTTCCAGTCTAAGATGAGAGGAGGCTGAGTTTCATTTCTGTCACTGTGATCACACAGCCTGACCAACAGCAACTTACAGGAGGAGACGTTTTCCTCCAAGTCACAGTCTATCACTGAAGGATGTCAAGGCAGGAAGCCAAGGCATAAACTTGAAGACAGGCCCTCTCGCTATTCCTAGGACTACCTGCCTGTGCCACCCAAGGTGAGATGGACCATCCTACATCAATAAGAATCAAGATCCTCCCCCACAATCATGTTCCAGGGCCAACTTGCTCTAGGTAATTCTTGAACTGAGGCTCTCTTCTCAGATAACCTTATGATGTGTCGAGTTGAGAGCTAAGCTAAGCAGGACAGAAAACCTGTGAGTAGAGTTGTATTTACAAATGATAATTACAAGAAGTGTGTTTTGCTATTATAGTTAACAAAATACCAAGAAACATACAGCACAACAGAGTCACAAAGAATCCCAGACAGAAAAACTTGTCCACAGAAAGTGAGATGGTGTTCTTTGTGACTATGACGAAGTCCCCCACAGTGAGAATTTTGAGTGGACTGGAGGTGGATGTCCTTGTGGGAAGTCTTTTTCTTCAATGTGAGCTGTCTCCATCACTGGGTAAATGAGTGACCTCTCAGACTCCCTTTTAGCCACAAAACTCTGTGAAATCAGAAAATGGCCCCACCATCTCAGAGAGCCTGCCAGTCTTTCTTGATAATGGAAGAAGGCAAGCTGAGACGCCATTCAATAAGCATAAAGTGGGCATTATTGATGTCTTAAAAGTGTGATTGTCTCAGGATGCTCAAGAGTATCAGAGTCCGGACCAGAATCCCCAGGCCCAGCAGGGCCCTGACTCTCACTCTAAGCGATAATGCACTAATGTCTCATGTTAAGAAGTTCTGACATGCCACACCAGGGGAGTTTGAAGTTAAGTACGGATAGTCCCTACAAAGTGTGTCCTGCTGGCCATGGTGAGCAGAGACAGCCCAAACTCAAAGAGCAGCACAGGGACTTTGTTTAAAAGAAAGAAATCCATCTTAACAGGGAGCAGTCTAAGAGCTTTTCTGTATATGGCTCCGAAGGCTTGCTCTGGGAGCCTCACCCAGAAGAACCTTTTCCTGGAGATGCTGCAGTGCATCCGTACAATGACTCCATGGTCCTCCAGTGGAGAACATACTGCCCAGTTCTTTATCCATCATTTCCAGTGCTCAAGACTATGACTGCTAATTCTAAGGTAGGTGACCATACACCTATGAGAGCCTGAATTCAATCCCAAAACTCCTAAAAAAAAAAAAAAAAAAAAAAAAAAACCACAACAAATAAACCAACACACAAACACACAAAATGAATGTGTAGGTCTACCTGGGAGTCCCAGCCCTTGGGATTCCTCAGAGCTTCCTAGAGAGCGACTTGGACAGCTCAGGGCAGTTAGATCTCACCTCAAAAACAAGGTGAACCACACAGTCTTCTGGTCTGCACACACATGCACATATTCATGCTCACATGGAAAAACACACATGTACATGCACACACACACACACATACACACACACACTATGGTTTGCTAAACAGTGCCATTTTCTGGTTGACCAAGCAAACTAACACTTCCTCCCTTTTGCTCCCACCAACATAGTGTGCATTGTTTCTTTTGACTTATGGGTTAATATCGCCAACATTTCTTTCCTTGACTCTCACCTCAACTTTCAAAAGAGCCAAAGAGATAAATGAGCAGAGGCTGCTGACTACCTAGGAGAAAATCTTGGCGGGGCTGACACTGGTTAAGCAGTTTGTGCCCCTGAAAGAACTCCGCATACCTAGAAGCGGGAAACAGAAGGAGTCGGAGAAACTGACACTGTGATTACACGATTTGCTTCTCTGACTAAATGGGACAAGCTCAAACGCTCTCCCAGACACGGTCTGAAACCAAAGCAAGATGGCAGCCTTTAAAAGACAGGCGTGTTTTGCAAGAGAGAAGGGCCTGCACTTCTATTTACATCCTTCAGTGGACTCCTCTTCCCTCCCCCACCTTCCCCCAGCTGCCAAGCTAGGTGTTTGGCGGGCATCCACTGTAATCTGTTCTCCTTCATTATGTTAATCTGTGGGCGGAAAGATTTCTGTCATCTTCGAATCGCTTGTACAGCAATGGTAAACACCTTGGCCTGTCTGTAATTGGACAGGTGTCTGCATTGATGTCACCCAGCTTTTAATTCAATTAAAGACCTGGCTGCTCTTCTCTCATTACCCACTCATTTCCGTTGCACTTTTAGTCTGGCAGTGAAATCTGTGCCCGACAATTGTCTACCCCGAGTCCAAAGTCAGCAGACCCCCTGCAAGGATCACGTGTGATGTTTCGAATGGACTGCAACGATCTGGGAGCGCTTCCACGTTTGGAGAGGTCTTGGACTAATGCGGAGAATTTATCCTATATTCATAGCCCCCATTCTAGAGTACTTAAATGAGGTCTTCTATTTACTGACTGTAATTAGGAGCAGTCACAGCAAACAGAAAAGCTGTTTCTCACTCCTGCTCCCCAGGGTTTTCCTCCATCTCAAGAGAACTCAGCCGAGTGCGATGCTCTGATTTATTTGCTGGCATTTCACATTTGGATCAAGAAAGTGAGGGTGGGCCAGAGCAAGGCACTTATTAAGAAGGCCATCTGGTAAGGGACATCACATGGGAAGAACCAGTCTTGGAGCTGGAGACACAATGGGAAAATCCATCTTTTCAAAGAGAACTGGCCAGGGTAAGAGATTATAACAAGGGGGCATTTTTGCCTCAAGATTCCCCCATGTGTTGATACATTCTGATTTTTCAAATGCTTATCCAAAACCAGCCTGATGGATGGGTTACAGAGATTAAATCAACCTATCACATCACACTTTCAGTCCACTATTATAGCTCCTTGCAAACAAAGTTCTAACACAGACATGTGACACACTGACCCCATGAAACTGTATAATGACATTTGTCAAACGTGGATGCAAATTCAGTGGTCTAGCAGAGACTGGGAAACATGCCAGGCCCTTCTTCTCTGGTTCCTAGAATGGAGGATGCTGGGACTTGCTGTCACTAAGGGTTCTGGTAACATTTTAAACAAAAATAAGATGCTAAGAATGAGTGGCTGCTGAATGTTCCACCCTGAGTGGGGAATTCATACTCAACACAGGGTTCAGAGACTATTATGAAAGAGGAGACAGAAGGAATCTAGGAGCCAAAGGATGGGGTGCCGTGTGGTAAAGAACTGTCCTCGTGACATGGGCACTGCACTCCTGGACTCTCAGGAGCTGTGGCTCCCTGCCTAAGACCTGCACAAGATCAGGTCCATTGATATTCTAATATGGGGTGGGGTCCCATGAGGGCCCTACCCTCCCTGAGGATCTATAGGCAGCTAATGGTCACTGGGCATATTAGCTACTTTTCTGTTGCTGTGAAATACTGTGACCCAAAGCAATTTAAGCTGTTTGGGCTTATGGTTCCACAGGAAGCGTCCACAGTGTCAGGAAAGCCAGCACAACAAGGGGCTGGAGAAGGAGGCTGAGAGATCACATCTTCGACCACAGGCAGAAAGTTACAGCAAACTGGAGGTAGGACAGGGCTGGAAACCCAGAAAGCTGCCCGCATGAGGCACCTCCTCCAGCAGCCATGCACCAGCTCCACCACAGTGCCATCAGCCAGGGGCCAGGGGTTCCAACACTGTGCGGATGAGAACCTTTCTCAGTCAAACCACCACGGTAGGGGAGGAAGAGACATTTTCTTCAGCCACTGGTAAGGTAGCCACACCCTGCAAGTGACCACTCACCGGGGCCTCTATGAGCAACTCACTGAATAATTACAAAGAGCCCTGGAAACAGGAGAGGCTAGTGAGGAAGGAGAGGGGTCAGCAAGAACGGAAAGGTGCCAGGGAGAGCAGTGGGGCAAGTGTGATGAGTGTGATCGGAGTGCATCAGACGCATATATAACACGGTCACAATAAGCCCGTTATCACGAAGAGCATAGGTTGATAACAATGTAAAAGGCAAGGATCTATAGCATTTGTAAAAGGAAAGTCAGGCAGGGTGTGGTGGCGCAGTATGCCTTTAACCCCAGAGGCAGAGACAGGAATATCTCTGTGAGATCAAGGCCAACTTGGTCTACTGTGTCCTGAGTTCCAGGCTTGCTGTTTCAAAACCAAAACCAAAACAAAAAGTCAGTCATTTTTCATTTTACCCAAAAGATTGAACAGTAACTCTTACTCCAAACCTAAACAGGTCCTCCAGAATTGTTAAACCCAATTTTTCTTATATTCAATTTCTTTCAAATGAACTTTATGACCCAGTTTAAAACTTCTAGTGGGGAATACCAAAGATCATACTTCTTGGATCCAAGACTATGCACATTTTGATGTTTCCAGGTAGGAAAGAATACTTATTTCCTCTATAAAATGTAGGAACTAATCCCAGACTTAAAGAATGGTTTAAACAGTGATTTGAATTGACCTCAAAGCATTACCCAGTCAAGATTTTCTCAGCAGGCTTACAGCTAACCTCAAATTTTTAATCAATGCCTTCTTCTTGGTAAGAGCTACAGAGCCTCTATTATTTAAATTCTAAGAAGCCTGAAGCCACTCGCTTGGGTTAACTCCTTATCTTACCTAAAGGGCAGGTACTGAAGTCAGTGGAGCTCCAGGAGAAATACTGGACTTAACTCAGCAGGGAGGAGAGCAGGAGGAAACAAAGGGCAAGGTTTTCAGAAGATCAGTGTGTTCCTCACTGAAAGTCTGACAGTCACCCATTTCCCGGAAGGGCTGTGGTGTATGTTCCTCAGGGGCCAAGGTTAAGACCCAACCTCAGACTTTGTCTTTCTCACCTGACCCCAGTCTTGCCTCCACAGGAAGTAGAAGGAAGCACTGTTCATCACACTAACACACTTGTGATATATTTCATTTAAAATGTGCTTAGAGCTCTAACCTTACTATCAGCTTTTGTCTAAAAGAGAAAGCTTAGCTTTCAAACTATGGGTGTACAAGCTGATGTGATTCCTTACAGAAAGCAACTGATTCTTGAGAAAGTGTATATATGTGTAAAATGACCACAATTACAATGCTGGAAATATGTATGTGTGCTCGGATGCACATAGATCATATATGTGTAATCTTTCTGATTCATTCCCAATATAATACAAATATTAACTGATAAAGCAGAAAACAAATAATTTGGGTGGTCCCTTCTTTATCAAATGTGATCAATAACCCTAAAGTATTTATTTTTTAAGAAATGCTTTATTTATTATTTTTAATTTATATGAGTGTATATTGCCTACATGTAAGCATGTAAGTACACCTGTGTCATGCAATGCCCTCAGAGGTCAGAAAAGGGCATCGCATACCCTGGAACTGGAGTTATAGCCAATTGTCAGCCTCCATGTAGATGGTTGGAATCAAACCACAGTCATCTGCAAGAGCATCCAGCTCTCTTAACTGCTGAGCCGTCTCTTCAGCCCCGGAATGTTAGAAACACTATAGACACACCTCACTGATTATCAGTGGGTAGTAGAATTTAAATATCATCTTCATTTATGTGGAACAACAAATGGAAATCCAAACACTATAATGAAAATTCTTCACAAACTCAAAGGAATTACTTGTAAGAAAACAAAAACAAAAAGTAAACTGTCTCACAGAATCTTATCAATGAGTAAGAAGCCCAGGCCCATTACATATTCCGGAGAGGTAGACAAAGCTATTAACTCATCAGCACTGGCCCAACCTAATGCAATTCTTCTACATTAGCTAAGCAGGAACATTACATCACTTCTATTTTTACAGTTTATGTCACAGGCCATATTTTAGTGCTGTGCAAATTTTCAGACCAATTTCTTTCAAGATTTACATTTAAAGAAATAGTTTGTAATAAACTACAAATATAGATTAATTTATGGAGTACTATAAAAACTGGCACAGACTTCCGCAAAATTCATCTCTGAACAATACCGTTGAAAGGAATTTCGTCTTTCATTTGTTCTCATGTTTGCTGGTGGTGGCAGAGACCACTAGTTGACCTTATGTTATATATTATAGATTTCTTCCTCAGTAAAATAAAAATTTCCTTTCTGGTTGATAAAGGGCTTCTTTGAATAAGGACAGCATTTTCCAGCATTCCCTATGTCTAAATACAGCCATGGATGGTCACCCAAATTAGATGAAGCTTTTAAATACATCTTTAAAGTAAATGTGAAGATATTTCATTAAACTGTGCTCCTGGTATATGCCTTCTTCCTCCCTGTCGGATGAGAGTACACGTGAAAGCTAAAGTTCAAGCAACCATTTTGGACCATGAAGCCAAACACTTGTCTCTAAAGAAGGTACAGCCAAAACAGAAAATGAGTGTGTGCTTGGACTACGAGGGGCCATCCTCTGTGGTGAGTAACTGCAGGCATCTATGACCAGAGAAAAGAAGCTTTCATCTTGATTAAAACATTAATATTGTGGCTCTCTATTTCTCAACTAAAGTTAATTAAAAATGATAAACCGTCTCTATTAGCTTTCTTCCATAAAACTTTCATTTTCTGCTTTATATGATACCATTCTGTACTTGGGCCTATTTGGTAGTCCGGTCTAGAACAGAATAGATAATCTATTGTTTTTTAAATTAGGCTATAAAGCAGTGTCATGATGCTATTGTCCCACAGACTTACCCTCTGTTCATACTCCCTCCCGGAAACCCTGCTCCCACGTGCCCCCTGTTCCCCCTTCCACACCCACAAAGCCTCTACTTCCATGCTTTTTCAAGGCTGAATAAAACTCTGCTGTACATATGCCACATTTTCTTTATCCACTGATCTACTGATGGGCATCTAAGCCAGCTCCATATCTAGGTCATTATGAAAAATACCACAATAAACATGAATGTGCACGTATCTCTGTAACATGCTGACTTAGAGTCCCTAGGGTACATACAGGGCTCATACCAGGAGCAGGCAGCTGGGATAACTGAACCATGTGGTAATTCTCTGCTGGTGTTTACTTTAAGGAAGCCGTAGCGGAACCAGTGTGGGCAGGCTGCCCTCTCTCCCACGTCTCGTCTTCACCGACATTTGTTGCTGGGTGTCTTTGTGTCATTCTTGCAGGGATGAGATAGAGTCTCAGTGTCATCTTAGTCTGCATTTTTCCCACTGTGAACATTTTTCACATTTGTACTGGACCGTTTCTGTTTCTTCTTTTAACAATCCTCTGTTAAATTCATTTGCCCATTTATTGATTGGACTATCTTTGGTACTCCTTTGTAGTTCTTTAGATAGTCTAGACACTGACGCCCTGTTAGGTGTGCAGCCATCAAACATGTCCCATTTTCAAACTGTCTCTTCACTTTGTTAATTGGCATAGAGGATATGCTTTTAAAAATATTAATATTTTCTGTTATATATACCTGGCCTCTAAGCAGTGTTGGCTTCGCTATTTTAAATTGCAAGTGTTTGATCTGTTAGTTTCGCTATGAGGTAGAAATTCTGAAATCAGCTTTTAGGTTCTGTTCACTCTACCTACAATTTTCCTCCATCGGGAAGATATACACTAAGCTCCAAATGTATGTTTAAATTGTGACCATTCAGAGTATCATTTTGTAAGAATTTTTGGAGCCCGTAACTGAGACGAGACTTTCCTGAGGGACTCCATCTACAAATTACTCAGCCTGACATGATGTATAGCATCAACATTATCCACTGAGCGAGGAGTTACACGAGACCTACTATAAGCATAAAGCATAAATACTTACTTTTATACTTTTTGGTCTAATGAAAAAATGAAATGTGTGTGTAGACTGCCTTCTTATTGCAGTCCCCAAGAAACACTCCCTTACTGGCCCTGGGGCCTCTGGGCAGCCTGGTTGTCTCTCTCCTTCTTGTCAGCCCTAGACCTTTTCCAGTGATAGAAATAATGCAGTTGGAATGCAGGGAGGAAACACAGCAAAGGTGAATTCCAGCCAAGCAGGTGAAAAGCTCTTTACCTGACCATTCCTACACGACGTGGTTTATAAACTCATGGCCTATGAGCCCTCTGCTCATAAGAACCATCTGGAACACAGTACAATGCAGATTTTAAAATTCTAACACGGGATCTTAGGAGAGAGGGTCTGCATCTTGTAAGCCGGCTTATCATCTTAAGACTAACAGAGTTGAGTTGGTAGTTATTACCAGTAGTTGTGGAAGGGAGAGAAATTATAGATTTTCAAATAATCACTTTAATTTTCAGGTAAATGATTAAATTCAACTCCATATGAAGACTGAACTAGTTTTAGTAGGAAATGCTATGTATTACTAATTATATTATAAATGAAAATCTGTTATTTTTCTACATAAATTGACATGTGGCTTTGACATCTGAAGGATATTACCATTGAGATCATCTGCTAACCTATATTAAATAACTAAAATAAATAATTCTAGAGGAAGAAGTGTAAACCTTAAATCTAAGTGCAATGTCACATAACAAGAATAGTAAAGAAATGATTTTTGTGTAGCAATTATACTCTTAAAACAATGCCCGGTGCTCTATTAATTATGCTGATAATTAAGCTGATGAGTTTAAACATCTCAAGGAAACATATTCAGAATCCATTCACTCTTGACATCATTTCAGATCAGGTTCTAAGGTTCTTTCTTTTGGATTCTGACTGCAGCTTTGCATGTTAACAGGGCTGAAAGGAAAAATCCACAAAAGCTACAGAGAGCTAATTGGAGCCCTTTGTAACAAGGGGGAGGTAACTGCAATGCTCTCCACCCAGAGGCTCAGGTGGAGGAAGTGAACTCTTCAACTCTGGCCTTGGGAGGGCACAGTGTCTAGCCCCTATGGCCCAGAGGGGCCCATTTGCTCCTGAGCGGGGCTGTTAACCCTTGGACTCTCCAGTGCTGGTGGGATTACCTTCATTTAATTCTTCTGTAGCCAAATTCACCAGGCAAACACTCGAGTTGACTCTTCGATTTGCCCAGTTCTCCTTGTTGATATCCACGTTTAATCATTCCCTCGTCTTTGACCTTTGCTTTCGCAAGTGTCTGTCTGTAGCTCCCCCTTCTCCCCAGGGGTCACTGCACTTAACTGTCTGATGAAGTTCCTTTGCCATTAGCTTATTTTTAATGTTTTATTATTTATACTTAATACATTTAATAAAAGAATATTTACATGCTTTTCTTTCCATCCTGAATTTTCCAGTTTCCATTGGAGTGATAAGGATTTCTGGAAACAATGGAAATTTGGTGATTGATGTCAAAGTTCTTTGGGTAACTATTTCACAGGTCTGAATGGACAAGTGGATTATCTACTCTAAGGCCATGATGTACAGGCTATCTGCATGATCTGTTGAACCACAAGTTCTGCACTTGGGCAGAGGTAGACCACAGAGATATTTCAGAGAGCCCCAGGTGATGCACCTAAGGTGTGGCAAGGATCACCTTAGGAAAATCCCAAGGGCACAGACAGATGTTTAGCTAGCTGAGGAGCAGCAGGCAAGGAGAACCTGTCTCCACCTGGGCAAGGCCAGAGCTGATGCTTCCCAGTTCATCCAACCCTGGAGGAGAGGAACTGAGAGGGAGACACCAGTGAGGTTCACACAGGCTCACCTCAACTCACCCTCATTCTTCTGTGAAGGTCTTCATCCCACCAGCTAGTGGACCAGAAAAATATCTAGAACACCACTTAATTTTCTTAGGGACGAGCTACTAAACCATAGAGGCTAAGGTTTGGGGTGGGAACTGAGGTCAGCAAATGGAGAAATCAGGCCTCCACCTGAGGATGAGGATTCAGCCCTCAAATTACCAAATATAGTCTATTATGACATCTGGAGAGTGGAATTCAGGAAACAGGCTGCATTGGTTACAAACTCCTGACACAAACTACTTAAGGCAAGAGGACTTATTCTGGCTAAAAGTTCGGTGGTTAGAGTCCATCCTGGGAAGGGACCCATGGCAGCAGGTGGGCCTCTGTCATGAGGGAAAAGGACAGTTCATGCTGCTCTGCAGACAGGAAGCAGAGAGGGAATCAGAGGTAGGTCTGGCCATAGAAAAAGGTCTGCCTCCAATTTACATATCCAAGGGCAAGCTAACAAGAAGAAGAAGGAGGAAATGCAGCTTTCATGAAAGACTGGAGGAAAAGGATTAGAAGTTCTGAATGAACAGAATCAGCAGTGAAAAATCATTATGCAGAACAGGAGAACAATTGCGAGACAGTAACATAGAAATCAAAAACCACAACTCAGAGATCCACAGCGACAATTATGAACTCACTGAACATTTGCAATATTTCTAAGCAAAATATTTTGTATGAGGAATTCACTTTTTTTTGGCAATAATTACATAAAGGCTTTCATCCCTGACTGAGATGTCAGGAAACTCTGTACAGGGATATCTTTTTACCCTTTTAAGACTGTCTGAAGTCAATTAACATACTAATGTTAGAAGTAGACATCATACACTGATTTGACTCTGTGAGTTCTGAATAACTAAAATTTATGTGGAGGAGGGGCAACCTGAAAAGAAGAAGTTGAGTTAAAAATTGCTATTTCTCAGCAGAAGTAATGATCATATACTTAAGGCCAAAATTTCCATAGAAAAAAGACCTAACTCTGGAGCACAGAACTCATTATATAACAGAAAAAAATAATTAATGAAAAGAAACCAACTCATTTTCCAAAAATACTTTTCAACTTAATTGGTAAAGAATCCCATATCAGGCAATAAATCTAAACTGTCTCTGTGCACCAGGATCAGCATTATTTTATTTAAATAAGCATGATTTAAAAAAGCAAAATTAAGTAAAATATTGAAATCTCCACCAAAGTCACCTCAGCCAGACCAAAGAAGCAGGAATTCAAGATCGATAGCAAAACCGGTTTCTACGAATTTCCTGGTCTTCTCTCTTTGGGCCTCTTGGTTTTCAGTCAGCTAGCCATGCAGCCTCCCTGCCTTCCTGTCCTCACTTCTCACCCGCTCAGCTGGTGACTACTCCTGCTAGGGTGGGACTCTATAACTTTGATCACTATCCAAGCTGCCTTGGACTGCTCTCAGTTCACGTGCTCCGCAGTATTGAGTTTCTGTACATTCAAAGCTTCTGGCAGCCCCAGGGCTCCCTTTAGTCCTTAAGGTTCCATCTGCCTCTGTCTCTGCCCACCCATGCCAACTGTGAGTGAGCAGCACACACAAACTGAAAGCACCCTGTGGGGTGAATAGTCAAAGAATCCTATTCCTCACTGGCAGGACTAGAAAGTAACAGAATGGGCTGGAGAAATGACTCAAGACAAGATCTTGCTACCTCGTAGGAGGAGCTGAGTTTGAAACCCCTGAAACCCACATAAGGTTAGGCACAGTAGCTCCTGTCTGTAAGCCCAGTACTCCATGGGAGGATGAGAGGTGGAGAGAGGAGAGCCCCCAGAACCCATGGGCCAGCTGGCCTGTCACGCACAACTGCGAAAAAGGAGACTGTCTCAAGTAAGATGGGAGGCCAGGACCTGAACGGAAGGTTGTCCTCTGATCCTCATATGCACAGTATGTGCCTGCGTTAGCACACAGGAGTGTGCATGTACATACATATACACACACACACACACACACAAATACGCACACATGCCTGCATGATACATATAAATCATAAACCTGCCTACACTAGGAAAATGAAAGAGTGGAAAGACTGCCCTCAGGTCACAGAGATGCCCT
Source organism: Eospalax fontanierii (assembly GCA_035773235.1). Classification (NCBI taxonomy): domain Eukaryota; kingdom Metazoa; phylum Chordata; class Mammalia; order Rodentia; family Spalacidae; genus Eospalax; species Eospalax fontanierii. The sequence goes on from CM069535.1 coordinate 6,930,929, forward strand.
GATAAGCAGACTGCTTCTGTGATCCCAGGGCTGCTGCTCTTATGTGACAAAGGGAAAGCTCAGCTATGAATTGACCCTCCTCCATTTCTCCCGAAACGCTTGCTCTGTGTTGACGTTTCTGTGTCCATACTGCTTTCTCATTGGTTGTGTGTATTTTAACCCTGAACTCACGCGGGTTTTTGTCCTTGTGGCTGGACCGAGGTCTCCATTCATCCTAAAATTCTGCTTTAGGCCTGGCGTAGCACACATCTTTAATCCTAGAGCTTGGGAGGCAGAGGCAGGTGAATCTCTGTGAGACAGTGGTCAACCTGGTCTACATAGGGAGTTCCAGTCCAACTGGGGCTACAGGGAGAACCTGTCTCAAAAAGAAAAAAACTCTGTTCTACTGGCAGAATTTCATTTGTTCACATGGTTGCTGTGTAGTTGTGTGATTGTTCTTATTTTCCCCTTTGTGCTGCGGGGCTTGCAGCGTTTCTTGTTGCATTGTGTGTCTGTGTGTGGTGTGGTATGGGGTGTGTGTCTGTGTGTGTCTATGTGTGGTATGGGGTGTGTGCATGTGTGTGCAGAGTCTGTGAGCTTGTGTGTCTATGTGTGTGTACGCCTGGTTGTGTCTGTGTATGGTGTGGTACGGTGTGTCTGTGTGTGTCTATGTGCGGTATGGTGTGTGTGTGTCTGTCTGTCTGTCTGTATTTTGGGGATTTTTGAGCAGACTCTCATGTGGTAGCTCAGAAAGGCCTGGAATGGCTCTTCATAGCCCATTTCAGTTTGAGCTTGGCATCAGACTGGTAGTGATGCCCTGCTCCTGTCCTGTGGGAACCTGCCTCTTCTCCCTTCACGTTATCCTGTTCTTCCTGCACCGCGGGGCATCCAGGGATTCCCTGGCCTGGTTTTCAGTCTGGTTGGTTCCCCTTCCCTGCTTCTAGGAAGACGTCGTTCAGATTTCTGAAAGTGGATCTCAGTGCTGACATTCTGACTTGATCTTAATTTTTCAAATCATTCACAGAAAAACATAAAAAATTAAATGTTGCATTAACTATATCAAATGCCTTTTTAAAACTGCGCATAAAATGTAATGCAAATTAAAAGAAAAATGACAAAATTTGGGGCACTTATGTAAAGGAAAATAGCGTATTATTTTATAAGTAGAGAGATACTTCAGACAGGAAGATATGACTTAGACATTAGAAAAAATAACAAGAACTTACTTGGACCATATCTCAAAATGTTTAACTAGAAAATATTCAAATGGCATCAATAAAAAGCAAGTAAATGCAAATTAAAATAATATTTTGATCATTTTTGCTTCTCAAATTTGCCACTCAAGGCTTATTTGTTTTTATCAGTCTACGATATCCACTATTCCCAGGCAGTCTCCCGTTCAAGTACTAGGCAGGCCCAAACCTGCTTAGCTTCTGAGATCAGACAAGATCGGGAATATTCAGACAGTACATTCATAGACACACTCAAGGTTTTTCAAAACTTCATAAAATATGATGTGTGCTAATTTGAGATGAAACATAAAGTCTTGTATTCAGCCTTCTCAAAATTAAATTTTATGTAAAGGTTTGGGAGAGCATATATATTTTTGCAAGTGATATTGTCCCCGGAGTCACTACTTATCTATTGAAAAATACCGTGAAATCTTAAGCACTGTGTACATGACACAGAGCTCTGACAGCTCCTGTTATACCATGAGTTTCACATGTTAGGTAGCATGCTGAGTGTGTTACATACAAACGGAATTATTTTCTCTGGTTATCTTATGAGGTGAATAGTTCAAGTTCATTCTCTTTAGCCTAAAAAGAAAGTGAAGCACACAGAGTTTATGTGCTTTAAACAACATTTAAAAACTATGAGAGCTCGACTCTATCATTTAATATTTTAACGTACTTCTTAGGTATGTATTACTTTTCCATTTCATTGGCTAAAAAGAACCTGAAAGAAGGATCCATCACTTAATGTCCTGATCACTGTGACAAAGGCAACTCGAGGAAGAAAGGGTTTCTTTTTCATTTTAAAAACTATTTTATTCCTCTTATTTTATGTGTCTGAGCTCATCGCCTGTATGTAAGTGCACCTGTGTTGTGAAATGCCTGCATCAGTCAGAAGCCCTTGAATCCCTTGGAACTAGAGTTACAGATAGTCATTAGCTGCCATGTGAGTGCTGGGATTTGAACCCAGGTCCTTTGCAAGAGCAGCCAGTGCTCTTAACCACAGAATCATCACTCCAGCCCCAGAAGGAAAGGTTTATATCAGGTTCCTGGTCTGAGGGGACACAGTTCACCATGGTGGGGAAGGCCTGGTAGGGAGTGTTAGGCAGGTGGTCACACTGTGCCTCCCGTAGGGATATACACAGAGCTGAATGCTGGTACTAGGCTGGCTTCCTCCTTCCTTCTTGCTCAATCTGCACCAAGCTCACAGGATGTTGTCACCCACATTCTCATTAACTGAGGAAACCTCCCTGAAAACATGAGCAGAGACACAGCTAGAGGTGAGTCTTCCCTGTGGTTTGGAATCCGGTCAGGAGGACAGTGAAGATGAGCCACCACAGGGATGCAGGGATGGGATGCAGCTGGAAACTGAGGCAATGTCTGACTTCCGAACCCAGGCTTTAAGGGCCTTGAACTCTGCTCTTGTACTTCTAGATTTATCTATGGTCGTGGTCAGGAACTTCTTCAAAGGTTTACATAAAGATTCTTTGGATCATACTAATTCTAACAAATTTTGGACAGCAAGAAAATGAGGGGAACCTGAGAGAAAAGCATGGCTGAGGGAGAGGCGTGGAGAGTCTGAGGAATGGTATGTCATCCATTATGTGCTGTAGGAGGGACACACACCATGTGTAACAAGAGAGAAGTGCAATGTTGATTACGGAGGGCCTCTAGAGAGGTGACGAAACAATTTGACTTGGTCAACAGATGGATGATGTGGCTTAATTTGCTAAATACTTGGGAAAATACTGATATTAGGAGAAAAGGAGAAGGTTAGGAGGCAAGAATAATTCTTAAGTTTGATAGAGGGTCTGAAGGTACCATCGATTGACAAGAGTTCAAGTTTGGATAAAATAAGTTCAGAGGTTGGAAAGTACCCAAATGGAGATGCTAATATGCCCAATACTTGGTGAATGAGGATGGTTGGGTGTCCAGGCAAGATAGACAACTCAAAGTGAACAGCATGTACATGTTGTTTGATAGTATGGGAATGGTTGAGGTTTACTAGAGCAAAGGGTGGTGTAGCAAGCAAGAGCGTTGGACCTACTTCTAAATCTGGATGCTTCTCCAAAATGGTAGGGTCAGGCTACAGGAGAAATGAGCAGGGGACACTGAGGACAAGGAGGTGGAGAGAAGGGTCAGAAGGGGAGAAACGTTGTGTGTGCAATGGAGAGCAATGGCCTGTGTAGCGTGCTGTAGAGTGAGGGTTGATGTGTGGCACGTTGTGCAGGGAGGGAGAGGAGGACTGGCCGTGTAGCACGCTATGGAGAGAGGAACAGGAAGGCTGTAAAGTGGTTTCTGCAGAGATAAGCAGGGCTGAGTATGCGAGGGGAGCCGACTTCAGTCAAGAAGCAGGAAAATTGCATCTAGATGTCTTCTGGGAGATTCAAGCATAGGAAGAGGAGGGGGGCAATAGCTGAAAGGGATTTAGGTAAAGAGGTTTCTCTAGCTGGCTTGGGAGAGACAGGGTTAACATGGGAAAGAATAGAATTTGGAAGATCCCAGGGAGAGTCCACCAGAGCAGCGATTTTCAAACCTTGGCTCATAAACAACAGAGGACTAGTTAAAACAAGTGTCCCTGAGCTGCCACTGGAAGCCTCTGCTACAGCAGGAAGAGGTGGGCCAGAGGATCCACAGCACTGAGCAGTTCTCAGGTGAAGCTGCTGGTGATAGTCACTGGACCTGGTTCCAACTCAGAAGAGACTGCATAAGAGTGCAGGTGAGGATGAGGAGCTAGGAGCCACACCTCGAAGGAGGGAGGAGCTGGAATCTGGAGCATCGGAGAGGATTTTTGTCTCTGATACAATAACAGAACCTTGAGAAAAGCAGGTAGAAGAAAGTGCCAGAAAAAGTAAAATACTGATAATGAAAACAGAAGGTCAGCAAACACCCAGCACAGACCAGAAATGCTTGATGTCTTTGAGCCCATTCTTCCTCTAACGATAACTCCACCAGGCAGAACAGTGTCCTCAGGGTGTTGATACATACATTTGATAGTAAGCAAGTAACAAGATCCTGTCTTGGGGGTTCACCTGTGGTATTATATCACACATGAAGCCATCAGATGTGGAATGAGAAGAAACCTTAGCCCTTGGATAAAGTAGGAAAACAAAATATTTCACGAGGTGACTAGGAGAAGGGTTTTATATACATGCTGTGCCTGTATTTATTGGTGACTGAGTGATCATTTTAAATCTTAGCTTGAGACCTTGGAGTGATAAACTACTCCATACCCTCCAGTCTGTTTAGCTGACAGTGTATCAGCTGGTGACTTAGTCAGGTCGAGCCTCAATCAGAAAGGATAAGAAGAATGAAATGGAGAGTGTGATCTTTGTGTTGTAAAGATTGATTGTGGGCATGTGATACGGCTCAGTGGGTAGAGGTGCTTGCTGCTAAACCTGATGATCTAAGTTCAATATCTGGGACTGACATGGTAGAGGGAGAGAAATAATAACCTCTTCAAGGTGGCTCTCTGGTGTTCATATGCACCAGACATATGCATGCAGGCAGACACGATAAGCACATGTAATTTTAAAAATTAATAAAATGAAATTCAGTTATATACAAGCATTCTAAGATTCCTAAAGGAGGAAGTTAAGACTTGAGAATTAAAAATAAATATGCCAGAAAGAAGAAACACATTTAAGGTGCTTTCTAATCTCTACATGATTAAAGTTACACAAATTTTTTTCATAAAGGAATGATTTTCTATCAGAATTGATACATTTTGCCTGTTGGGGGGAAAGGCTTATATCTGGCTTTCTACTTAGATCTGCTGTAGCATTTACTAAGGCTTGTGCTCTTATACAGACAGGAATCTGGCATGGATTGTCAGTGATATGTATGACTGATCCCTTCTGATCACTTCATGGTCCACTACACTGTGAGGAATTGATTCCTGGATTAGCCAGTCAAACGGCTGGGGCTATAACCCTCTTCCACTTTGAGATAATTAGGCTTAATCAGCAATTTTACAATAAATAATGGTTCTGTGAACTTGGGCTAGTCCCAGAGAGTAAAGTTTTGCATGGTAAAATAGGTTAGGTGGTTATATTGTGTGTGCATATATATATATATATATATATATTTATATATGCCTTATAGTCATATATATACATACATACATGACCCTCAAAAGATGTTTATGGAATGTACAAAGCCTATAGCTACTACATAATTTTTAAACATTTACTTTATGTGCATGAGTATTTCGTGTATATACGTAAACGCACCTGTGTTGGCAGTGCCCACAGAGGACAGAAGAAGGCATTAGATTCCTTGGAACTGGAGTTACAGATGGTTGCTAGCTGCCATATCAGTGTTGAGAGCTGAACATGAGTCCTCTGCTCTTTACTGAGCTATCTTTCCAGCCCCCTTTTTAAATAATTATTTTATGTGTATGAGTGTTTTGTGTGCATATATGTAAATCTATACCTACTATAACCTGGTCTCTAAGGAAAGAAGAGACGATTGCCCCCATAATAAACCTATTCACTAGAGCCTCGGCTCTCCAGAATTCCCCTTTCCATCCGCAGTGGAGAGATACAGGCTTCCATCACATTTTATAGTGGTTTCGTTAGTTTTACATTTTATTTTGGTTTTTGGTTTAGATACAGAGTACCACTAGATAGCCCAGGCTGATGGAGCTAACAATGTGATCCAAACTGGAAACGAACTTCTCTTCTCTTGCCTTAGTCCGCCAGTGATACACTTACCAGAGCACACCATCATGGCCTGCCATATTTGCTGATTTTAATCAGGCAAGAGAGATGTAGATTCAATATATGTTGTGGAAAGAAAGCTTAACATTTTGTCATCTAAGATCCAAACAAAAAGGAGACAGGAAGACAAAATTCCACCATGACATCCCCTTTACCTGTGAGGGTCCTGGTATTGACAAGCTCAGTACTGGCAGAGGGCATCTGGGGCTGAGGGCCATCCTCATCCTCACTGTATGCTTTCAGAGCATACTTCTCCACCACACCTTGGACCACAGCTGGCTCATTCCAGGTCACCTCAACGCTGTATCCGTTTAGGCTGCGGACTCGTGAGGGAGTTGGCACTCTTTGTAGAGCTGGAAAGAATAAAAGAAAAAGATAGAAAGTGACAGTTGTGAGTCGGCTGCCCCGTTCTTCACTTTTAATGGTGACTGTAAATCAGACTCAACCATTAGCATAAATACAATTTATTAGAGTTGTAACTTTCCAGCACTGATTTAATATGACGGTACATCTTGAGCCATTCAGTTTAAGCGATATTTCAAACCATCAAAACTCCATCGACATAACATTCTTTTAAGTTGAGTCCAGGTTTTCTGAAAACATTTAATGGATCGGACATATTTAAGCACTATTCATGAAGAAGGAGGTTTGCGGTAGGCAAGTGGCAAGTTCACGCGCTGTAATGACACATCACTTCCAAGCAGGATAATTAGACTGTTACTATACACAGTAGGATGACATGTCCACGCATTCTGCGTTAGAGAAAAAAACAACAACAACAACAAAAAAACACATGGGATGTGACTGTGTTGGGTACTTGAATTCACTTACTTTCAAAATGCAGAGTTCCAGCTCGTACACTACATAGGACAGGTTTTTAAAGGTGTTTGGAGGTTACGGGTGTCGGTGTCTTTCATATACTTTAAGTCAGTTTTAGAGACATTTTTTTCAGAGTATGTCCAAACAATGATACAGAAAGAGAAAACTGGAAGAAACTGGAAGACCTCTGAAGCTGAGCCCACTAATTTCAAAAATCCGTCACCTTTAACTACTTATTAGGTATTTCTACAGCTCTGATCAGTAACAACTTCATCACAGCTGACTGCACTAGGGACACAAAGCAGGAGCCCAAAGATCAGTGTGTCAGTATGATGGATGAGACGCCCGTGCTAACGGCTTCTGGGCTCCTGAGGCCCCTCGATGGACGGTGGAGGATCAGTCTGGTTTCCCACATCAGATAGCCTCCTCCCTGACTTTACTGTTCAGACCAATACATCGGGACAGCTTTAAAGGGAAGGAAAGTGAACATCCGGGATGAGAGGAGACAGAAAGAGCACCTTCAGTCCAGCGGAAACACCACAGGCACCTATAGGAAGCAGCACGTGCGATCAACTCGCTAGGAAAGAGACAAGAGGAGAAATGCTGATTTTATTAGCTCTGAAATGCAGTTCAGGGCAAAGTACTGTCTAACAGATGGTCTTCCCATAAGGGACAGAGCAAAACTGACTCAAAAATAATTAAATAGTGCAATTATTCTCCAACCCTTGGGAGCATGTAACTGTTCAGTGTTGTGGTCAGACTGTAAATATGAATTTATGGCATGGGACACGGTGGTCAGATCATGGCTGTACATTCAGAGCCCAATTTGCATGCTTTAGCTGGGGACAAAAGCCACATAAACAGGACACTTTCTAGACATTCATGTGAACTATCTACACACCAAAGGCAACCTTTACATGTGAAATGGATATAAGTGGATGACTACTTAAGTCATCTAGGGAGAGTGTCCTAAAGTCCTCTCTGAAAATCTAGTGGCAGAGAGCCTTGAAAATTAGTGACAGCAGTCCATTTCATATCCTATAAGTGAATGTTTTTTTAAGGATTCCAGGGTAGTAACTTATTATTGTTAAGTGTAAGTGAGATCGTCGTGATCAACCCATCTTGGCACTTGCTGGAGAAACTGACATCAGAATCCCACAGCCATGGCTTGGAGATCTATTTGACTTTCTGAAATGTGTGATCCTGGTGGTGGAATGTTACGGAGTTGTAAAACTCTGTGATGCTCTGACAGAAGGATTACCTTGTCACACTCCACTCAACACACATGTTATGAAGGTGCCACCATGGCAGACATCTCCGAGGGTGTGAGAAGAGATGCTCCTGTTTAATTCCAAGATTCGAAAGTGCTCTCTGTGAGAGGGAGGGGGCACTAACCCATCTCTATTAGTTACCTTTCTGTGCTGTGATAAAACACCATGATCAATGATCAACGCAACTTATAGAAGGAAGAGTTGATTGGGCTCTGGTTCCAGAGGGTAAGAGTCCATCATGACTGGGAGGCATGGCAGGAGGCAGGCACAGCAGAAAGTTGAGCACTTACATCTTCAACTACACCCGGGAAGGAGGGAGACAAGCTAGGATTTGGAGAAGGCTACGAACTCTCAAAGCCTGCCCTCAGCGACATGTTTCCTCCATCAAGGATGCACCTCCCAAAACTCCACAAACAGCAAATATTAAGCTAATTCTTAAAAAATGTAAAGGAATGTATTTTTGCAATAGCCATTTTTAAACTAACATATTTCTTCAGGGAAATATAGTTTATCTGCACAAACAAGTACATATAGGTACACAGTATACAGGAAGATTAGTAGACCCCGACTCCAGTCACTGTACACTGAACCTCCATCATGTGAGGCTATCACCCAGTACAGTTATTCTTAAAGGGAAATAAGAAATAGGAAAGTTAGCACTATCTCCCTGCAGTGAGCTGGCAGGGAGAGAAAAGGACGTGAATAGCAGACACACACGTAGCAGTTAATTTAGCGATCTCCACATTACCTGTAAAGGGCTGGAGACCACTCTCATAAACACTCTGCTCGCTTCCCCGATAAACCAGGATGGAGTCGTTTCCCCCGCAGTTAACAGTGCTGTCACTTGATAGGCAACCATCCAGATTGACTCTGACAGCACGGCTGGACACAGATGCCAAGTTAACGACAGAACCCTGTGTAAATGTAACTTCCTTCACGCAGCCACCGAAACCTAGCAAACAGTAAGGGATTAGTGTCACTGGAAGGGCTTAGGTCCTTAATGACCGGCCATCTTTGTCCTCTGCAGCTCTCCTCTTTTTGCTTAGAGACAATTACTAAACTTGCAAGTCTTGTTTGAGAGATCTTTACGCCATTTCTAGCTTTTCATCTGGCTGCAGAGTTGCAAGGAAATCTTTACAGGTGTTGTGTTGAAATCTGTACGAAGATAATTACAATTCTACTTTGGTTTTGAAAAAGCACTATTTTTAACCTCTATAGGCACACATTTTATAAATACTCTTTTGGACCATAACGTAAAATATAGACTATCACATGGCCAATCAGTGCTGGAAATTGAGGTTACTGTATGAATCAGTGGTTGCTCTTTGTTTGCTTTTGGACAGTCCTGGGATTGAACCCAGGGCCTCGCATGCCAGGCAAATGTGCTGCCACCATTTGACAGAGCCTAGATCAGAGTTGGTTAAGGGCCCAAAACTAACCTTTAATGTCCTTAATTATGCAACTAGTTGTCTGGGATAAGACACACTGTGACAAGTTTAGGCAGGAAAGCAGCAGAGAAAATGGTGTTTCTCAGACAGTGGAATCCCCAGACCCTGGCATGAACTGTATAATAATCATGTGAAGCCAGTGGAATGGAGCCCTGGTTAAGTCAGCGGAGTAAAGAGATACTGCTGGTTCCTGCGATTTCCCTGTGTTTCTTCGTCTCAAAAACACACAACTTGAACATACACCTCGAAGCAGACCATGTCCCAGTTTACACTCACGTCAGTGCTGCAGAGGTCAGCACTCGGCCTCGGCAATACTAACCCCACAAACTTTATGGAATATGTGTTCTGCACACTGGGCTCCAGACATTGACCTTGCCAACACCTTTCTATGGCTTTTACCAGAGACTGTGGACAAATGAATTTGGATTTTTAACTGTTTTTGCTAAAGAATCAACAAAAATAAAATATTTAGTCAACCAGGGAAAGACACTTGCTTTGATTGGTACGTCATTCTATGTTGACAGAGTTCCAGGACATTTGATGAGACTCTGGCCAGAAATATGCACCAAATTAGAATGAACAGGACCATGGCTGGATTACCTTAATGTACACACACACACACACACACACACACTCACACACATTTACACACATGCACTCATACTCACAAACAGACACATAGACATACACAGACACACCCACACCCACACCCACACACATTCACACACACACACATATACATTCTTTTCCTGTTTCCTGTGCAAGCATCATCAAATTCAAAAGGCTTTAAGTACATGATTAGTGCTTTTCAAGATTAAAATGACCAAGCCATTCTCTTCAGTCTTGAGATGGTGTCTTATGATTTCTTCTAACGTGATAAGCTGCATTCGACTTCCTCTTAAATGCCTTTTGCTATGACTCACATTCCTTTCAGCCTGACTAATCAATACGGCTCGTCTCCCTTCAATTCATGGTGGACATGAAATAAGCACAGTGAACTGAAGTGCACACAGTGAGGTTCAGCCTGAAGGCGCTTTGCTGGGAACTTCCGAACCACGGAACTCTAGGCTTGGGGTGGTGTCACTTTTCTGATGACAGGTGCATACGTGGGTCAGCTCACTTCTATGCACCCATTTTCCCCTCCCACCAAAGGGGACCAAAGGCAGGCAGCTCTGGCAAACATGCCAGTGCTGTTTTAAGTAATGTCGCAGCGGGGTGGTTTCAGGTCCTCAAGATGATTTTTGTAGTGACGAGGTGATGGGTATACTGCTGTGTGTATGTATATAATATTGCTGAATGGAGCACTTAAGACATGTGACAAGGATGGGATGGGTGTTAGCTCAGGCCTGCAGAGTGCTCCCTTTGCAAGCATGAGGACCTGAGTTCAATCTCCAGAAACCACATTAAAATGCCAAACATTGTGGTGTGTGCTTGTAAATCCAGAGTTAGTTAGAAAGAGTTGGAAAATCCATGGGGATTGCTGGCTGTCAGTAGAGCCTGATCAGAGAGCCCTGGAACAGAGAGAGACCCTGCCTCAAAAAATAAACATATCGACAAAAGCCCCCAAACCCACAGAAAACAGAACCTGATGAAAACTCCTGAGGCTGGCTTCTGGCCTCCATGGGCATAGGCACATACATTCCCATGCACATTTTCATGTATACCCACACATACATGCACACAGAGAGACACATGTACACACACAAGGAAGGTTCCACAGGTAAATTTCAGGTTCTTTATACCTCACTACAATTTTTGAAAGCTAAAAATCTAAACAGAACCAAACACCATGAAAATGAACTCACTATGTGGAATTTGAAAATTGGGAAAAGCCAGATATCGTGTTAATCTTCCTTCATTTTGCAGACAGAGGAGTTCTGGAGACTGATACACACTAACTATCCAAAGGAGAGGACCCTGGACCCTGGTGTTCAGGAGTAGCTGCCAGGCTCTCCCTCAGGGGCCCTGCTCTGGATCCCGTCAGCAGGAATAGAGTTTCCCAGAGAGCAAGGATTCTATCATCTTTCAACTCTGATGGACCGGTTCTTAACTCACTTCAAAACTGAATGAAATCTGTGAATGAAAAGTCAGGAAAGGACTTGCCTGTGACAGGAGTAGAGACTTTTCTTCTTCTTAACCCCTGACTTTCATGCAGAGCAGAAAAAGCCTTCCTCCTCTTCTGACACTTCTAAATATCTAAAAGGTGGCCTAAGGGTTGATGGTGACAATTCAGACTGCAGTGATTTGACAGGAGGCTGGACTTCAGACTCCTCCTCCCTGTTTTCTGGAGTCCTTGGGCAGAGTATCACCTGTGATTCTATATGCCAGTCATGGCCCACCTGGATGTGTGTGCTTGTCCTAAGCAACAGTCCTAAATAGACAAACTCCCTTGGTCTGTTAGGTATTACACCTTTAGCAAATTACATTGTCCAGTGTTTTCAAAACAAATAAGAAAATTAATTTTACATTTGAGTCAAAAGACGATTGTGTTAATGGCCAAGAAGAAACAAGAATTCAACTACAAAATAGTGTCTTAGAGAGTAAGGTTCTAGTTAGGAAGCACAGAAAGAGAAAGAGAAAAAGAAACTGGGATCATGGAGAGTAGATTGAAAGAAATATGTTAAGCAAACATGATTCACTTTAATTATGATGACTGTTGGGGGCTGTATGTCTAAGTTGTGATCACTCTCCCAGACAGGCATATACCCAGTTGCTTAAACAGATCAAAGTATCTCAAATCATCTTAAGTCAGAATCTCCAAGGACAGTGGGGAGGTAGTCACAGAATCTACAGTTTTTAGCAATGTTTTCACTAATGCACTAATCCCAGTGCATCCTGATGCTGATGAAAATGTAAGCTACATCCATTTGCTTACTATGTTCCAACTGACTAGATTTGGATATTTTATCAGTGGTTCTAAACTAATGTCAAAGATGAAACTCAAATATTCATAAATAAATATCTGTCAAGTCATAGACTTATATCTAGTGTGGGTAAAATTGTTTCCCTTGTGATGTTTTGCAGTTCTGTCTCAATTATGTCTCCAGGCCTATCTGTAGTTACAAGGCTAGGTAAACTGAAATGCCTAAGCCTGGATGGGCAAGTTGTTTTGTCTACCAATCCCCTTCCTCAGGTGCAAACAGGATCAAACACTCACTCGCACAGAATTTTCAAAATCTTGTTCCTCTCAGAGTCTGAAAATGTGGAGAAGCTCTTATATGAATGTAATATTTTTAGCGGCTGCTACACCATAAGTGCCTGGAAAATGTCATTACTGTCCTGGGCCCCAGTTATTCATTAACTCCTTACTGCTTGTTCAAAGTCTCCACTGAGCACGCCATATATTTTCTACCCAAAGGCATTTAAATCTTTATGTACTCACCCTCACCAAATAGGCAAAGACTGCTCCATGGAAAGCTTAACCACTCACGGAACATAGATTTTAAAATATGCAGAGCATATTCTGTGCATGAGAGTGTGCTCGGTCAAGGTTGGATGTTTCTGGGCTTTCTGGGTGGAGCATTGGAAGGTGGTCACAGCAAGGATCCTTCACTGGGGTAAGGAGACTGACTGTGACACCCAGTCACCAAGGACTGTCCTTGTCTCGCACTGCACCCGCCAGTAGCCATGTGATCGTGGGCAGACAGCTCTCGTCCCTTTTCTTTGCTTCCCCGTCTGTCAGGTGGGGTCCTGGCAACAATGCTTTGCTCACAGATTTCTAATGGAGAAGGCACTTGAAATCCAGAACTATACTCACACTGCGCACTGCACGCAGATATCATGAGCCTTTTTTCTTTGAGTCCGGATCTTCCTATGTGGCTCACATGGGCTTGCAATTTGTCATCCTCCTGCCTCAGTCTCTCTAGTGACAGTGTGACATCCACTTTTTCCCCTTTCTTTCCTTCTTTCTTTTTTTTTGACATAGTGTTTTCATGTAAAATATATGAAGAAATATAATATATAAAATTATACACACATATCAGTACATATATGCTATAGTTATATGTCACACATGTAAACCCATGTATGTAATATGTATAAAACAGCTTTGGATGTGTGACAAAATTTGCTAAGGACATGCTGTAGTAAATATCTTGAGTATAAGGAGGGCGATGGAACAGTCTTAGGAGCAACACAGAACACTACAGAGATGTTCAATGATTGGGTTTTGAACTTAAAAGTCTCCAAGGAAAGAGAAAGGGAGTGGGAGATATTACTTTTAACCCAACTCTGCTGCCATATTTTGAACACAGCACAATCAAAGCCTGGTAAGATGGGCCCTTATCCAATGGTGGATCCTCTAGGGGAAGCTTACCTGATTCCAATGTCAGTTGTCTGTAGGAGTTCTGCAGCTCCTGTGGGATTCCCCCCATGAAGGCAAGTGAATTCACCACCAGCAGCTGAGCTCTAGCCTCTGAGAAGCGCTCTGTCAGTCCATTCACAACTGCTGACACCCTGGCGCCTTCCTTTTTAATAATGACTTTATTCCACTTCCCATCACAATAAGCCAGACCCAGCCAGAGATCCACTTGTGTAAAGATAAGACTGGAATTTAGTCGGAGGCTCAACAGTCCACTCTTCAGCTCCATCTGTATTTCATATTCAAAAGAGAAAAGAGCTGTATCAAAAGGCTTCAAAAAGGCAGCTTAGGCCAGAGCAGAAGGTCAATTTCCTGGAGAAAAAGCAAGACATTTCCCTAAAAGCACTCTCTAAAATGGTTCCAGTTTATCCTCAGAAGGACTGGAGCAATGGATAATGAAATCTTTTCTAAGCTTACAATTGACTTGAAGAATGTTGCATTCAGTCAAACAAATTCATGCCCAGTAATGATGATACTACATGGTTTGATATTATGTAGGCATAAGCTCTTTTGAAACATAGTTAAAAGATTAAATCCTAGTATAAATGACTGAACAGCTGGAGAACAGCACAGTATGAGCCGTGACTCCATTTCTAGGTTCTTAGAAAATGAGAAAATACTACTTCATATATCAATTTAATTTGGGGGAAAAATATGACAAGACAATAAGAAAATGACATGTCAAACTCAATGAAGCTTATTTTAAATGGTAAGTGAACTCAATTTCAAATTTGTAAGATATATTTTGATTCAGTGTTTCAGCTTTATTCTAAATCCTGAACGTAATGGCTTCTCTGTGTACTCTTTTAGATTAATGCACCACTTTCTAATGTAATCATATTTCACCCAAATTTTCAGAGCAAGGGGAACGCATTCATATGTTTTCCATCAAAGTGTTACTTGATAATTATTTCACCTAACACTTTTAGGTGTTTTCAACATGAAATTGTTGCCATAGGCCAGCTGAAGGACTCAGATCAATGTGTCAAAGACATTAGGTCATACTTGATAACAACATACTTTGGATGTAACTATCATCTTGGTGACGTATCCTTGGTAAGCAGACATTCCCCTTCATTCAATAAACACTGAGTTCCTAACTGTGTCTCCATGCTTCCTGTGCCAAGACAACACAGTTCCAAATAACCCTAGCAATGGCATAATCAGCATGTGGCTCACTGCTGTTGATAACGGGGAGAAGAAGGTGCCCCAGAGGGCCCTTGGTCTCACTCATAAAAGGATTTAAGAATGGACCCAAAAGGAAGCTTTAGGAAATTTTATTAGAATTTAAGGAAAAATATCATAAATCTTAGCAGCTGCTTTGAGAAGGGGATAAAGAAAAAAGCCACACGGTCATGTGGGTTGAGAGCTGGCACGGAGGCCATACGCATGGAGGCCACGTGCAGTCCACTAGCAGCAACATGGTGGGGAAGTGAAGAGAGCTTTAGAGAACAAGAAATACAAGGTGTTGGGGAGCCGAGGTGTTAAGGAACACATGCTTCGAAAAGCGGTGTAAAGGAGAAAAGGAAGAGGAAAAAGCTTTTCTCAGAAAAACTGACAAAACTTACAGAGGGTCACACATCTGTCACACATCTGCAAGAGACGGGGTCTGCAAACACCACACTGAGAGCAGCCAAGTTCACCGTCTCATCAGTGCACTGAGGATTCTGGCCATCCCTCTAGCATAACTTAGGGTGAACACACCTTCCTAGGGGTTGTCCCACGGCCAGGTGATTGGTCAATGAAACTGGAGATTTTATTTTCCAGACCAGCCTTTCCCAGGGGGCCTTTTGCTACTGACATTGTAAAGAAGAGGATGATAGGATGCCATGTGATTAGGGAACTCAGAGTCAAGATTGATTCAGTTTCAGAGGGACTAGAGAGAAGGGTCAGTGGGTGAAACACAATTAAATGCACCATTGATGAGAGGAATACTACACAGTCCTGAAAATGAATACCTCCATGGATAACATGAATGATCTAGAATGCTAAGAACAAGTAGAAGTTCCTTAGAGCATAACACCACTTTCATAAATTTCAAAGCTATAATATTTAATCATTCATATATGGATAATCAAACTCAAAAATGCAAAATGATAATAAACACAAAATTAGGATTACATATTGCCCCTTGTGAGAGACAGGGAAAATTAACAGAAGACACAAAATATGATAATTTAGTCCTGAGAGTGGTGTGCTCATTAACACTCACTGTGTTTTATTAGACAGCAAATGAAACACATAAAGTACTTTTTTTGAAACTATATCAAAAGATAATGAAGAGATATTTCTCATGTATCAAGACACTAAATTGGATTTCCTTAATTCTTTACATCTCATGTTTTGTTCAATTTACAACTTCTACGGCACTAATTGTCAGTTGAAAAAATTATCATAACTCTCTAAGATATTTCAAAGGGTTATACAACAAAAACTAACTGGAGTAAAAAAAAAAAAAAGAAAATAAAAGCGAATCAGAAAAGAGCCCAGTTGAGCCCAATGTAGCACACATGCATGACTTATCTTTTTCAAAGTTGGGTCTCATCATTTTAAAGTAAATTTAATTGAATTCATTAACATACGGCAAGAAAATCCGGTCCGACTTTGTTGTAAATGAAAAGAAGCAATCCATTTAACTGGTCAGTTCTGAACTTCAGGGAAATCTCAGAGTGGTTTTCACCGTGAAACGTGTTTGAGGGAAACGTGTCCAGGAAACCTTTAAAACAAGAGCGTGTCCACATTAGCATCCTGTCCCGTAGGCTTTGTAAGAGCACAGGAAGGGTTTGGGGAAGCAGGGCCACTGGGCAGCAACTCCGGGGAGGATCGTGCCCACCAGTGTCAGCACACCCAACCGTGCCCGCAGTCCCGGCGGAGCTCCGCACACCTTTAAAGAGGAAGCAGCTTACATCATGCGTATCATATCACGCAAAATGCGTATATTTTGGTGCAAATAAACAAGAGATCTGCACCGAAACTAAGAATAATGGCTTTAATGGAAAAGTTAACATAACAGCCCAGGCTTTTCTGTTCCACAGACAATGGAGGCACCTTATAGTCATGTGACTTAGAGATTCAGGAGGCTGACAAGGGCATTTATTGAAGAATGGTCCCCATCCACCAAGCCACCATGTTCCCTTTCAGGGTATTGCACTGGGAAGCTGTGCATGGAGACTGAGTTAGACAGAAGCCATAGACACTATGTCTCCTAGCTTAGCGCAAGATGTATTAAGGGGCAGATTACTCACCAGCTCTCCCCCAGAGGCCTGCTTAACTCACCACATAGCTTCAGGAACACCATCATTTGTGTTGTAAGGTAAATGGAGTTGTGTCAACCTGCTTAACTAACCTCCTTTGACACATCTTCCAAAGTAAGGCTCTACACCCAGACTTCCAATCACCTGATTTATAAATGCACACTTGTGACACTAACATAGAAATTCAGAACTGTGTGGCCCTCCGGACAGACCAAGTGTAAATATGCATCATGAATGTTGACAGAGTGTATGTTCACACTTGGAAAATATATGCAAGTGTATGGGGCTGGAGGGATGGTTTTTCATTTAAGAACACTTGCTGCTCTTCCAGAGGACCCATTTCAGTTCCCAGCACCCACATGGCAGCTAACAATCATCCATAGCTCCAGTTCCAGGGGATCTGACCAACTTCTGGCCTCTGTGGGCACTGCATGACACAGATATACTTACATATATGCAGGCAATATGCCTATACACATAAAATATTAAAAAAGAAAATACATATAAGTGCATCTAAGTAGACCCTTCTGTGATAAGTTCATCAAAGTAAATTGGGCAGTGGAGGTTAAATTAGACCAAGAACTGAGCATAAATGTTGCTATAGTTTTAATGCGCTTAAATCTTTAGCAGATGGAGCCTAGTGGGATATCCTTAGTTAGCATGAAACAAGCCCCCAAAGGGGTTGGGATCTATCCTCATTCTGTCTTCTGCTTACTGGCAATGAAGTGAGTGGTTTGTTACTGCTACAGACTCCCATCCTGACTTGATACCTTCATGGACAGGCCTGAAGCCCTAGGGCCAACTGTAAGTGAACTGCGACCTATAGAACTGTGAGCCTAAACA
The DNA here is from genome assembly GCA_035773235.1 of Eospalax fontanierii. Lineage (NCBI taxonomy): Eukaryota > Metazoa > Chordata > Mammalia > Rodentia > Spalacidae > Eospalax > Eospalax fontanierii. Next base: position 6,948,856 of record CM069535.1, read on the forward strand.
AACCCTTTTCTTCCTAAGTCATTAATCCTGGGTGTTTGTCTTAGTGGTGGAAAGCTAATGAATCCCTGCTAAACAATCAGCATGTCTACTCTGAGTCTCACCTGCTCCCAAGAACTGGGCTCCTTCTTTCAGGAGAGTAGGGCATCCCTCCCAGCTGCTGTACATGTTGACCTGCTTCTCAGAACTCGGCCAGTCCACAGGTACCCAAGTGGAAGCGGAACTGTGATTCTTCAAAAAATGCCCATCTTTGAGACAGCCCACAAAGCCTCTCTGGATGGTCTCTGCAAAAGTTGATAGGTATCAAGAAATGTGCATGATATGTTTGGAGATTCATTCTAAGCAATCCATTTTATGTGACATTCAAAAGGAACAAATCAGAAGAGATTTACTACCTAGAACTCACTATGTAGACCAGGCCAGCCTCAATCTGACAGAGATCCACCTACTGCTGCCTCCTAAGTGCCAGGATTAAAGGCGTGCGCCACCACCCCCAGCTCAGTAATTTGAGAATCTCTAATAATTCATGCAAACACCACCCCTCACCCCGTCATATTCAGTGAACAGTTGGAAGTTTACATCTAGTGCTGTAAAATTCAGATCCAGTGTATCCACAGAAACAGTAGTTTATGTGGGGAAAAGAAAGAAAGAAATCTAAGTTTCACAGTATTAGCAAAAGTATTGCCTTTTGAGTTAATACAGACATTTTTTTTACCTGACACAGGCCTTCAAAATAAAGTGATAAAAACACATTTTAAAGTAAGGTTTGGAGCTGGGTGTGGTGGCACACACCTTTGATCCTGGCATTCAGGAGGCAGTGGCATATGGATCTCTGTGAGACTGAGGCTAGCCTGCTCTACAGAGCGAGTTCCAGGCCAGGAGGGACTACCCAGAGATCCTGTCTCAAAAAACCCAACCAAATAAACAAAGTAAGATTTGGGGCTGAGGAGATGACTCAGAGGGTAAAATGCCAACTTGCCCCAAGCATGAGGACCTGAATCGAGGATCCCCTCGATTGACATAAGAAGCCTGGAACCCCATCTCCTGCAACCCTAGTGTACCGGGCTGGGAGAGTGGGGTTCGGAAGATCCCCATAGCTCGTTGGTTGATTATCCTAGCCTCACCCATGACCTTTGGTTTCAGTGCAAACTGGAAAAATCCTGACTCAAAAAGTAAAGCTCACAAGAGCAATGGGGGACAGACATCTGATGTGACTTCTGACCTCCACACGCCTGTGCATAGCCACGCCTGTGCATAGCCATGCATGTGAACCTGTGTGCACAGACCTACCATAGCAAACACCCCATACCCCACACTAATTAAATTTAAAACTCTACAGGTTTTAAAGGAAATGATTCTATTGAGTTTTACAGTTCAATTTCTTTTCTCAATGAAAACAGTCTATTAGCCAATTGAATTAATGATTTGATTTATCCAACTGAATTAATGATTTGATTTCACTGTTAGGAATTTGTGTATCCCTGTGTCCAGGTCATTGGTCTTGGTGGCAGCGGCCTTACCCACTGAGCCATTTTTCAGGCCTTATGTACCTTATATAATATGGACCTTAAATTTGGAACTCTCCTGCCTAGGTGGTGGTTTAAATTGTATAGAAAATCAGTGATAACTGAGGTTGAGAGACAGCAAATTCTTGAGACAATTAGATAGAAAACAAGAAAAATAGGACAGGTAGATGCACCAACACTGTGGTCACACGCCACACAGCTGTGTGCTTGAGGGTGCATGGCTTGACCTCTGCTGGACTTTAGGAGGATTCTAAGACACTGCTTACCAGTAAAGACCTACAGCCCAGTTTATGGACACAATGTCAAATGATTTCTTTAGAGTGGAATGTGTCCTCCACAGGAAAAGTGCTTGGACTCAGGGCATTCATTCTTTGTAAACAGCCCAGGGCCCTGAAGGACACATAACTAACTACAAACAAGGCTGTGAACTGGGGCAGCTTTGAGATACATCTGCATCAGGCTGAAGTAGTTGAATGAAAACTCTCTCCTGGAGACGTTTCTGAGGATGCATAAGTAGTCTTCAATAGCCCTTAGGCACAGTCTGCTCCAAATGTCAACAGGACTTTTTATTTCTTTTGACTTCTTCCCCAGGATTCCTTGCATGCCATTCCACCCATGAATGAACCACACTTATCTGGGTACCAGCCCTTTTGTGATATTTGCATAGCAGCATTTAAAGTCTTCAGAGAAACTCCGGGGTGCTCTGTGATCTCTAGTAAGGACATGAGACAGCACTCAAATCAAGAGTAATGCATCTGAAATGTGATGTTATCTAAAGGGTCATGTTAGATTTTATTAGCTTTATTTAGATTGTGCTTTTGTTCTCCTATACTAAAAATAGGGGATTTACTGCATCAATATCTTAAATATAGTTTAAATATAACACCTATGGGATCGGGTCGGGATTATCAGGCTATAACCACTTTTTGCTAAAGGCCCCCTGCAATCTGCTATGACTCTCTAGGGACTGGGTTAAAGATTGCCCATTACACATTACATTGGTGCTCCTAATCTACACAGTGCAAGGTAGGCTCACAATGTTCCGTTTCTGTGTTATTTCCATGGAATTCAAAGTCTTGGAAAAGTTTATATATAAGTCCTAAAAGATCATGCCTTTCACTGAACTAAACATAAGTCGTTTAGGCAAAAGCAAGAAATTGAATAGCAAGAATTACATGTTAAGATTAGTAGAAATATTAGTTTCCTGTAACAAAGGAGAGTCCTAAAATGCCTGTTGGATAGAGAAAATAGCAAGAAACAAAATAATACCCATGCATACCTTCAATAAATAAATAATACCCATGCATACCTTCAATAAATAAATAATACCCATGCATACCTTAAATAAATAATAGTTATGCATACTTTAAATAAATAATACCCATGCATACCTTAAAATATTACAAATTACTTAAGTTTTTCAAAAATAGTTCTATTAATGTTTTTTGTGTATGATTATTTAGCCTAGATGTATGTAATTATGTGCCCACCAAGGCTGGGAAAGGGTATCAGATCCTTCAGACCTGGAGTTAAGGACAACTGTTAGCTGGAGACCAAACCCAGGACCTATGGAAGAGCAGTAAGTGCTCTTAACCGTCGAGGCCCCTCTCCAGCCCCGTGATTAAAGTCTGAGGCCAACATTGTGGTAGTCAGTTTTAATGGCCAACTTGACACAATGTAGAATTGCCTAGGAAAGACTCACCATTAGGGATTTTCTAGATCAGATTGGCCTGTGGGCATGTTTGTGGGATTATCTTCTTAACTGATGTGCGAGATGGGAAGACCCAGTGCACTGTGGGAAGCACGACAGCCAGGCAACAGGCATCCTGCCTTCCTCCCGCCTCTGTTCTGCACTAAGGGATCCTGTGCCCTTGGCTGTGAATGCTACTATTTGCTTTTGCACCTTGCCTTGACTCTTTGATGCTCCGTAACCTGGACTTGTAAGTCAAATAAACCAACTCTTCTGTGAAGACATTTCCTTAGCACATTTTATCACAGCAACAGATATGATATGAGGACACCATAGAACTCCAAATCCAGTGGAGCTCACCGAACTGCTTTCTGAGGACTGAGTAACCTTGTGGCAGCCCACCTAAGAACAGTTCCATATTGCCTCCAATCATTGTGCTACGGTTCAGAGGCTGAGCAAAAGGAGATGGGAATTATAGTTCCATTTGGATAGTCCGTTTCTGGGAATTTAAAACATTGATTCTTCACAGATCTTTGGTGCCCTACCCTCTTGGCTCTCCTTTAACGACCTTGTCTACAAGGTCACATGTCACCTGGTTTCTGTTTACTCACCCCCCATCACTGGGCTTCCCGTCCTCTCTACCACTGTCCTCCTTCTCAGTCCTTGATATACAACATAAGGTGTTCTCCTAGCTCAGGGTCCTGATACCTGCTGTGTCCTTGGCTGGAAACACTTCTCTAGAGATCTTCATGGTTTCCTCCTTTGCCCCTCATGACCCTGCATACATTCACCTTATCATGAGCGTCTTAACAGCTCTATATCAAATTTAACACTTCCTTTGTGACTTTCTAGGGACTGGGTTGGTGACTGCCACATGGTACTGGGAACATTCCTCACCATGGTTAGACTGTCATTTAGGCTCACAGTTTTCCGTTTTTTTTGTGTGTTATTTCTATTGAAATTGAAGTCCTGTGAACTCTGCCATGCTGACTCTGACACGCATTTCCTTCTATCTTATTTATCACGTGGTGCTTAGCATTCCCATCTGCTGGCTTTCTCCTCCAAAACCTAAGCACTATAAGGTGCTATTTGCTCCTGGTTACCTAAGGACCTAGAACCATACGGGAACAAATGTAGTATGAGATCATTAAAATCACCCATATCCTAATGATTATATGGAAGCCTGCATCAGGGCGAATGAGATCAGAAGACGGCCAACAGGAAAGAAAACGAAACTTAAATCAAATATGGGATGTGGTCAAAGAGCTCTGCCTGTCGCCTGCATACCCTGCAAGAAGTTGTCCCTGTTTCTGAGCCTTGATCTTTCTCCCATCTATATGCAGAGAGATGCTCTAACTTTTGTTTTCTCGAAGTCAAACAGAACATCGGAGATAGTAACTAAAATCTACTGCAGAAGTGGAGGGGGTGCAAGGCACAGAACGGCTAGTGGCAACTTTGTTTTTAAGTTGGCTTTCCCAAAATCTTACCTGGCTAAGAAGAGATGAGAAGCAGGTTGCCAGACCTTACCACAGAACAAGCAGATCAAAGCCAGATGCCACGGAAACCGATGGAAGTGACGATGAGAGTTGCATGGTCCAGGCAACAAAAAAGGATGCCACACCAGGCCAAGAAAAGAATTCCTAGACATCTCAAAGTTCTTACCTTGGTACTGCCCACCCAGAGTAATGTGAGTCAAAGCTTTGTGTCTGATGGCAACCACTTCATGCCATTGGTCATCACTGTATTGTAAGCCATGATCATCAGTTGTGGTAACTTCCACTGGCGATCCCTTAGGAGAATGGATGGATGCATGAATGAATGGGTTCTCGTACACACAGGGACACAGATATTTGTATACTTGTAAGAGTCAAATTCTTTATCCCAGCATTATGGTCTCAATGCAGACATACCCCTCTTCCAGATAAAAATGAACATTAAAGTAGACACACCTGGCAACCCCTGTGACTTTCAGGTAGTGTACTTCTGAAAAACACAACCCCCTGTGAACAGAACTCTCTGGGACAAGAATCTATGTCAAAGGCACCAGTATTTTGAGATCTGACCTTTGTATTTTAACATTCATGGAAGAATTATGACAAAAAGAACTTGGAAATTAGAGAATAGCTTTTAATTTTTGTTCTAAAGTTAGTATTAGGGAAATCAGCTTCTCTTCACTTCTCTAATAACTACATAAGCGATACTGAAAAGATGGAAGAGACACACAGTAAAATGAGTGGTTAAATTGTTGAACGGAGTGTGAGGTTACACTTGGTATACAAAGCTGTGCAGCCTGCAATCTAACATGTATAGCTTTGGGTACAGTAGCAATGTCGCCATGAAAATGTATTCCTAAGTAGCTAAGAGAGATCCTCAGAAGACAGAATTGCAAAGCTCCGGGGTCAGGGAGCAAAGAAAGAGAAGGACGTTTCCTCCGCAGCAGAGCTAAATGAATACAGCGTTGACACACTACGGTTAACAGTGTCATAATCTTTTCAGTATAAATTAGCAAATCAGTAAATAAAAGAAACTCCACCTTTATTAGCCAGCATCATTTACCACTGCCACTAAAAGAAAGAAAATAACCACAAATCTTCTAAATGAAGATAAATTTCCTAACAAGGTTGAATGATTTAGCAAATCTGATTCCAATAAAAAGTTTTTAAAAACAAGCAAGTTGGTTAAAATGATATATTTTTTAATTAACTGAAATGTTCACCAAACACTGACAATTTTACTTTTCTGTTTTTCATAATGCAGAAAACTAACCACTGAGGTGATAGACCTCTATGTGCAAAGCAGGGTGCTGATCACAATTTCCTAAGTAAACTATTTCTATTTCTATTTACCTAAAGATATAGCATGCCCATTCTACACATTTAAGTGGCTCTTGTCAGGTCTCATAATATACCTGGCAATGCATATGGCATGCAGAATGTCATGTTATCAACATTTAAATCAAACAAAAGCTTTTAATTTCACATAAGCACAGGCAGTTGCCTCTTTAGAGATGACATGCCCTACCTAGTCAGCAAGACATGACCGTTTCCTAAGCTCGTCTCTTGTCCTGATCTTTTTATACATCTGTTTTCTTCTGTATCCTCCTTTATTTTCTTCAACTCTATTTCAACATTTTAATATTTTACAAACACACATTTCATTATCGTAGCTTAATAATTAAAACCAGAACCGGTGTCGTGCCCAATTAATGTGCCCTGGTAGCATGCCCATTAGTTTTTCCATTAGCGAATTCAACAATACTAATGGGATTACTAGCATGGGATGCTAATTGGGTGTGACATAAGAAACTGGCTTACTTCTTAGCATACTCTGGCTAATGATGAAATTAATGAGCATTTTATTAAATGCTGTCTCATCAAAGTGTACTTAGTTAGCGTTAAAATTGTTACAAACGGTTCTGCATTTTAAAGATCAGGTGTTGGAGGAAGTGTTCCTTTACATATGAGTTTGGCAATAATCTGAAGAACTGATATTTCTATACATTCGAAGTCACATTGCAGACACAGATCCACCCGGGTACCCCACAGCCACGGCGTGTTAAACTTGCTTTAATGTGTAGAGGCTCTTTGATGATGTTAATATCTCCAGAATATTAGTAGATCACTCTATAATTAATTCTACTGTTTCATGTGCAAAACACCAGACACAGTAAATAGATACTGTTCAGATGATTGACAAGTTTTACTGTCAGAGCGTTCCTTGTCTACAATCAGAGAATATTACGTATATTTTCTATTAATGTCTCTAAGCATAGAACATTAGAGGACCAGGCCTAGGTCAAAGCTGGTCAATAAAATATCTCATTAAACATATGTAAAATTGGGCTGATCAAATAAAGGACAAGAAGTTTACAGATATTGTAGAGACTTAACACAACTTTAGATATTAAAGTTGCTGTTATTTTTTTCAATTTTTGTCTCTGTTTCCACATCATATTATGAGACACACATTTCAGTTTTCAGTATTATTATCTTTCTTTCTCCCCATAAACATTTCTCCAGCAGAACACACTAGATAGTCAGAAGAGAAACCAAATGAGTTTTACCTTTACAGACTGTACAGGATTTACAGTTATTTAAACAGCTCATTCCTCAGCCTTACTATTTTAAAATCCCAAACATACAAAGAATGCCATCTCAAGTTATTGTAAAACAATACGCTAGGTAGGAACCTTAAAATTCCCTCAAAATATCCTTTACACCATCCAAAATTAAATGGTTTTGAATAGGTTTAGGAACAGTCACTTAAAAGTCATTGCCTCAGTGTCTTCTGGGAAAAGTCGGAGTCTCTAACAAATAAAGTAAAACAAAATGTACTACTAAACCATCCAGCATCATTCAAAGCTGGGAATTTTACCACAGAAAAGAGACAGTTTTATTTCCCTATGATAATAGGATTTTAGCTAGGTGTCTAATTAGTTAATCAGATAATCTGTCAAAAGTGTTTATTAAACATCTACATTGTCATAAGGATTGGGCTAGGAATAAAGCACTCACAGGGTGACAGTTAAAAGAGACACACTAAGCTCACAATTTCCAGTGTGGCGAGAACAATAAGGCACTGACCAATCTTGTCCTCATTTAAAAAGGAAAGAGAAAAGGGAGTTAAATAATGCTTCAGGTACTTACTAGAAAGAATTTTAATGCCAGTATCTGGCAAGTTAGACAAACTTATCTTCTTGAAATGCGAGCTAGCTCTAACTCTGCCTAAGAATCTATCTCCATTTTCCTACCCAAAATGAAAAGACACAACAGGAGACTGTCCATATTTCTGGTTGGCAGTTTCAACAGTTGTCTAAAAATAAGCAGGGCTTCATTATACGGTTAGCAAATCTGTCCAGTTAACCTGCATCAGATACGAATTCCTTAGAGGTGAGGAGGCATCGTCCTTGCTGGCTGGAGCTCGCTGCTTCACAGATTGCCTCCTGGCCCAGGAGCACTTAGTGTAATACATCTGATTACATCTTCTCAAATACACCCGGAGGCAAAACTGCTCAACCAATACCTTACTTTTTCAAAAGTAAATGAATTGTCAATGTGCTGAAAACACAGACAGCTTTGGCCTCATGCAGGACGATTATTATTCTAGACAGAAACGTACTAGCCCAGAATCATTAAGTCCTCCATGCGCTCCTCAGTGCCCAACTTTTGGCTGGAACAATTTTATTAGTATTTGGCTGGTGCCCACCAACTCTGTGTACAGTGGTCTACAGCTAGAAACCAGCTGTGTAGGGGAGGGAGAGAGCTGCTGAAGGAAATCGGAAGGCAGGGATGAGATAGTGGGTGGCGGTGAGCAAGCGAAGGGTAGGTAAGGGCAGAAGTTAGGGGAGGTGTCCTTTGTCATCGTGTACCACCCTGCCTATCTGATGAGACCCCCCAGAGTCTCCTGGCAGCCCCCTGAGGAACATGGCAATCTGTGGCTGAGTGGAGAGAGGTGCTGTTTAGCCCCTTACTCCTGTGACGCAGTCTTCCAGACCCTATACTTTATAAGGAAGTGCAGGACCCATGTCGAAAGAGAGGGCAGGCATCCTCTAGGTTTAGAAACATTACTTGTTCATTCTCCAAACCCTTTGCCTCATGTATTCAAAGGATGGGCGTTTGTCCGTTGCACATTTGTCAAACACTCAAAATCTGGGAGGAATGTTGGTGGTCAGGATTCTTGGGAGTGCTATTGTTAATCTCTCATGCCTGTGTCCCAAGAGCCTAACTGTCCATTGTGCATATAGTACATAGAGGAAAACAAGCTCTTTTAAAAACGTTTAGGTGTATGTGTGTAAATGTACATGCAGTAAGTGTACATGCTTATGTGTGTATATGCACGCCCAAGTGTGTGCAACAGCACATGCACGTGGAGGTCAGAGGTCAAAGTCCGGAATCTTCCCCTATGGTTCTCCTCCTTAGTTTTTGAGACGTGGTCTCTTACTGAACCCAGAGCTCACTGACTGGGCTAGTCATGTTGGCAAGCTCGAGAGACCTAGCTGTCGTTGTGCCCCAGTGCTGGGGTTATAGACATGCACCACACTCAGGTTCTTAATGTCTGTTTTGGGAATGCAAACTCAGGTCCTTACATTTGCGCAGCAGCACTTTATGGAGCCATTCCTCCCAGCCCCCACCACCGCAGCCTCACAAGCTCTGAGCAAAGTTGCATAGAATGAAGTACACTAAACTTAGGGCCGCTTCCGTCCTGGAACCACTGGGTGACCCTAAGTAGGCCACTTGGTGTAGAACAGGATGAAGCTGGTATTTGACTGAGAGAAGTTCAGCAGTGGGATGAGACCCTAGCGGTGACTACTCTGCATGTGTCAGAGCTCTCAGGTAAGAGGTAGATGATCTGGCTACATTTATCTGGCTTCTCAAATATTGCCGGACAGTAACAGCATAAAGGGAGGAAACGGAACCCAGATGCTAATTCTCCTGGATGCTCCCGGCCACTGTTACTGCTGCTTTGATTGGTTACCTGGATTTCTGTGGGTTTGGCAGCTTCATATCCAGTTTCTTTCTGTACCATATTTGTTTGGACAGTCTGGGAGACACTTTCATTTTATCATAATTTCCTTTTTTTTTTTTTTTTTTTTTTTGATTTGCATGTGTGTGTTCCATGTTTTATGTAAAAAGTAAATTAGTGTGATGAACACCCTGATGCGTCTCGCACCGATCACTTTCCAAAGTTTGGGTTCCCTCTGCTGTTCCTGTCTAGCGCTCCTTGATGTGCAATTTCCTTTGGTTCTGTCGCTGTCATTGTTCTGCCTTTGCTTCTCTTCCACGTGAGCTCACCGCTGGTCATGTTCTTACTGACAGCTTAGGGTTAACTCAGTGTTGCAGTTTATTATGCACCCCAATTCTTTGGATGCACCTCTCTCCTTGGATGTTGTCCTGATGTATTCCCCTTCAGTATAGCGCATGGGCCACAGTTCCTTCTAAGTTTCTGAATATCAAGCAGCGTTTTTTTTATGCTAAGAAGTAGTCCTGAAGGACTGAAAAATCACGCAGTTCAAGCTTTCTCTGTATCTCTTGCTTTCTTATTGGAGACAGGGCCTAATCCAGGCCAAGCTGACTCTTAACTCTTGGCAGTCCTCCTGCTTTGACCCTCCCCACCCCAAGTTCTGGGATTTTAGGAGTCTTGTCCTGACTTTGGGCCTAGACTCTGTAAATTGAAAATCTGTCCCCTAAGAACTGTGTGGTTTGAGGATAAATTCATTTACCTGTGGCTCAGATTACTCGCTTATAAAATGGGAGTTGTAAGGTTGCCCACTTCGTAGATTTGCTGAGACGTTCAAATGATTGTGTGTAGAAATTGAAGCATGCAGTTACATACAAGGTGAGTATGTATCACAATGCCTGGCAGACGGCTCCTGCAGACACTCTCCTTCTTCTCCACAGGCACTTCTGGGGGTCTTTCAAAAACTTAATAATTAACCAGGCATGGTGACACACACCTTTAGTCCCAGCACTTCGGAGGCAGAAGCAGGTATATCTCTATGAGACTGAGGATAGCCTAGTCTATATAGTGAGTACTGAGCCAAGTGGGGTTACAGAGAAACCTTATCTCAAAAATACCAAAATAAAATAATTATTTCTTTTTGAAAGCATGTATTTTCTTTGATTTTATCTCATTATTTTTCTCTTATTCTACTTTTTCTTATTTTCCTTGTAGAAATTTCTCCAGCTTCATCTTCTAATTTACCAATCTGAGGCGCAAAGCATCTCTCTTCTTATCTGTTTAAAGTTCTCAAAGGAGAAAATCGTATTTTCAATTCTGTAATTGGAGCAACCTTACATGCTGATTTTTTTTCCCAGTTACCATCTGCCTGGCTTCCGGGATGGGGATGCTCCAGCTTCTTCCTGTCTGGGTGGCCCGTAGGTCAGTCATTTGACTCTGTTTCTTTTACTTGGGACTATCGCCCTCCAATGAGAAGCTGCAAGGCCAGGGCGGGGGTATTTGGAAGTCTTTGCCATTGAGGTCATCTAATATCTCAGCCCGTAGCTGTCAGGCCACTTTGAAAATGCCAGGAGGATTCCCTCTGCCACCTTCACTATGGCTCCTGGCTTGCCTGCTGAGCCTGGCAGGACCCTCAGACACACTTGATCGTACAGGCCCTCCTCTTCCCCCAAGGCCCTGTGGTAGGCAGCATGAAGCTGAGGGCCTCACCACAGCTCTTAGTCCATGATCCTAGAAGCAGCTTGGACACAGACAGGACATACTCCACCTGATTTACCATTACCATATAAAATGTTTATTTAGGAAGCATCAATTTTACTTTGATCAAGGGTTTTAAGTGTTAGACCCAGGAAAATGGAAAGTAAAGACTTTTGACGAAACTTATTCCTAAATCATCACTCTGAGGTTAGAGTGTAGACTAATATTAAATCATTGCTCATATGTCTAACTAAAGAGAAAACAACTTTCCAATGGTTTCTCATGGCCCTTAGGGAAAATTCCAGTCCTTAGTTTGCTGACAGGTCCTTGAGAAACTGGATCATTATCCCACTTTTCCCTTTATTCTACTTTCTAGCCACAGTGGGCTTACCTCGGTGCACGGAGCACTTTTCAGAATCCAGCACTTACTGTTTTTATTTGCCTGAAATTGAATCTCCTGCCCTTTCCCACCTAAAGCACTGGTCCTTACACAAATACGTACTCATTTCGCTCTTCTCCTCTCTCTCTCTCTCTCTCTTTCTCTCTCTTTCCTTTGCTTATTTGAAACAGGGACCTACCATCCATCTAGAACAGATTAGCCTTTACCTATATAGCCCAGGCTGATCTTGAACTTGTACCCTTTCAAACTCAGTCTACCTCCCAGTGCTGGGATTGCAAGTTTGTGCCATGATGCCTGGCTCCTGAGTTTCTATCACGGTTTTGCATCTCTGTTGGGAGGCTGTTTTCTCTGAACTGAAAAACTCTCCCTCCTGGAGACAAGGGTCATCATAAGACTGTGGAAGCTAATGCACTGCAGACGCACAAAAGGGTCAAGAGACTTGCAGGACTCAGGAAGTTGAGAAAGTTATCAGAGGCAAAGGCCCCTGCCTAAGAGCACAGAAGCTGTGAACAACTAATTTGGAACGGAGACTCTTCCACAGAGCTACCTCCAAGTGGGCAGGGAGTTCAGGTAAAGGTAACTTTGGAGGTGCAGCTTGCTGAAAGTTACCCACGCTCTTTTAAGTGATCCCAATAAGCCCACTGGTTTACCAAACTAGATGGGTAGAATCAATTCCTTGGTCGATCATTGGTATTTTAACTGTCAGTGAATGAACAGTTGTTCATATCCTCAACACAATCATCTCAAACGCTGTGTTTCAAAGATTGGCAATTCAGGTAAACATGTCTTTCATTTTTTGTTCCTACGATACATAGTATCTCAAGTTTCACTTTCATAATAGTCAAGGATATTTAAAATTTTTGTTTAACTATATAATTTCTAGACTGTTTCCTAGGGCCATGGTCATATTTAAGTTTAAAACCATTGGAACCTGAAACATACATTTCAATCGCACTTGAGAAGCTGATTAAATATTTCCTGGTGAAATAATTAAGACAGCAGAGGAGTCAGACAAGGGTGAGGGCAAGAAAGATCACCATGCTGTAGATTTCCTCTTGAGGAAAATAAAAATAAATCTGTTCAAATTTACCTAAACATTTCGCTTATTTACTTTGTGACAGGGTCTCTCTGTAGCTCAGTTTGGCCTGGATCTAACGCTGTAGCCCAGGCTGGCCTCAAACATACCACAATTCTATTCCCTTTGTTTCTGAAGAGTCAGGATTATAGGCATCAATCCTTTATTAGTGGTTAAGTACCTAATATCTTAGATTGGATGGGTTGAGAAGCTAGTCCTTCTATTTTGGCTGTGGGGAAATCACATCCTTTCTGTAATTTTCATTTCCTTGTTGGTAAATTGTAGAAATAAAAGTACATCTTTTTACAACCTTGTAAGTTTCAGACGAAGTTTCACCAGGAAAGCCTAGGAAGTTACCTTAAAACTGAACCTCTACTAAATTCTCAAAAATATCACCTGGCATTATGAACAATTTACCTGAAGATTAAAAAGAAAATATGGACGGCTATTCTTCATCTGGAATGTGAAATACTCTTCCTGTTTGCCAGGGGCAGTTGCAAAGATGATCAGACCTTCATGTAGGCATGTCCAGAAGCTGGCTGTGATACCTGGAAGGCAAGTGCACCAGGAGCCCATCAGCATTTGGGGCCATGTTGATTCTTCCTGATAAACATACATTTACGCTCATTATTTGTGATGTTTTATATATACACACACACACACACACACACACACACATTCAGGAAAATATACACATCCAGGTACTACAATAACCCCAGTCATTTAAAAATATTTAAACCTACTTTAAAAGCTAGCCAGCCCCCGAAAACCTATTCTACACCCTTAAATAACCAATGTATAATGAAGTTTAAGTGTGCAAAAACTCATCAACCTAAAATGGCATATTGCCAACCCCCAAACTGGATATTAAAGGGTATCAATGTGAAAATATTACCAGACAGTCCTAAAAATATATGGGGCTTTGACATAAGTGAAAGAAACACAAAGAGCCTTGTTTAAATACTTATGAAGTTGAAGCTGAAAGAATCAGCTCATTGGTAGATTCTAACACAAAAAAATCCTGCCATGAACTGGTCTGTTGGAGCTGACTGATTGAAGCAGCATCTTGTTAGAAAAGCACTTGTAACCATCAGAACTGCAAGGTCCCCTCTGGTTCTTCAGACCACATACCAGCCATTTAGTTCTCATCTCTTAGACATGTCCAGCTCAGGGAGCAAGGGCATCTTGCAGTGTTCCCAGAGCTGTCTTTTTACTAATACCCCTGAACTCCACCTACACAACTTATAGACAGCTCTTCCCCCATCTTCTGTCTACAAGGTATCCCACCTACACAGCACATAGGACGGGCTCTTCCCACATGGAAGGTGTGTCTCACTTAATATGGTGAAACTGGCAATGGAGTCTGAGTGTCACAGTCTCTGCTCTCTAAGAGTTCCTGGTTTCACTAGGAATATAAAATGAACAGATCAAATTGTGAGAACGAAGACCTCAACAATATTCCTGAAAACCAAATAAAAGCTCAAACACAGTAATAAATAATGAATTCTGATCTGAGCAGAAATATATAACAGGCCAGGATTATACACAACTGGAAGATGTCCCCTGTCGTTGGGCTAATAACTAACGGACCTACACTGGAGAGGGTGGTTTCCACTTCATCTGTTGCTGTGACAGACACATGACCCAAAGACCTACACTGGAGAGGGTGGTTTCCACTTCATTCTGCTGCTGTGACAGACACATGACCCAAAGCAATAGGGCAGGTAAAGTTAATTTCAACTTACAGGTAGGTTATAGCCTACCATCAAGAGAAGTCAAGATGGGCTGAGGCTGCAGGGACGGTTAAGTTGTTAAGAGCACTGGCTGCTCTTGCCGAGGACCTGGGTTTGACTCCCAGCACCCACATGGCAGCTAACAACCATCCACAACTCCAATTCCAGGGGATCCTTTTGACCTCCATGAGCACTGCATAACACGGGTGAACTTACATGCATGCAGGCAATACACTCACACACTTAAGATAAATAATAAATAAAATATTTTTAAAAATAGAAGTCAAGACAGAAGGTCAACAAGAACTTACAGAAGAAACCATGGGGGATTCTGCATTCTGTCTCTCTCAGTCTCTAGCATCCTTTGATAGCCCAGGATGACAGAAGGGCACTGCTGGCTGAGGGCTGGGCCCTCCTAAGTTAATTAATCACCAAGACAAGTCTCATGTTTGACCTGCCCACAGGCCGATCTCACCTGGCCAAGCCCTCAATGGAGAATCCATTCTCAGGAGACTCTGGACACAGGAGGCTGTGTCGGGTTGACAAGGAAACCTAAGTAGGACTTACTTTGCTCGCACTGCAACCACTCAGAAGCCGTGTCTGATCCATCTTCCCCACACCACAGCCTAAGTCAGTGTGTTGGCCGCTTAGTAAATATGCTGAGATTGTAGGTAAAGAGAAGAGCAGGGAGGGCCGCTAGAGGGAAGGGGGAAGTTTGAACATGTGGCAGGCAGAGAGGAAAAGTCAGGGAACAAACTCTGATAAGCCAGCTCCTGAAAGCAAGCTAAGTGGAAATAAAAAATAAGATAACTGATACAGAGCTGTATTCCTGAGACGGCTTGATCCAAAGGGATCCAGGGACATCTGCAGAGAATATGGCACACTAAACACTTCAGCTTCCGACACTCGGAAGAGGCACCTCAAGCTTGAGTGGGCCATCTTAGCTTCTCCATTTCTCTGAGATGCTGGGCACTTTGCAATTCTTATCATCATTTTGATGCCATTAACTCAGTTTCAGATTCGTTCACTCGTTCCTGCTCGGATGCTAGGTTCCTGCTCTTGGACTGAGCACCATCCTTCCCAGTATCACTTCTACAGAATGAGGGCTTCCCAAATGTCACTTTTCATTAGTCACATTCACTGGAACTTCTCATACCAGGTTTACCTCTTAACACTGGACTGAAGAGACAATGCCATCCTGGTGAATACAGTCATCGAGGCAAGCCTTGTGGTCCATTGTGAAATGTCCCTCATAGGCATGTGCATCTGAACACTTGGCCTCCTGTTTGTGGAGCTGTGATAGGTGACTGTGAACCTTTGGGAACTGGGAACGAGATGGAGGAAATGGCCTGCTAGGAGGTGGGCCTTGATGGTTGTAGCTCTACCCTGCTCCTGGTCAGGTCTCCCTAGGCGTCCCAGCCTGCTGAGAGGCACAAAAACAGGCTTGTGCTTCTCTCCTACATACAGGAGCAGATCCTAACCACCATGCCTTCCCACCATGTCACCCTCAAGCACGTGACAGGCTAAACCCTTACCCAAGCTGCTTTTGTCAGGTCTTCGGTCAAAGCAGTAAGAAAAGTAACACAGTAAGAAAGTGGAAGACATTGACATCTGAGTGGAGGGCAAAACCGGACTCTGAAGTCGTGATTAAAGCAGTCCAAGTAGCGGTGGGACATGCAGGAAGACAGAGCTCACTTACTGAACGACAGAGGAACAAAGCAGGTGGTCCGTGAGCTTAGTAGGACAGAGATTTTAACCAGGGATGGATATATACTGAAATACCCTGAAAATGGGCTCCGCACTTAGAGGAGGCTCAGCAAGACAGGACGGGAGACACAGGCCCTCTTTCCATCGGCGTTTGGAAGAAGAGGGGCACTGTTAACAAAACACAGTGGAATAAAGGAAACTCGTTTTGGGGTAGGGATGCAAGATCAGTTTTAGACACAAAGTATTTATATTAGTGATATGGAGAACTCTGTTATTAGAGAAACTGAGTCTCCAAAGAGAAGACTGGTCTAGAAAATTAACAATTATTTGCCAAAAATCCCTATCTCAGAAAGAGAATGGAAAGAAAGAAAGAAAGAAAGAAAGAAAGAGGGAAGGAGGGAGGGAGGGAGGGAAGGAAAATAATTTTGGGGAGATTCTATGTTCAGAAAAAGAAGAATATAAACATTAGAATGCTAAGGATACATTATAAAGTAGATGTCCACAGGGGAGAAAGCTTTGAGACAGCAAGGGCAGGTAACTGTAGAAAAAATTAGAAATGAGGAAGGTTTGAGGGATAGCCGTGCCGCTTCTCAGCCGAGGAGGACGAGCACACTGTGAACTGCCGTCTGCTACAGACTGAGGGAGTGGACAGTAGGAAGTGCGTGTGGAAAAGGCAGAGAAAACTGCAGAGAAGGACACGTGACACACAAGTCTTTCAACTGTCATGTTGCTTCTCTGCAATTATTTGGGTGTGTTCTGGGAGTGGTGGGGGGCGTGGGGG
The DNA here is from genome assembly GCA_035773235.1 of Eospalax fontanierii. Lineage (NCBI taxonomy): Eukaryota > Metazoa > Chordata > Mammalia > Rodentia > Spalacidae > Eospalax > Eospalax fontanierii. The sequence goes on from CM069535.1 coordinate 6,965,919, forward strand.
TGATAACCTGAAGGAGTCCGTTCTTTCTTCCATAGGGGTCCTAGGGATCAGACTCAGTTCATCAGGTTTAGAAGCAACTGCCTTTACTGCTGAGCCATCTCAGCGTGCCATCAGTTTAGGGTCTTCTGTGTGGTACTGCATTCTACAACTGAAATGACTGCGTAAAATAGCTCACGCTCTGAGGCACTCTGTTAACTTCCTGGAAGTCATCTCTGAGGCCGCAGAAGGGACAAGAGGACCGAGGATTCGGGTGAGGAGAGAGAGCAAGGTGCCCAATCGTAGCTATTACTAGGTGTTTTTAACTTGAGATGTCTGGTGAATGGAAAAAAAAAGACTCAACAGTTACAGAAATGTTTAACAAAGATGCATTTGGGAATAACTTAATATTTTATGCTACTCAAAGGATATGTAACTGCACGTATTATCCAAACCACAACATCTAATTTGCAAGTGCTATACAACAAAGAAATGTATTTTTCAGATGGGGTCAGAGAGATGGCTCAGTGGTTAAAAGATTTACAGAAGACCCAGGGTTTGGTTCTTAGCACACACTACAGGTGGCTCACAACCACCTGTAACTCCAGCCCAGGGGATCTGATGCCCCTTGCCTCTCACACTTGCACATATGGTACACATAAACACTTCTAGGTTTGCACGCACACACACATACATACACACACACAAACATAAAAATACTTTTTATTAAGGAGAAGGTTTAGTGTAGGAAAAGGCACTCTGATCTGATACTATAAGCTAGACTTCTTCCAACTTTTTCCAAATAATTCAATCTTGACATCTTTTCCCTTTGTGTGATGAAGATAAACAAAAGCTGATTTTCATTCTCCTTGATGTTAGAAGGAAACTGAAAATAAAAGCACAAATCCACTGAAGAATATTCTTAACAAGTGAACTATCCCTATACATACAGATAAATCCAAGTATTTGAGTCAAATGCTTACACCCTATAATCAATTATTTAAATGGACTAAATTTGCAAATGAATATATTTAAATAGAAACGTAATAATCATTTGATGAATGTGTAAAATAAAGAAAATCTTATTGAATTTACAATGAGGCAGAATGGTTAAATGCATAATTACTCAAAATAATTAACACCCTCTTTTCCCATAAGAAATGCACGTATTTCTATGTCCCCATGCGCTAACCTAGGCATTGCCGAAGGAATGAAAGCTGTTATGTGGTCAGTCCCCTGTGAGGGCCAAGGGTTTGAATTCAGTTCCTGGTGGAACTTCCCCTCTTCTGACTTCCCTTTCTGTCTCACAAATGTGTTTCCATCTTGAAGCCAAGCAGAAGAAAACGTGTGGACCACCGCCAAGCAAGTGCCCCAGACTTTAGTTTAAATGTTATTGGGAGCTGCAGTAGTGGCTAAGACACCCGGGAAAGTGAAAAACATGCATTCCTCCTGGCTAAAATGTAGAGCTAAGGCTTCTTATTTAACAAGACAGAGAAGAAATAGTCCACATTTCAATATTTATACTCAAAGTTTAGAGAATAATACAGTATTTCTTTTACTTTTGCATTTATACATTCAGGCAGGAAATGTTTGAGGAACCATACTTTATGTAGCCACTATTCGAGGCTACTGGGACAAGTATCAGCAAATATGCCCAGTGACTATACATCAGTGCGCGCACACACACACACACGCACGCACGCACGCACGCACGCACACACACAGAATATTCTCTTATAACCTAAGCTAAAGTGATCCCATCAGAAGATGATTCTGGCCCCTATCCTGCCTCTTCCTGGTCTGGCCAAACGATGTCTCATCTCATCCCCAGCATGAAGCAGCGTTTCTACAGCATTTTACAGGTTCTCAGATTCTCCAGCCTCTGCCCATCTCTCCATTCTGCTTATGGTTTTCCGGCCTCTCTCCATTCCATCTGGCTCACGGCCTTTGTCTGGATCTGCTTCTTAGCTCCCTAGCATCCTTTACAACCTCATCCTCCAGTAACTCATCTCTGCAAGGCCTCTGTGGCTGCTCTGGTAACAGCTACAACCAGCCCTCTGCTTTTCCTTTCTCCACAGTGCCTTCCTCTGCAGCAGCTAAGCTTTCATCCAATCCCCACCCCAGACCAAAATCACCCCTAAAATGTAAGCCTAAAGGGTGCAGGCTTCCCCCTGGCGCTCAGGAGGGACATAATGGAATTACTACTACAAAGCAGCTGTTTCAATCTCTGCTCCCTGTCCATGTGTCTCTTTGAGCAGTGAGTCTTTCCTAACTTCCCTTTCCCATCTCCCTGGAACTCAGCTTGTGCTCACGCAAGTCCTTCTGACAGCATACGGCAGGCTCAGTCTTTCTGATGGCACACTGCAGGCTCTTGACCCATTGCTTGTGTTTTCTAAACTCTTCATCTTCTTTAGCTTGGTGTGGTCATTCCACCATGACGTAAGTTAACGTTTGTTAATCTTTTGTCAGTATTGTAGTAAGCCAATCCAGTCAGGTTTTCATTGGATACTTAGACTTTTCCAGAATTTCCATTTCATTACTTGTTAGAGTTGTGATTTTTGTTCTCCTAAAATAGTCTGCCTTCCCAACCATGACAGTCATCTTATCTTTAAATTCTATGAAATATTTATCATGGTTGGTTCTTATTTTTGCTAATTATAGTCACATGAACACAAGCGGGCTTGCCTTTATTAACTGTGAGAACTCACGCTGGGCTTTCTTTAGACTGAGTGCACCTGTGCCAGCCCAACCCCCAACATCTTGATATGACTCTACTTTCCAAGATGCATGTTTGAGCTGGTAGGGAATTAGATTAAGATCAAAATATTTTAATTCATATTTTCATTAGATGTTTTCATAATTCTGGATTCTTTAGCCAGTTACTAAAGAAATTCAGAGAAGCCCATGTCCAGTCCTCTTTCCAACAGAAACTTTCTGGGCAAAACTCAAGGACGAAGGAGGGTAGGATTTAGGAACCCACCAATTTCCTTTGACCTTTGGATCTATGCATAAGAAGTAGAAACTTAAGAATTTATGCCCAAATCAGTAAGATAATTATTATTTTGAACTAATTATTATGTTTGGAAATTCCAAGGTAAATTACTAAAATTATGAAACCTTAGGAAAATGTACAAGGAAAAAATGTAAAAACAATTCTTTACATATATTTACAACTTAGATGTACAAGATTGATTTAGACGTTTATTCCCAAGGCGACAAAAAGTAGAACCAAGACTAAATAAATGTTATTTTCTGTGTGGTTAATTAAAAGACTGCAGCACAAAAGACCAGGAGGAAGTGGAGTTTAGGGGCGGGGATCTGAGAGCTCCCCAGCTTCCACATCTGAGTCTGAGATCTTGTTCATGAAACCCATGGACATGCTGTAGAGATGGGTATTTTCAAGGTCAAGAAGGAATCATCTGATCCCTAGATAAGAGCAAGGGCCTTTTGAGATGAAATGAGTCATTTTGTGAATTTATGTAAGAAAGTGGTGTCTATTTATTCTTCTTCTAGATTTTGCTTAGTTTCACAGATTTTTTTTAGAATTCATGGATTATCACAGACTTTTTGAGAAAATATTAGTCAGAATAATGATTATCTTATCAGTTTGTACCTGTATTCTTCATGTCCTACTTCTTACACATGCACAGAACTTCTAGAATAGCACAAGCAGCAGCAATCACGGATATTACTCTTGTTAATGGTGCTTCATATTGTCTGAAGGTTCATATAATGCTTATCCTTGTATTTATTACTTATCTGATTGTCTTTACAGATTTCTACATGGGCAAAAATTGTTAATAGTTCTTGCTTAAGTACACCTATTTTTAATGTAGATTTATAGAGACAACTGTGTATTCCTCACATTAATCCATCAAATATTTAGGATGTCCTTTAAGAGTCGGGCATAGATTTCTTAGCCTTTGATGACCAATGCCTGATTTTTGAAAACATTTTTATTTTATGTGTATGAGTGTGTTGCCTCTATGTGTATATACGTGTACCACATGTGTGCAGTTTCCACAGGAACCAGAAGAGGATTTGGAATTCCCTGGAATTGGAGTTAAGGACAATTGTTGACTAACATGTGGGTGCTGGGAACTGAACCTGTGTCCTCTGCAAGAGTAGCCAGTACTCTGAAGAATGTAGTCATCTGTCTAGTTAATGCTTAACTTCCATCCTTCATAAATAGATGTTGATCTATGACTTGAGGTAAGTTAATCAAATTTTATGAGATAAAAATGAACAATGCATATTATTTACCTTTTTGCAAGAATGAAAGATGGGAATTATCAACCAGATTAAAATATAAAATTTATCAAATGAAACAACAGAAAATAGTTTGAACTGTAATCATTAAATTGCTTCTACTTTAACAAAATATACTACTTTTTCCAAAAATAAAGATAACTAGAAAGATACAATATTCATTGTCAAAAGCTTGCTCTGAAATGCAAGAGGCAGACAGTTTAACTGATGACAAAATACTTTAAAGACCATCAGAAGAGGGAGATGGAATTCAGAGAGATAAAAGACATCAGCAACAAAAATTGAAACAAAATCTAACTCTTCAAAGGAGAGCAGAGTGATACACAGGGAGACGGAGACTTAGAAGGTTGGATAGGGCTGCAGGGGGCAAATTGTCTTCAGTATGCAGGCAACCAATCCGTCCAGGCCATCAAGGGACGGGTGTGTGTGTTTGTAGAAAGAAAGGAATTACTCAAGGAGAAGACCTTTTGCTCCTACCACACCCAGCTCCCTGTCTGAGGGCTTCTAATGCTGCCTGCTTCTACAGATACATGGTACCTGCTGTTGAGAAGATAGTGGAGAAGAGAAGAGGAGAAAAAGTATCAGAACTGGTCCCAGCAGGAACTGCATTGCAGGGTGTGAACTACGTCCATTGTTCTTAAGCTAGGCATGTGACAGACACTACAGTTTTCAATTCCTCCTGGGAAACTCATGAATGAATGGGAAGGTACAGAGACTAGAGTTACATATCATATTCATAACAAAATGTTTGAGACACATTCATCAGAAATTCCCAATCCTGTATCAGAAAGACCTAACTGATTACAGCAGCAATCAGAGTTAAAATATGCTTTATTAGACTAATTGACTAAATTGGTCAAATCTATCTATCTATCTATCTATCTATTTATCATCATCTATCTGCTTAAAACAAGTGAAATAAAGTATGTCGACATAACAGTCATGATATTTTTTTCCAGGGAACTAACTGGGCTGCAGAAGCTGTGGCCTCAAGGAAAGCATCCCTTAAATTAAGAAGAAAACCTTAAGGGGGCTGGTGAAATGGCTCATTCATTAAGAGCCATTAGAGCAAAAGGGCCAATAGGGGGACCTGGGTTCAGGTCCCCAGGAGTCATGTGAAAATTCTCACGTGGAAGCAGACATCGTACCCTCCTCAGTGCTGGAGTCGGGCCAATGACTAAAAGACAGAAGGATCTATGAAGTTCAGGGCAGACAACCTAGCTGAATGGATGAGATCCAGGTTCCCTGAGGAAGCCTGTCTTAAATAAGGCAGAGAGCTGTGTATGATGGCTGTGCACCTTGGCACTCACCATTAATCTGAGCACTGGAGAGGCAGAGACAGGCGGATCTCTGAGTTCAAGGCCAGCCCGTTCTACACAGCAAGTTCCAGATCAGCCAGGTGATACAGTGACACAGGGAGTTCTTGTCTCAAACATATATATTTAAAACAAGTGGGAGAGCAATTAAGGAAGGGTCCTGAACAGAACACGCATGCATGCACACATCCACATGAGAATCTCTCTCTCTCACGCACACACACACACACACACACACACACACACGAAGAAAATCTTCACAGTAATTTACTCTCTTTTTCCTGTAGACATAAAGATAGGAGAAAGCCCTCGGCTTCACTGACAATCATCCCTCCTGTTAATTTCCCACCCAGACTAGAAGGTAGGAACAGAATTTTCAGCTGTCTATTTGGTGCATCAGGGAATGCAAAATCTCAGTTTACTTATGAAGCAAATCTGTCCGAAGCTTAATTTGTACTATGCAAATTAGCTTCTAAATTAGAAAAATCATTTTCTTTGCTCTTCACTGCCATTAGGTGGAGCAAGAAATGTCGCCATTCATAAAATATTTATGGCTATCCAGAAATAAATACACAAATAACAAAATCTCCATTGACGGTCCTTGAGTGCAATCTAGTCTCCACTGTGAGGAATGACCTTGTGTTGACTTCCAGATAGCTCTCTCCTTATTAGAATACAATTTATCTTTTGTAAAAAATATTGTTATTTTTTTTTTATATGTATGAATGTATTGCCTGCATGTGTGTAAGTGTACCTATGTCATGCAATGCCTGAGGAGGTCAGAAGGGGGCATGGGATTCCCTGGAACTACAGTTATAGATGATCATTAGCTGCCATGTAGGTTCTGGGAATCAAACCAGGTCCTCTGCAGGAGCAGCCAGTGCTCTTGACCACTGAGCCATCTTTCCATCTCCCTGTATTGGTTTTGGATTTGCATTTCCAGAATGAATATGGAATTTTGATTTCTCTCTAAGTCCAGTTCTTTGTTCGCTAGGATAGTTCTTTATCTATTTTGACATCTGGACCCTTCATTTGTAAGTACATTTTCCATAAAATGGTTCTGAGGTCACTGTGTGCTGCAAATCACAGCTGCTTAACACTGCACTCCATTAGGGATTTATTATGACCTATAGTGTGAGGCAGAGGAAGCTTCTGTTTTTCCTTGACTATTTAAAAATGTCCTAGGGACTGCATCAGGGAGGTGGGAAACTTTGTTTTATTTACTTCTGCATTTTTACCACCTTGCACAAGGGCTGACACAAAACAGATGCCACAAAATATTTGCTACATAAATGTTTAATCATTGGAACACTATTTTTAGCACATTAAAACATTGCTGTGACTCAGTCACTGGGCCTTGTATTTTGTTCCACTGATACATCTTTGCAGCCATAGAATATTTGCATTTTATATTATATCTGGTATACGACAAGTCATTCTTCTCAGTATTGTATGGTTTCTATATTTTTTTCCTCAACTCATTTACTTTATATTAGTGTTAAAATAAATACAGAATTTCTTCCCATAAGCAGAACCTGCACATTAGATGAGATCAGATATTACATATTACATTACACACTGAATCATTTTCAGATGTGTAACTGTTGAATCACGTGGAAGCACATCCACTTATTTTACTATAATTGTATTATTTAGAATATGTTTTTGTCTTTTTCCTTTTAAGATATATGTTTACTTTCTAGAGGAGGTGGATAAATTTGTCAACATTTAAGTCATGAAACAGCACTAACAATTCAAAAGAGAAACCTGGTTTATTATTGACAACTTGGGAAGAACTGACCTGATTTTTAAAACATTGGGCTCAACTTTGATCACTTGGCCAACTTTAATTTTCTAACATAACTATGTATCCAGGTCACTTCTCCAAATACTTTTAATTATTCTCTCAATGTATAATTCTTGAGTTTCAGTTTGGGGAAATCTAGGCAGAATAAAACCTGACTACAGTGAATTTCGGTGTTTTCGAAAATCTGAGGCTAAAAGGGAGAGAAGAATCAGTTAAGGAATGTCTGAAGGAGAAGGCGATATGAACAAATGGATTTTCAGCAGAGATGGCCAACGAATGCAGACACTATCATCAAGAGTGACCGAGAACTCCAGGGTTCTAAAACAATACTAACTGCCATAAAATCAACTCAGGTGGTTCAGAGTGCCTTTAACCTTAACAACAAGTATGAAAATCCACACATATTTATGTGGGTCTGCGAGTACTAACAAGTAGATATTTATCTACATCTGTCTGTGTCAACAAAGGACTTTCTATCTGTAATATCTATATGAAGATAGATATTTACCAGTCCCTCTCTGTCCAGATTACTTCCTCAAGATTTCAATGTAGTCACTAATGTAAAATCCAGATGTCACAAGACTTAAGTATATTATTTAAAGAGGTAATATTTGTAATCGGAATACTTTTGCCTGCACATATCAGTTGTACAGTCTCACCCCTTCTTTTATAGATACCATAAATATCCAATGTCAAGCACCTTAACAGCTATATACTCAATTTTAACTCATTCCAGAACACTGCTATCTCTGAGATTTAAGTTGTGATCATCTAAAACAAGAAATGAATGACTGGATCAGTAACTTTGCTCTCTGGTAGGAGCAAATACGTGTGGAGAGACAACCTAACAGAGGAACCATTCATTTCAACTTATAGTGTGAAGGACTACCGCACATCGTGGCGAGCAGGCATGATGGCAGGAACGTGAAGTGCCTGGCCACAGTGCCCCCCCGGCAGGAAGGTGGAGCTGAAAAGACATGGGCCAGGATGATAGAACTTCAAGATCAACTCTCAGGGACTCACTTCCTTCCCTAAGGTTCCACAGCCTTTCCACACTGCAGCAACAGCTGGGGATCCAGTGTCCAGTACAGGTCATTTCATATTCAAATCCCAATACTGATATTAATTTTGGCCCAGGGTAATTGTACTGTGAATCATAATCTAACCAGTATCCATGCTAATTCTATAGGGCAGGCAAAAGATTATCTAGCAAACACTAAGGCAAGAACTCCCAGCACCCCCCCCCCCCCAGAGCTTAGAATTTATGTGTCTATATCTGTGTTGTTTAATCTGCAGTTAACAGCCCTCTTCCTGCTTGTCCATGATCCAGACCAAAGCAACTTTCCCCGAATCTCTACCAGAGATCCCCAAACTCTACCAGAATCACCTATTACTAGTTTATTTTTTGGTGTGTGTGTGCAACATATGCACATTTATACGTGCAAGTGCCCGTGTTTGTGTATGACACAAAGGGCAGTGAAGGACTGGATGTCCGGCTCTAACACTCTCCACACCTTATCCCACTGAGACAGGGTCCCCCGCGGAACCCAGGACGGGCAGTTAGCAAGCCCAGCAATCCTTCTGCCTCCTCTCCCGCAGCACTGGCAATGCAAGTGACCACACCCAACTTTTTATTTAGGTGCTGGAGACTCAAATTCAAGTGCTCTTGGCTGAGCAGCAAGTACTGTTGCCTGTTGATCTATCCTCCAAAGCACTGGGAACAGCTCTTGTTATGATGCAACCCTTTAATACACCACTTGGTGACATTCTGGAATGCTGCTCACTCCCTCACTGCACAGAAAGGATGGACAGACTGAGATATTATGTGAAAAATAGATTCTAATTCATTCCACTTCTTTAGGATGTGCTTGTATGAAGTATCCAAAGAAAGGCCATTTGCAGAAGCAACTCTCAAAACTCCATCACGGAGTCGTTTGGTAATCACTTAGCAGCCGTTTATTCAGTTTGGAAGTGGTCTGATTAAATGGTCTCCAGTAAACTGAACCCACAGCAGTGGGGTAAGGCAAATGATTTTACTCAATGAAGCGTTTTAATCTGCGATTCTAGGTATTCCCTTTAAAAGATAAGTTAAAAGCTAGTGCATTTCAACAGAATACAGTTACTTCGTTTGTAAGTATCAGTTGGCTAGTCCATTATAATGTTAGATAGATTATTTACAAAGACCAGTTCTTCGAAGCATGCTTATTCTAAGTATGTTTATTGCTTTAAATATCTACCACAATTTAATTTCACAGATGACAAAAAGAGAGGGGTTTGCCTTAAGTGAAATATTCTATGTACTTGCTCTGAAGTAATTTCACAATAGTTTTGACAAGACAGCTAGTTAAGTAAATTTGTGCAAGTATGTCATTTTAATTCCTTAACTGAAGCTTCTCTCACAAATGGCATCTTTGAGACTTAGCAAAGTGATTGGTCACAGACCACTAACAGCGCCCTCTATTGGTAGCAGGCAATGATGAGGGCACAGCCTGGCTCTTGTCTATTGAAATCCTTAGCTTAGAAAGAGTTTTTCCTCCCTTAGAGGGTCATTAGCAAGTGCAAACACCAGAATATATTTTTCCTCAAAGCTTAGCCAAGAACTACATATCTAGTAAACATATCTAGTACACATTCACTTGATTTTTTTTATTGAAAAAAAAAAAACACTTTTCTTAAATAGATTTAGAATTTTAAAAGTTTAAAAATGCTGCTACACACATTTTTATTCTTCTACATTTCTGAGACCTCAAACTAGAAATTTAGATTGAGAAATTAGAAATGACTTGACATTTGACTATAAGAACAAGATTGGTGTCCTTTGAAATTGAAGATACCTTAAATATAAATATAAATCACACTGTATTAACTGGGGGGGGAGGGACTTATATCTTAATAAATATAAGAACAAGTAAAACTTTGATATTTCTACCTTCCAAAGCTTGGTCAAATATTTCATTATTTTACATTTAATATGGAAATAGCTTTTACTTAAATGTATGAGTTTGATTGCAATGTTATATAAAATGTTCGAATATCTACATTAGAGGTGAATATACTGAGAGGCGAGGATATTATATAACTTCTATGTAATTAGGAGAAAACCTTCTCTACACGTCTGGCATTGCCAAGCTGCACATGAGTTTCAAAGCAAGACTAAGTCCTGGACAAAGAGTGCTACAATCTAAAGGTGTTTCCACCATAAGACAAGGAGTATTGTTTTGAAGCTGCTTAAAGGTCAGAGAGGTTAAACTACTAGAAGGTTGAATGTGAACTTTAGTAATAATAAATGTGTGGATAAATAAATATCAAAATAAAAAATAAGTTTACGTCCAGAATTTTACAACTAAATGAAAAATGAAATCACCTTGATTTAGTTTGTTCCTTTTTTTTTTTTAATCTTAAAGTGACTAATTTGATACCTGTTTTTATTTTATTTTTTTTCTCTCCCTATTATACTCACCACTGGTAAAACAAACAGGACATTTTAGCTTTAATCTTCTTACTACATAACCCAAATAACTTCAGTCATGTTTGCATTAATGCCGCATTAATCATGTTGTTGCGTATTAATGAGTTTTCAGGCTATGCTAATTACTGTCATAGATTCTGCAGCAGCCCATTAAATATACAAATTACAGAATTAAAGAGCCAGAGCTCTTCATGATTAATCTCTAAATGGAGAAAAACTAATGATGTCTGTACAAAGTTTCTCTCTACTTTTGGCTGAGTGAGCCCAATGAACAATCAATTAGACCACGGGAGGAATCGGAAACTCAGAGATTACATGATTCTGTGCAGGAGCTTTGTTACAATGGTGGGAATTGTCTTATGTCTCACAATAATTTTTCAGTTACATGTCGACTTCCCTCCACATTGGTGACAAGGCTGTTCAATACTCAACCACATTTGACTAAGACAAGTTCGAAACGAATCCATTCCTCAGAGGTTCTGAAGCACCAAAATGGTTTTATCCCAAAGTCTTTCTTATCTATAACTGTCACAAATAAAGACACCCAACACAAACATAGCCACAAAAGCCCAGAGTTTCCACATTAAAAAAAAAAACAAAAAAACATACTGTTTTTGTTAGTCTCTGTGAAGTCTACATTGTGTCACAGAGCGAACTTGCCTAGAGGAACAAGTCAGAGCTCGGTGGAAGGTGGCTCTGGACCTAGACACTTTTACATGCTAAGAAGGTGGTATGGACACTCTGCTCCATGTCCAGAGAGAAGTGTCCTTCCCAGTCATTTGGGCTAGACACAGAGGTGATCCTATCTGCAGGGATACAACAGATGGACACAGACTAAAGACAGGAGGAGGGGAAGTATTAGAAAAAAGAGATTTGCACTCAAAGACAGGAGCAAAAAGGTCATGAGGTTGGCATGGTTTCCTTAGGCACAAGGAATGTCTGAAGTAGGCATCGAGAGTTCAAGAGGAGGGCTGGGAAGAGGGCTGGTGGCTAAGAGTGCTTGCTGCACAAGTCTGAAGACCTGAGTTGCGTCCTCAGCACCTGAGTGAAAAGCTGGTTGTGTGTGTGCATGCCTGTGACCCCAGCGCTGTGAGGATGGAGACAGGATCAGGTGGCTTACCGCCAGCAAATCCAGCTCCAGGTTCAGGAAGAGAAGCTATCTCAAAGAAGTAAGGTACAGAGTATAGAAAAGAGTACCTAACATCCTCCTCTGGCCTGTGGGTATGTGCATCTGCACACACTTGTGTGTAAAACACACACACATGCATACACACACACACCACAAGCATCCAAAACGAATGAGAGGTAGTGTGTAATCACGTACAGCAGGGTAAGAGGCAGGCAGGAATATAAGCTCCAGTCTATGGAGCAGAGTCAAGAGACCATGGGAGTCTTGAAGAAATGGCCTTTCCTCAAAAGTGAGCATGCATCAAAGATTGACTCTTCAACTAGCCTGGCTCTCTGCGATACTAAAAGTAGGAATCCCAGTCTTCTCCATGAATAAAGCACTGGTCTGAGGGAAGGAACAGGGGTCTGAAGGTCAAGATGAACTGACTCCCGCCTGTGGACAAGGATGGATATAGAGCAGCCATCGGAGAAGCTAACACCCATTGGCTTCTAGTTAAAACCACTCCTCATGAAGGTATAATATCCTAATGCTTTATGGTGTAATAAAGTTATGTAAAAATAAAAACAGGTATTTTAGAATCTTTTGACAATAAAATGACTAAAAAATGGAAAAAATGAGCAAGACATTACTTCTGTTTACAGAATGTGCTAAGTGCTGAGCACTGCATCTCACATCTCACTTAGGTCTGTTACACAACTGTGAAGACTCAAGTTCGGAAAGGTGATGCAGTCCTGGAGAAGGCAGGCTTACCAAAACAGAACATTCTGCTCTTCCTGGGAGCTGCACTTGCACAGTGTCGAGCACAGGACTCAAGGACTGATTAGAGAAAGAAAGAAATACAGAGGCAAGAGAAGACTTTTGTCTCCATGTGACCAGTCCACAATACAAGGAAACCACTGAAGCATTTGCTGGTCAGTCATGTTCACTAGCAAATAAATGGACTTAGTGACAGGTCCTTCTAACCGTGGAAGCTTGCCCCTCCCTGAGCGGTTCTAAGGGTGCTGTGGCTGCTATGCCTGGAGAAGCTTGCCACGTTACACCCAGCGGATAACCACTGTGTATGCACCCAGGCATCTGGGTGACTTTTGTTCTCAAAGGCATTTCTTAGGAGCCTTTCCTTTTCTTCCCACTTCTGGAACTTTCTCAAACAAGTGCGTCTACCATGTGTCCCTCATCACGTGCTTGTGAGTCTATTACTACAGCACAGATCTGACAAGGAAAGCTCAGTGCCACTATCTTGCAAACACAAATGTAAAATCAGAAGGAAACACACAACTCTAACTCGGGACATTGTATATTACATGGAAACACACACTAAAATACAGGAGCTGGACGGAGGTGGTGACTTGAATGAAAAATGTCCCTCTATATGCTCTTGTGGATATTTGATACCCAACCAGGGGTGCTATTTAAGAACCTTTAGAAATTGGAGGCTTGAGCCTTGATAGAGAAAGGATATCACTGGAGGGCAAGCTTTGAGGGTTTGTAGTCTCACTTCCAGTCCTCTCTCTGTCTCTGTCTCTCTCTATCTCTGCCTTGGTCTCTCTGTCTCCGTCTCTCTCTCTCTCTCTCAGTCTCTCTCTCTCTCTCCTTCCTGTGTGGGGATGATGTGCAATCAGCCAGCTTCCTCCTGCTGCTGTCATGCATTCCCTGCCTGAGGCCATGTCTTCCCCTCCGAAATGGGCACTGTCTCTCTGAACTGGAAGCTGAAACAAACCCTTTTCTCCCCCAAGTTGCTTTTGGTCATGGTATTTTATTACAGCAAAGAGAAACAACATGGGGACCCGAGCTGAGTATTAGCTCAACATCTAAGTATTTTTCTCTCCTGGTGTAGGGTATGCCCTGCACAGAATGGAGATGGTACTTTCTCTTACAGGAAGGCATTATAATAAGTCTGTGGCCTATGACCCTCAGGGGTTTCAGTGATACCTGGCAATAAACCTGGCTTCTCCAAGTCCTGTGAAGAAAAGCAGCTGAACACTGTGGATTTCCTAACTCTCACAAAGGTAAGAGATCAATCGGAGGTGTTCTGAATATCTTTTCGACTGAATTGCTGGAGTCTGGCTGGAATGAACCAGGAACCTTTGCTACTTTAGCAGCAATTGTATAAACACAATATTGGTGGGGTAGAGAGTAATTAACTCGATAGGGAAGAGAAACATGACTGGAACTGGATAAAAAAACAAGTACATCAAAATAAAAGGTCGGAACAACGAGCTCAAACACCGCAAATTTAGACAACAGGGACAGCCAAAGTACAGAAACTCATTCAGGCATCCAAAGTCATCTGAGGAAACACAGGCAGTTTTAGAAACACACAGACAATGTATACACAGCAAGCACACCAGTTAGATACCATGTACACTGAAGAGAAGAACTTTAAAAAAGAAAAAAAGGAACTAATAAATGGGCCAGACAAATGCAATAGGTCAAAGAAGAAATATAACAGAAAAGGGGGAAGAAACATCTCCAGAAAGAAATACAAGCCAGAATGAAGGCTCAGCAAAAACAAAGCAAACACCACCACCAGGAAACAAATCATCCCGGAGCCATTCCACTCAGAAGCTGTAAGCAAGTCAGGGCAGAAACGTAAGATGGAGATAAGGATGAATTCAACTCACTCCAAGCTTTAAATCAGAAAACCAGACTCAGCAACAATTGCCCAAATGCTAATGATTCAAAGGAGGCAGTGGAATTGAAAAAGAGAAATGCACATCTCCCCAGATGCCATTTCTCTAATTATGGGGGACACCGTGACCTTCTCCTGCAGGGACACCAAACCCAGTGTAATTAGGGGCAGCTGGAACAGAGAGGGATTTTCATGCCTGTACTTTAAGAAAGGACAGAACTCCTGCCATTGACAGATGACAGGCAGATATGTCCAGTTAAGAGAAAATAGTCTTTTAAAACAATTACCCTTTTGATAATCATAATAGTAGTTTCATAAACTGTATTCTTCTCTTTTCTTTCACTTCCCGGAGCAGGATGAATGTTGTGGCATCGTTCTATGATTTAATCTGCTCACATGTGTTGGGGTCCCTCTGTTTGGCGCCGGCCAGAGAGGGGGACGCAGGTTTCGCGAAGTTAAGACAGAAACGCCCGGAGTTGGGCGGAATGCATGTGGATGGCGAGTCACAGCAAAGCTTGTTATTCCAGGAAGTGCAGGGACTTTTAAGAGCTTGGTTAACCAATCCCCTATGGGGTGGTTCCAAACTGGGGGCAAAAGTATTCTGTCTCTGGATACAGGTTCTCTCCAGACGCAGGGGCCACTCCCTTAATCCTCACAGCAGGAAACCACAAGAACCACTCCTGTAATCCTCATAGCAGGTGACCACTTGCCAGGGCCCACACTGCACCATGCCCTTCACACATGTAACTCATAACTGTTAGATTACTGTAGTTAGAGGAAGTGTCTTCTTTCCTTTGCAGTCTTGGGGACCAAAGTCAAGGCTTTGCACAGGTCAGGCAAGTGGCATACCACCTAACCACCTAACACACTTCCAGCCCTAACTCAGGACTACTGCTTCAAATAATGTGTTTTCAGAAGACCCTCAGTGTTAATATGGAAGCTTCTCAATAAATATAAGAATAATATTTCAATGGTTTTCAAAGTTTTCTCTTTTTCTTTGGTATCATTGAATCGCCATTTAAACCAAACAACCAACCAACCAGCCAGCCAACCAACCAACCAACCAACCAACCAACCAAGAAAACCCCTCACTGATTCTATTAGCAAGCAGAGTGATTAAATATCACTTGACACTCAAGAAATATGGAGACATTTTTGGCTTCTCTCACCAAAACCTCACTTTTCTCTTGGCCTCATCTAGTTCATTTAGTGCACAAGCTTTCCATCTGTGTTCTGAAGTTTAAATGTTAAAAGCTTTCTTCAAAGTATTAACAAGTTGGGGGCATGTATAAGCAAACTCTAAAGAGCTGGGTGAGTTGGGGACATGGTTCCCTGCAGAGCTTACTGCTAGCAAGAGGGTTTTGACTACACACTGTTTTGTTTAGAAACATATTTTTCAGCCATGTTTCAAGTACTTTGAATGGCAATGAAAGTGACCTCCAGATAAACACTTTCTTCTTGCTTATTATTTTTAATAGTTTACCTCCTCACTCTCATAACCCCAAGAAATCAAATTTCATGACAAAGAAGTGTGTGTGGCAAGAGGGGGCAGTTCTTGACTTCTGAGAGAGAGTCGGTTATGGATGTAAATGAATCTCTATAAACTTCTAAGCTTCCATTTCTTCAGCTGGGCACTGAGGGGCAGGACTGGATGGTTCCTTCCAAATGGGTTTAATTCACTGCCTGCGTTCTGTGGGTATCCTGTAAGAATGGGCTGGGAATTCCACACTGCCAACACCTGCCAATTTAACTCAGAGAGCACAGGATATGTGAGTTTAATTCTTGTACATTCAAAAATTCATTTTTCAAAAACTCTGTTTTGATGTCCTTTCTCCCAGTGGAATGGAAATCGGGCTGGGACCATGACTCACTTGATGAAGTTCTTCCATTACAAGCATGAATCCACAAGAACAGCAAGAAAACCTGAGTAGGGATGAGGGTGTTTGCAGTTCCAGTTCTGGGAGGCCGAGATTGGTGGACCCTTGGAGGTCCCTAGCCATCTAGCTGTGCCTGATTGTCAGGTTTCAGGCTACTGAGAGATTCTGTCTCAAAAAGAAGTATTGCTCCTGAGGAACAATACTTGAAGGTGACTTCTGCCTTAAACATAGACACACACAGAGTCATGCACACACACGTTTTAAAAGAACAGTTTGCAAGTAAAGAAAATGTAATTTTGGAAGCTCAATCTCAAATAGCACATTCATTTTAATCTTCATTTATTGCTATTGTCTGCATGTGAATGTTTGTCTGCATGTATGTATAGGTACTGTGTGCATTCCTGGTGCCTGCAGAGACCTGAAGAGTGTGTCTGATCACTTAGAACTGGAGTTCAAGACAGTTATGAGCTGCCATGTGGGGACTGGGAGCTAAAGCCAGGTTCTGTGCAAGGAAAGCATGTGCTCTTAATCAGTAAGTCATCTCTCAGACCCCCATAGTAATTACCGAAAAACCTGGATGCGATCAGTTCAGCTCCACCCTTTACATCTGTAAGAGCAAACCTAATCCACAGTGGCTCCATCTTTAGTGGTGGGATTGCTTAGTGGCACAGATTTCCCCTCGTCACATCGGAGCGTTCACATGTTGGTTCATCACAGCTTGTGATTCCAGTTCCCAATGATCTGATGCCCTCTCTAGACTTCAGTCATGTCTTAACTAGACAGTATCCACTAATATAAGGGAAAATAAAATTAGGAAGGATGCACTCTTAAGACCCCAGTCTCCACCAATAAAATGCATCTATGCTCCCTTCCTGGTCAGTTCCTCTCCTCTGGCCACTGGGCCAGTCACATGTCTAGCCCCTGTGTCACCAAAGTGCAGCTTCCCATCTCAGACAGAGTTTTCAGTCTCTGATGTTCTTCCTCCTGAGTTGCCACTTCTGAGATTTCAACTACAGAAAGTTGAGAAACACACTGGCTTCTCGATCTGGTTGGAAGATGCTTTCTAGTCACTCTTCTGTAGGTTAAGGGCCTGTATTGGCTCCTGGGAAATAAACAGCAATTATCTTACAAGTAAAAACAAGATTAATGAAAGAGTGCAGGATAACTATTCTGCTAGGACAGCACTTCGCTGTGATCTCTGGACACTTCCCTTTACTCAGAGCTCTGTATGCTCACCGAGTTGTTTAAGTGGCTTTCATACATTTGGATCGGGCAGTGTTATACCACCTGAGGACTTCCCCAGAATCACTCTCTAACATTCGATCCGTGGTATGCAGCACAGACTGATATCAGCAAGGTCTCTGCACAGATGCCAGATGCAGAGGTGGTAACATTGTCCTGAGAGTTTTCTCATGAAACCAATCAAATAACAATGAGGAAAGAACTCACCAAGCTGGCCACAGCAGGTGAAGAGGATCCAATAACAGACATCTCAAAGCATGTGTGGATAGGATTCAGTCCTGTGTGACCTTTCCTTTCAAACTCACTTTCAGGAACATATGCTTAAGGGTGCTAAAGAGGCTGCTCTCTAATCCATCCTTACTTCTCTAGAGGGAAGCAATGTTCTCCTGTATCCAGAATCTGACCAGTGATGGTAAAGGAGCGTTTGGATTTAAGGCCATTGAAAAGGGCAGAAGCAGAGACTGGGCTTTTCCTTTTGACCATGCTTAGTTATTGCTTTGTCTCTATGGTATTAGTACAAAGCTGTGATTTCTCTTTTTCAGAGAGTTCACTATAACAATTTGGATGATTTAGAGACTGGAGCATTTGAAATATCCCTTATGTGTGTGTTCTTCTGTGAATGTGGTGTATACAGCTGGGTGGTGGTGGATGTGTGTTTCCCCGTGCACAGGAGAGAACATCAGACCTCCTGCTCTGTCACTCTCTACCTTGTTCCCTTGAGCCTAGAGCTTGGCTAGCAGCTAGCAGAACCCAGGGATCTTCCTGTCCCCTCCCCCTAGGGTGTGGTTTCAGGCCTTCACACCGCCACGCCCAGCTGTTTATACAGGTGCAAGGGATCTAATTCAGGTCCTCCCCATTTGCACAGCAAGTGCTGTTACCCACTAAGTCCTTTCCTCCAGTTCCCAGACACAGTTTTCAGTGATTGCTGCTGGGGGGACCTGCACTACTGCTCAGATGGCTGTCTCTAAGAGCTCGCACTGCGCCTCTGGGAAAAGCTGTGAACTTTCCTGGAATCACCATTAGTAACCACCTATCACAGAGTCAGAGCTTATTCTAGCAACTGCATCATCATGAATTGTATTTCCTAATGGGTCATTGGATTATTACAATAGAAACAGTAGTTTCTTATCTAGTAAACATCCTTGATGTTTTTACTGATTGTAAAAACTGCCTTTAATAAGTTTCAACTGGAATAAAATCGTTAAATCAAATTTAGTAAGATAATCACAGATTAACTTCTTTATGAATGCTACACTGTAATTTCTTTAAATACATATTTTTGTTAATTCTTTGAGAATCCCATACAATGCATTTTGATCAGTTGACCCCCGACTGTTCCCCTAAACTCCTTCATATCCACCCCCACTTTCCTACTCCACAACTTCATGTCCTTTTAAAAAATTTAATGGTAATTTTTTCTTCACAAATAGAGGACCTTATTTCGTGGGTTAAAAGTAACACCTTTGGGGCTGGAGAGATGGCTCAGTGGTTAAAATCAATGTCTTGCAGAGGACCCAGGTTCGATTCCCAGCAATCTCTCTGCAGCTAATAACATCCATAAATGCTGTTCTATTTATGACCTCTGCAGGCATTTCATGACAAGGGTGCACCTACATACATGCAGGCAATACATTCATACTCAGAAAAAAAAATCATTTTAATTTTACTTGGATGTACTGTTTTCTAGCTTCAGAGTTTTTCCATTGCAGACAATAGAGGTAACAATTATAAACCAGATGTATTAAATATATACTCTTAAAATAATACCTGACACAAAATGGTGCATTGACAATTACAAACTGAGGGGAAGAATTATACTCCCAGTCCCAGGAGGGCTAGCCAAGGAAGTATTCCAAAACTTAGATATTTTTAATTTGCTGTGTGAATGTATGTGTAGTGAGTATATGTGTTGGCTGGTGCGTGTATGTGAGCATGCATGTGTATTTGTACGCATTTGGAAGGCAGAAGTCAACCGCAAGTCCTTTTCCTCAGGATCCATCCACCTTCATGTAGAGGCCATGGGTCAATCTCAGTGTTGTACTCCTGAGTAATCCACTGAATTCTTTCAGGTAGGGTCTCATGCTGGAACCTGGCCAGCAATTTCCAGGAATCTGCCTGTCCCCACCTCCCTAGCACCAGGGTCACAGGCATGCACCATCACGCGCAGCTCTTCATAAGGGTCCTGGGACTGAAAGCAAGGCCTCATGTGTGCATAGCATATATTTCGCTAATTGAGCTTTTTCTCTAGCCTCTGTGACGTTTCCGTGTTACCTTCTCACACAAACACTTTCTAGGTCACATTTGAAATCAAATTGTATGGAAATTCCCTCTTCTGTCTGTTTCTCAAAGACTTTGAAATTACTAACTTTCTCAAATTGTCTTCTACATTTTACCACAAAATGACCACAATGGCAAGCAAAATGCAAAAGCTTTGTACAGAATGAAGTTCTCCTTTTCTAAACTTGCCCAGTGACCTTTCACCTCATTTTTTTCTCTAAGTTTATCCTGTTGTCGCACATCATGTGTGATGAACTTGTTCTTTTAAAAATATGTCTATTCTTCAGAGGATGTTTCATTTCTGCCTTCCTTCCGAAGACCCGTGTGACAGTACGTGTGTACTGAAGTCTCTCTCTCTCAGTCTCTCTCTGGGTGCTTTGTGGTATTAATTTCTTCAACCCTCACAATCCCACAGAAAGGCTTGGCACACATCACCGTCACCCCCATTTCAGCCATGGTGGGGCTCAGAGAGCTACAGGAAGCCACAGAGAGTGAGGCGGCAGAGAAGGGGCTTCACCAAGTGGACTGCAACCCAGGATTTGGGTCCTGATACTCAACAGCCCACAAGGGTTCTCCAGCCTTTTATGGTTTGGTTTCATATTTGTCTCTTCTAAGCCTTGGAGAAGAGGCATTATCAGATTTGTCTCTGGAGCCCTTTGACCTGGAAAGACTGACTTTTCAAGGAGAGTGAATGTTCCTTTTCACCCTCTCTCATCTTTAAGTCATTTTGCTTGATTAAACTTGTTCATCTTGCTGTTTTAATGCTGTAAACGCTTTGAAGATCTTAAATATGCCATGTATATCTTTGCATCTATTATAAAAAAGTGTGTAGCCTTTCTAGGACTAAGAATCTAATAATTTCTCCATGGCTTTTTGTAAAATTGAGTTGCTTTGGGAAATCCAGGTCATGACTCCTGCAGAAGCAGCCAAGGAACACATCCAAGGGCGCACTCCATTCTAATCTTGGCTTTCAGCCGTTTGTCTTCCTACAGGAGACCTTTTGCATCTCCCTCCTGGCCTCCCCTGGCCTTCACGGTGGCCACATTTGCTGTAGGGTTAAAGCCAACAGGAAACTAAGCACTACATACCAGGTTTTTTTGTTATTGTTGAATGAATAAACAGAGGACAACAAAATATACTATAAATATGGTTGACCTCCGCAGCCTTGCTAAACCCCAACTGTCCCAAGCTGTCCTCGGCTAGCTCCAGAATTCTCCTAAAGTCATTCCACTTGGGAGTTCCCACAATGAAGTTGTATGTGACACCTGAGCACACCTTTCCCCACGTATTTAGCGAAAGCCTGTTCAGAAGTGCTTACAATTCAGAAAGGGCTGACTAGCTAATCCTTGTTACAAAGTTGAAGACTGATAAAGCTTAAAGTGTTTTCTCTCCCGGTGGTATAAGGATTCATTTTTAATATGAAACAACATATCTTCATCCCCAACCCATCCCCAAAATGTCGATATGTGAATGCCTGGTGAGTGAAAGGTTAAGACAAATTCACTGTTGGGAGAGGAGGGTGGCACATGGGGGGACAGTGCCAGGTGAATGAAACAAGTACAAAGAGAGGCTGAACGTGTGTGTGTGGGGGGGAGATAGTATCTATTCAGTGAAGATTGGAAAAGACTGATTTTTTTCTATGAATCAGAATACATACTTATTTTCATGTTAAATGTCACAAAATTAATGTAATTACATTAATCAGAATGACAAGGAGGGGAAAATTCTGTCTAACATAACCTAACATAGTATTTCCTATGTTTTGAAAAATACTGAATATGCATTTACCGAGACCAGTGTTATACAGAACAGGGCTGGGGTGGTACCACAGCTTCAATAGGCCTGTTTATGTCAGAAGAGTAAGTACTGTTACCCTTTTAAATGATATCCAATGGACAGCCTTAAATTCTCTTTACTTACAGGGACAGGTGAGCTTATATAAATGACATCAGAAATGTGTTCCTGATCTATTTGCAAATGGAGAAGACACAAGAAGCATGCCTGCAGGCTGGTGAAGCCAGGGTTTGAGCCCAAGGTTTCATTGTGAAGATCATTCTGCCCTTCTGCTAGGGAGGGAGGAGAAGGTATCCAGTTCAGGCAGGGAAATATAAGGCTACATTTATTTCCATGTTTATGCTCCAAAAACCTATTATGTCATCAACCAAAGAGGGAATTAAATTAACACCTACGTCTATTTTGTTTCCCATTTTAGAGAGAGGAAAAAATAAAAGGCCATTCTTTGCAGGGTCTTATGTTGATTTTCATTTTATTGCTTAAAATATGAATGATTACCATGTGTATGTCTGACTAATTCTGAATGATGATAATCAGGAAATCTCTTCTCCTTTTTCAGTAAACTCATTGATAGCTTAATTCCTTTCTTCTTATCCCTTTCACAGAATTGTAGATGTATGGAACAGGGCCTATTATGATTGATTACAATATTTGTGTTATAATGAGTCAGATGATTGGATCTCCACGTTGCTCGTGGCATGGCTGCTACACATTCTGTTTCCTTCCCGCCAGGGCACACTCAATGTAGAGTTTTTCTCCTTTTTATGGACTCAGAAACACAGAAATAGGGAATCAAAAGTAAACCTGTTCTTTATGCTTTGTAAAAACAACTCTTGACTCTCAAAACTTAATAGCATAACTAAAACATAAACAATTTTAAAGTTCAATTTCCAAAGCAAAGGAAAACACACAGAACATAAAATTTTTGAAAATTCCTGCCATATTTTTTCTTTAGTGTGTAATATTTTGAAGCAAGAGTGCATTATGTCCAAAAATCTTTGTATTATATTCTAACACTTATAATTAGAAGAATCAGGATGTTGTAGATGCCAGACTTAGAAAATATTATTACTTAGTTAACATGGATAGAACAGCAAGTCCCCCACTAGCAGAGGAGACAAAAGATGCTATTTTAAAGATAAAAATGAAAAAAACTCTGACATTCCAATTGAGCCATTGTATTAGTCAGTTTTATAAGGGATTTCAGGGCATTCCATACTTAAACATGATATAGGACATTTAGATTTCTATGAAACCAATTTTGCCAATTTAAAATCTCTATTTGAAGGTGATGTGTAAACTAGAAAAAAATGATCATATTGTATATGTTTATCATAGTGGACCACAATTCAATGAAGCTATTACCAGCCAAAGAAGACACTTTGCCTATGACATGGATTCTACTGCCTTCAAAAATAGCCAAACATATCCACAAGCCACTACTGGACTTTATATAATTACACACTGCAGCTATAAGAACTTTATAAAGAATATCAAGACTGGATGGCAGATGTGAAGCTATTATTATATAAGTTTCACACTGATGTCCAAAGCCTAATAACTCACAGAAAAACAACTTTAACAAAGGTTGCTAAAAATATTTTAAAAGAATTCTCTGGTCAACAACAGTTGGATTCTCCACCTGGCAGGTCACAATATATGCATGAAGATATTTGTCACAGACTCAGAGAAAGAGCTGCAAGAGTAATATAGCCAGAACAGCCTACCTTCCATGTGTACCTTGAAGCAAGAGATACATACAAATGTGTACTTTGTCTCTCAAATGGACTCTGTTCCTGATCATAGTGGTGCATGCCTATAACCTCACTCAGTATTCAGTATTCAGGGAGTGAGGAGGATGAGGAATTCAAGGTCAGCCTTGGCTACAAAGTGAGTGTGCAGACCAGTGTGAACTGCATAAGACCCTATTCTCAAAAACGATAAAGGAAAATACTGGGGCTAGAGATACAGCTCATCAGTTAAGAACACACACTTCTCTTGCGGAGGATGTAAGTTGGTTCCCAGGCGCCAGGCTGAACAGCTCACAACCATCTGCCACTCCAGTTCCAGGAGATCTGAAGCCCTCTTTTGGACTCCGTGGGAACCTGTTCACACAGGTACACATGCACATATACATGTAACTCAATACTGCATCCTAATAAACAAATAAGGGCCAGCGTGGTGGTACACACCCTTTAATCCCAGCATTTGGAGGGCAGAGGCAGACAGATCTCTATGAATTTAAGGCTATACTGGTCTACATCATGAGCTGCAGGCCTGCCAAGACTACACATCAAAACCTAGTCTCAATAAATAAATAACAAAATGGAACACCTATATTAACTTTGATGGGGTACTTTCCCTTCTCTGGAAGTATCACAACTAGTGGAAAGAAAGAATTTGATGAAAACGTACAAACGAATAACTTAGTGCATTGTCCAGATGGAAGTTATTGTGTATCCGACGGTTCCAATGGTTTAGACACTTGTTTAATGAGAAGCTGCCATTTTAAACCCTTGTTCACATTACGTTTCACTCTTACAGTGATTTCCACTCTCAGTCACCCAAAGCTCACACTGAATAAACACTCACCTACACCCTAATCCACAGAAGCATCATCAGTGTCAGAAGTAGACTGCCATGACTAACTGCTGTGGTTCCCACATTACAGGAGGTTGGGACAACACACTGAATGAAGAGATGACTACTCTCAACAGAAGACTCCTGTCCCATAATGGGCCAGAAACAGCTGCATGTCTCTAGCCTGTAGTAAGAGACGTGCTCATTGACTTCCAGAGAGATGGAATCATACGGCTATCTCAATATGTTAAGACTTATCAATACAAGCTACTGTGAGCAGCAGAAAAGAAAAATAAGTGATTAGAAATTTCACATTTGTAGACCACATTGATTTCCTTGGGTACTGAACAGTGAGTTGCTGTCAAAGTTTATACTCAAGACTGACCATTAGTATAGTTATAAAAATCAGACTCCCAGCATCTCATTCTGGGTGTTTTATGGGATTGCTTGGTCATGGGTAACAGCTGTGAGAACAAGTGCCGTTCTTTGATTTGAACCAAGAACTCTTGAATACTGATGTCATCGTAAAGCCACCCAGAACAATGCTGAACAACTGCTCCAACTGGTGACCTCAGCTTGCCCCTGTAGACACAGTAATGGAGTTACTGTCTCCAGACAAGGAATGTCTGAATCCAAGTATTTGGAGGAAAACTGAAATCTGAATCACTAGGACACCTCTGCAAATAGAAAGAAAGACCTTGTGCAAAAATTAACTGTCCAACTGTCTGTGTTGCATTTCTAGCTTGTATTTTAGAGGAAAGCATGTGGCATCTTTGATTAAATATTGATCACTACTGCTTTTGGCTCGTCATCCAATTTCTTAATTATCAGACCCCGTAATGTTCTTTGTAACATCCTAATTTTGTGCTTAATAAATTAGGTCTAAGGAGTTCGTTGAGGGTGTGCAGGCCTACTTCTCCATTAGATCATCATTTCCTTCATGACATCATCAACTCAGTTTTTACTTTCTTTTGGTTATGCAGAATCACTGTTACTGATTGCACTGTATTCCCCCAATTCACATACTAAAGTCCTGAACTCCTGCACTTCAAAACAGGTTTTCTGCAAATAGGATGAACTTCAATGAGGTCCTACTGGAGCATGGTGTGTCTCTAATTCAGCATGACTGGCTGGAAGCTCTGTGCCAGCTGAGATGACAGACACTCATGCAGCAAAGACACCATGTAGAGATGGAGACAGAGAGGAGGGATGACACTGAAACCCCAGGACATTAAAGATGGCCAGCAAGTCCCAGCCAGGAAGCCAGGGGAGAAACTGGAGAAAGACTCTCACTCCAGCCCCGAAAAGAGAGGCAGGAGCCATGGCTCTGCGTGTAGTCAGGGAGAGCGGCCACAGCTGAAAATGAAAAGTTGCCTGCAAATGTTCTAGTGGAAACAGAACTTGCTGCTGAAAAGAGTCTGGATAAAAAGGCACACTCTGAGACTTTGAGGAAGATGAGTCAGAAAGCTCAGAGCTGGGTATGAGATTACAACCTAGACAGACAGCAGGAAGGACAGGGCTCTGGGTCAGTGAGGGTAAGCCAGACGGACCCTCCACAACTCTTGAGGATCATATGCCCGGCACTACTGCCCTCTATGTAACGATGACTCCAATTCAGCTAGTTGTAACAGAATAAAATTTAAATAAATACGGTGGCCGACAAGGAACTTCTACCTGGAAGACCACCCCAAACCTCCCCACAGACAAGGAGCTAGATATGAGGTATCCAGGAATGAAATTACGAGTGTAAGAGCCAGTGTGGGGAATGACCGGAAGGAAACAGCCTTTCCAGGTGCCTGGGAAGTTGCTCATATGAACTCACAGCAATGGTGACAGCATGCATTAGATCCATGCAAACTCAAACCAGACAAAACCCAGCAGAGAACTGGGGAGATGGGCAGGAGGCCCCAACCTTAGCTGAGGAACTACTGGCAACTGATGACTACCTGAGAGGAAGAGTTAGTCTTCTTTAAGGGGGCTCCAGTGGATGGACTCGCCTTGAGGCGCATGTGGGGACCTGAACTTAGCTTGATAAACCTTAACATATACAACGGAATGTAGGAAATCTGGTGGAGGTGCTATGGGAGGTGTGGACAGGGAAGGAGATCTAAATATGGTCAAAATGTGTGACATGAAACTGGAAAACATTCAATAAAAAGAAAACGGGTGGGAGGAGAATAGTAATGATGGACTGGGTGTTCCGGAGAGCTTCAGGTGTGAACAGCTTCAAGTGCCCTGTAGTGCATGAGTGCTTCCCCGGTGATGCCAAGGGCACATAGTGCATGTGGGCCTTCCATTGCTTTTGCTCAGGACAGCCTAGAGCATTTACCAGTCTCAATACAGGTTACATCAGCCTTTGTCCCATGTTTACCATGTCTCCATAAAACCTCCAGACAAAAGAAACTTGGGGTCTTTTCCTCTTGGGAACCCACTGGGAGTTTCTCCCACTTTTCCTCAGTTTCTTGTGTTTCTGTAATAATTCTTAGTAAAACTGCTTCACTTTGTGTACTTTACAAGGATCCATGGTATTTTGACATGATGTGAAAAAATTGGAACTACTATCCTAGGTTAACCTTTGGTGGCCCTAAGCGTACAATACCTCTGACCTCTGGATTACTCTTCAACTGGCAAAGAAACACCCCATCACATTGGAAAAAAACACCATGATCAGCAAGAACCAGAGTTATGGACAGTTGTTAACCACCATGTGGGTGCTGGGGAACCAAACCCCAATCCTCTTTAGGAGCAGTCAGTGCTCTTAACTGCTGAGCCTTCTCTCTAGCTCCTTGCATACTCTATGACTCATATACACAGCATAAAGTTTGAAAGGCAAAGTGTTAATACAGCCATGCCAGAGGACGTTATCAAGTAAGTTACCTTTATTAAAACCCGCTTGTCTATAGGCTGAATGACCCTCACTGAGGAAGGAAAACAGAACAAAAGAACTGAGAACCACAGAGTAAAGACTGACTTAGAACCCAGGCCTTGACTTAAGATCACTGACTTAGTTTGCAAAGTTCTTTGTTGAGATGTAAAATATGTGCCCTTAATCTGGCAACTGCTGCCCATTTGTGATATGACAGGGTCAGATTCTGTTTCTAAATTAAGATAGTATGTGATTCTTACTCTCAAGTTTTTACAGACTTTTCACTAAGGTAAGAAATTGTAGTATACAATTTCAGTTTTAGAAAGGTCAAAATTCATGTTTTTACATAAAGGAGTAAGTCTACTAATGAAATGTTTGAACTTTTTTCCAAGTTCCTTTAAGTAAATTTTCCAAACATTTTAAAAGTTTTTAAAATTTTTATTTTATAGATATGAGCGTATTGCCTGCACAAGTGTAAGTGTACTTCTGTTGTGCAATGCCCATGGAGGTCAGAAGAGGGCATTGGATCCTCTGGAAATGGAGTTACACAGGGTTCTTAGTCGCCATGTAGGGGCTGGGATTCAAACCCAGGTCTTCTGCAAGAAAAGCTACTGCTCTTAACTGCTAAGCCATCTCCATTCCTCCCCTCCCCCCAAACCCCACTTTTTTATGAGACAGAAAATGTGGTAATATAAGAATCAGGTTGCTATGTATGTATCACAAATAAAAATTCATCTCATGTGGCCTACAGAGTGTAAGACTTCTGAAAGCATACAGGATCACCCCGACCTGTGTGTCCTGGTACTACGGATAATGGCTCATGTATAATGGGTCTCTTCAGTGTTTTTTTCAAGTGAGTCAGCCAGTGTCTTGGTTTATTCAGGAACATGCATATGGCATAAACTGGCATAAAGGCAAAACCACTCTAAGGTTTGACTCAGCGTGATAAAAAGTTTCCGAAAGGTAAAGTCTGTTGTCTTTGTTTGAGACTAAGGGACCAAGCTCAGGCACAGCAGGTGTCTCTTTTGGATCTAGGAGGCTTCTTACTGACCCTTCTCATTGACTTCTGATTACTTGACGGACTTTTATTTATTTATTCTACTCTGCTGTAACAATAGAGTGGGCATTCTTCCCTCTAACTTCATCCAGCTGTAAATTAAGGTAGCAGACTCTTCCTTCATCAGCCCTGAAAGATACTAGGGAGCAACACAAAGGCAGCATGGCACAGGGCGAAGAGACGGGGGCAGTGAGGAGGGGGACACAGACGGACAGACGGGGACGACAACACCACAATGACGACGACGACCACACCACTGTGCCGAGCTTCTGCCTCGCACCGGCCCTCCTCCCAGTGACCTCACTGTCCTCACCTCATCACCTCTGTATGTTCTGGTCATTCTCAGCCCCGCCCACTTTCTCCCACTTCTCAGCCTCACTGTTTCCTGTAATTTTTAGCTATTGAGAGGTATCGGGCAAGGTCAGGAACAAGTGTGGGAATCCCACCTTCCACCTTGTGTCCACTCCTGCTTAGAACTGACTTTCTCCTTGCCTGCCAGTGCTCCTGAGAGTTAGCATTTGCCCACATCACCACTGTGGGATAATATTCATCTCCTAAACCCAGAGGAAAGGCTGTTAAAAATCTGGCAGTTATAATGGACCCTGGGGTCACATCTGACTTAAGGCACTGACTACTTCTTCCCTTCCAAAAAAAAGAGACAAGACAAAAAAAAATCATTTTCTTTCTTTTTAAGTCCAGGACTCTATGACTGTGTGTATATACGCTTACAGACTGACCGTTCAATGTGCTCGATGATACTGATAACAGCCAGTGCTTTATCACCTAGAAAATAGAGCCAGACCCTGGATTAGACCAGACCTGAGTGTCAACGGATGTTTAGTCTCCCTAAAATGTACTCCTAACCAGATTCAGCTCAGTGAGTCTGAAGCCTCTCTGCTAGATTTTTGATAAGATGATCCTGCTCTTCAGTATTCTTCCCCAGTTCTACTTTATCTAAACATCGACCTGCCCTTTGCCTGTATTACCTACAAGACCTCTACAGTATCATGCCCTTCCTCCTCCTCCCTCCTCTCTTCTCCTCCCTCCTCCTCCATCTCTCCTGCCCCCTCCCTCCTCCCCTGTCCCATCCTCAGATGCTTGCCCCAGCTTCCCAGTCACACCTTTATCCTACGTCCATCTCAATTCTCACTTATTACTCTTCGAAGTAATAATCCCATGGGGATTATTTTTCTTTTGGTGCAGAGCAAATTCTGCATGAAAATCTTGCTTGAAATAAAGACAGCACACCCAATTAATTAGAAGGTAATTAACTGTCTATGAAAAACTCAACACAAGCCTCTCTCAAATGGGTGTTTCCCATGTGTTCAAAATTAAGACAGTATGGTTAATGCTAACCCTTATCCCATGTAAAGACAGCGAGACTTTCTTGATATGAGATTTGAAAATAAATCATTTTACATTAACTTTTAGGGACATAACATTTTTATTTTGGGAGTTAAGAGAGATGGCTCAGTGGTTAAAAGCACTGGCTGTTCTTGAAGATGACCCAGGTTTGGTTGACAGCACTAACATGGCAGCTAACAACTGTCTGTAACTCCAGTTTCAGGGGATTCAGTGCCCTCTTATGGCCTCTGTGGGCATTGCATGACATGGGTGCACTTACATACATGCAGGCAAACACTCAGATCAGGAGTCAGAGAACTTGGCCAGAGGGTAAAATGTATTACAACCCACAAGTCCTAAGTCCCTGCCCCAGTGACCCACTTTCTTCAACTAGATGCTAGCCCATCATAACATCAGTCTCCCAAGATAACAGAAACAAATGGAGACCAAGTGTTCAAAGACAGGAGCCTGTGGGGAACATTTCACACCCAAACAATCAAGGCGTCTTTATATTTCAGCACAATCCCTGGCACTTCCGTGTAGTTGAACAAATACCTGATGTCAAAAGATGAATGAGAAACTTTCCCCTGTGGCTACACCCAGGAGTCCAAAGGCCTTTCTCCCACGCAACTGCAATTTGACCTCCCCGTGGACTTTTAAAAGTAAATCTCCAGTCCTGGTGAGGCCAAGAGAAGCTGCCATCTTTGATATTCTATCAAAGTGACATCTGTCAGACTGGTCTACTGTCTGTATCAGGGGCCTGAAGGGACAGGGCACAGACAAGTTACCTTTTAGCTTAGGAGAGGAAAGCAACTGTCCCAAGTAGTCAGACAGAAGAACAGGCCTTGGGCAACAGCCACAGGAAGAGACATAAGCATTCAAGGGTGGACAGCAAGGCCAGGGCAGACCCAGCTGGGGACAGAGCTGGTCCCAGAGTTGCTGAGGGCAGAGTGCCTGAGCCAAGTTTCCCGTGGGGTCTGCTCTGCTTCCCCAGCAGGGGTTTCATCAGTAACAACATGTGTTTCCAGCACTGAGGAAACAGAATTGCTGCCTTGGGAGATTTACTTCTTGACATTTTAAACTTTGTAACTAACTTTTAAAAAAATGGGGCCAGGAATGGGGCAGAGATCTCATTTACTCAAATTACAGTTCTCCTTCTCTACCAGCCTTCATGATTTGGCAAATAGACGCGATTGCTCAGTGTGCTGAAAGATAAGATGTGGAGAATATTATGCAACTTCCTGAGACTCTAATTAAGATTATTACCATTTTGAACCTGCAATATCATCTCAGAAGGAAACAGAAATGAGAGCCTCTCTTGCCATTAGGCACAGGGGGCCATTAAGCTGTTCCGCATGCTCCTGGGAAGCAGTCTCCTGCAGGAACATTACTGGCATTCACAGGCTCCATAGGGGAGGCGAGCACCCTACTGAGCATGGCAGAAGCCAGGAGAGGCTGACATTTCCCTGAAGATGCTCCATTCCCCTGCATACTGAGCATACTTAGAAGCCTTTTCCTCTCACCTGCCTCCTGCACCATCCTGCATTGTAAGTGCGAGTGGCTGGGGGAGACTGACAAGTGTTCCCCACTCCATGATGCTTTATTCAGCCAGTTACATGGCCTCCTTTGGTAACTAACATCCAGGCATCTGGTAACTTCTTTGGCTGGGACAAGGGTTCTTTTTCTGCAGTGTATTGTAATGATGGTCTACAGTTTCTCTGCTAGGCTTAAGTTCTTGTATTGTTCAGATCTAAAATGCTGTCTTTAAGAGCATACATGATCACAAGTACCTTAACCTCCTGCTCACATCTTAGACGTAAGAGCTGTGCTCGTCAACTTTTCACTGCAATGGGGAAATAGACTTACAGAGAACAAAGGTTCTCATAGCTTGGATGGTATCATTTTGGAGGTCCACAATAGTTTGGATCAAGGATGAGGTGGCAACTCCTGACAGCAGCTCCTAGCAAAACAAAACTACTTATCTCATGATCAGGAAATGAAAGAGAGGAAGAGGACAGTCCAGGGTCCCCTCAACCATCTTTATGGCACATTGTTAGTGGCCGAAAGTCCAACAAAGTTCCACTCCTTACAGTTCCGGAGCACCATGCTGGGTGTCTTGTGGGACCACTCAACATCCACACTGCATCCGTGTCCAACTTAATCTTTCTGTTTAGCTAATCACTCCTCAGCCTCCCACCAATTACTAAATACTCACATTATAAGTGGAAGTATAAAGCTTTTGCCCTTGACCACAGGACTATGAGATTACAAGAGGGAAATAAAAAGAAGTGGGCCAGCAAGCAAACCTGTTAAGGAATTCTCAAACTAAAGTAACATGCCAAGAAAACCCCACGAGTTTTCCCACACTCGAAGCAAACACAGAATCACAAGGCACGGTTTAGATCTTTGAGTAATCCAGTGCACTTTCACACATATTTTGAGGCTTCTCATTGTACTCATGGGAGATTCCAGAGGATACTATGATTTTCCTTCTCCTGAAAAGGACTATGAACTTCATAAAAGTAAAACAGAAATGTTTCTAACTGTTCCTTTTCAAAAGGAGACAGTCTCAACATTCACACTGCCAGCAAAGACTCTTTGGCTTAGCAACAATATGTCAAAACTTAACAGAAGTGTTAAATTTACTTCACAGGGGAAAACAGCCAGGGACAACTAAAGGATATACATGGAAACATGTAAGTTTAATGCTATTTCTTCCTTCATGTAAATCAATAGAACCATTGGTCCCTACTGTCCAGATTACCCAGAGTCTCACCTTGGGTAATTGATATCCAAAAGGGTCACTCTGGGGACATTTTGATACCTGAAAAGCCAAACAAGCACTCAGACAACCAGATAAGCCCAACCCACTAAACAGCATTCCTGCACAATGAAAAGTCAGATTCCAAAGGAAAAAGGAGTTAGGTGTGGAGGGAACTGCGGTAATCTGACTGGCTGGTTTCTAGCCTTGCTTGTCTATTCCTAAACCACGCTGTGATTTTTACCTAACCTGGGACAATATAGGCAAACTGATAAAGAGAAGACAGAAGAAAAAGAAAAGGAAGCCAACAACATGTCCCTGAACTTCTACATGTTCCTCTACACATCAACCCTCCCCTTCCAAGAATGTCTGGAGATGGCGAAAAAGTGTGTATGTAAGAACATCTTTCAGTACCCTAACGATCTCTGAAAATGCAAGCTGCTTGAATTGGTAATCCCTGCGTTCAGGTCCATAGTATCCTCACTTGAGATTACTATGCCCATTCAGCTTTCATTTAGCCCCCAGAGCATAATTATGCCTAGAATCATGAGATTTTAACTATGTAGATTTTGCCAAATTCAGTCTAATATTTAACTTGAATTTGCCCCACATGCTTTAAAGTCACTGCATTTCGCACTGTCTTTGTTGAATAATGAGAAAAATTGGTCCCTCTCCTCCGCACGAGGCCTCTTTATGCATTTGGAAACAGGTATCTTGCGGGCCTCTGTATCCTTTGCTCAAGATTGAGCATCCCCGGGTCTCTCAGCCTCCTCTTACAGGCCCCATTTTCAAGGTCCTTTATCATTTTTTGTTGCTCTCTTTTGAAGCCTCTGCCCCATCTGTCTAGGTTTTAATAAGTGTGTCTTCCCAAATGGATCGTGGTACTCCCATCAAGGGCCAAGGATTGCCAAGTAGAGTGCCATAATGACCTTATTTATCTCATCCTTGACAATTCTGCTAATATCACACAGGTAGTGCTGGCCTTTCTTTTCCTTTTTGTTAAACAGCATTACTCTCTGGACTTTTTTTCAGATGTTAACTAGCAAAAATTATAGCTTTTAAGGATGAGGACCAGTGAAATTAATTTGCTGATCCTTCCTTAAGTTGCAGTGCCCAGGGCAGTGTTTTAAAAGTGTTAGGTGTGTGATAAATTGGAGTGGTCAGTGGGTATAACTTGTACCTATAAATGGTATTATTTCAAAATTCTTTTAATATAACAGAAGCATGTATGGTCCAGGCTTGGGAGATGGCTCAGTGGGTAAAGCTTTTGCCAAGTGAGTGTGAAGATCTGACTTTGAATCTCCAGAACCCAGACAAAGCTGAGCACAGTAATCCATGACTGTAATCTTCATGCTCTTAAGGCAAGACAGGCAGTAAAGACAGGAGGCAGAGGTAGGACGCTCTCCAGACAAGTCAGCAAGAGAAGTCCTGAGGCTCTGTCTCAAGCAAGGTAGAAGAAAGTCAAGTCCAACACCTAAGGTTGTCTTCTAACCTCGACATGAGGTGTGGTATGCACAGACTGCACAAAGACATACAAACCTATACACATATCATATAACCATGTGATACACATCACAGATAATACATATTATATATATTTGTGATCCCTCTGTTTATGACTGAGGTGTACACCAAACACTAAAATCCATGTCTGTCTCTTATATCTTAAAGGACTGAACAAGATTAACTTGTCACAAGCAAGTAAATAGTATGCAAGGATCCATTACAGAGATTTGTTTCTATAACAATTCTTCATTTAACATGGAAGTTTCTGGAAATTCCACCAGAAAACCAGAACCATGAACCATGAAACTGAAAGTCAATTAACTTAGAATCGCCTGCTATCCATAATGTGGTAGATGGCCTTATAGAATTTTGCTGGTATGTCAAACATGCCTAATACTTGCTTTTCTAGAGCCAAATCCTGAGAAAATATGAAAGGCTTTGGCAAGTTCAGTGACTTCAAGCAGGAGACCTTGCTCTTCTTTCTGCTATGTCTGCTGAGCAGAAAAAAGATCAACCTGATATTTGGGTCACCAAAATACAAGTCAGGAACCAAAGAGCTACATTGGGACAAAACCACACTCCTTGATGAGCAGGTGTGTGGACTGAAGAAATGTGATAATACTGTTTTATCTGCTAGGTATTATGAACATGTGATCTTATCAAATGGGCTAGGCTGTGTTGCTCCAAATTACATGATGACAGAATGTCAAACACAGTGTTTGAAAAGCAGGAAACCTCTCACTACTCAGGTTGCAGCACAGGCCTCATGGAGACTAAAGACTAAGGATTCCCTTTGAATAATTAAACTTAACCAAAAAAAAATCCACTTCAACACAGCATTAGGAATACCATTGGCTAAAATTGGAACTCTAAGAAATTATGAGTATTCTACTATAATTATTACCAGAAACCAATTTTTATATCCGGGATTTCAGGGAGAACCTAAAATTATAAAGTATATAGGCTCTAAAATTAGTTTTGTCAAGCCATGTATAATTACCCACACCTTTAATCCCAGCACTCTAGAGGCAGAGGCAGTGGATCTCTATGAGACTAAAGCTAGCCTGGTCTACTTAGCGAGTTCCAGACAAGCTGGAGAGATAGGAAGACTGTCTCAAACAAACAACAAAACCAAATAGTTCTGTCAGACAGTGAGTCACAGAGGTATGAGTTGGTTAAATCATAACTTCTAGCCTTTCACTGTTGGGTGATGTTTTACACTGATGACAGGGACCTAATTCAAGCTTTTCCTTGACTCCCGTTTAGCTGTCTGTGTATTTCTGGAGATTCCTTCCCCACTGTTCATCGTTGATCTCTGTGCACTACCCAGTCCACTAGGGTCTTCCCCAGGGTTCTGGGTGATCTCCCTTAATCCCACGGTCTCCACTTCAACTGCTTTGCCAGTCAGTGGCTTTTCTTGGAGGTGAGAATCTCTGTCTTTTCAGGCGAGTCTATCTCTAGGCAACACACAAACTGTAACCAGAGACCATGGTATATTCCAGAACATGGATCGAGGAGCACAGCTCACGGATCTTCTCCTGCTGTCCTCTGTTCGTTCGTCTGCTTCAGTGGTTTCTTTTCCCTTATCCTGTCTGTCTCTCCTTCCCAGCAACGTGTTCAATGGCTGGACATTGGTGACTCCATCTCATTCAGTTTATATAATAACCAGAAGACGGAGTAACTAGTTAGCTCTGAAGACGATCCCGAATTCCTCTGAGAAGAGGCTCCACTCTGCATGGTCAAGCCTGTGTATTTATCTGTGGTCCACATAGCAAAGGACAAGGGAGAAAGGGCACGTGCATGTGAACGTGTGCCCTTCATTGACAGACATGAGTACTGTGGTCATGGGTGGTAGTAAGTTGTCCACTGAACCTGCAGTGTCTGAAGGAACTTCCTACCACCTCTAAGCCTACAGCTCTCACGTTATTAAGATTTAATCGTTATTAAGATTTAATGTTTGTGGGGCACAAGCACATGAGTGCTGGAATTTTAGATACAGCTAGCTTTTATGTGGGTTCTAGGGATTGAACTCAGGTTATCAGGCTTGTAGAACTAAGTTATCTCCCTGGCCTTTCACACATTATTATTTTTTTAAGTTAGAATACTAATCTCCTATTTGAACACTAAAAATAAATTGTGCTGACTGTTGGTTTGGGTTAGGATGAAAAATTAGTGTTGTGATGGTTATGAACAATCAACCCTGGTGTTTGAGAGAAGCTCAGAGGATAAGGGCAATAGATGCTCTTTCAGAGGACCAGAATCTGGTTCCTAGCACCACATTGGACTGCTGACAACTGCCTGTAAGGATAGCTCCAGGGGCTCCAACACCCTTTTATGGCCTCCATGGGCACCTGCATCTATGTGTATACATACATACATGTATAGATGTATACACACACAAATGCATACATGCAGATTAGAAATAAGGTACATATTGAAAATGGGCAGTCAATGAGCCCTATTCACACTGTGTACACACATGACACCTACACAGACGTGGAGCAAATCTAGTATACTCCAGCAACATGTTCATAGTGCAAGAGAGTAGCCAGGGCATGAGAGACATGAAGGACGGCATCAAGAGACACAAAAAGAAAACGCAGATGTTAAACCTGTGCAAAACGCATCACAGACACTGTTCATGCCCCGCCCTGAGATACATTTTAAAAGTTTTCACCTTGCATATGTACTTTATATCATGTTTCCTGAATGCGTCGCCATACAGAGAGCCACATAAGAGGGATAACGCTGCACGTGAGATGAAAGGGGGATAGAGAACTCAACATAGGACGTGTGCTGAAAGTTTTTAACGAGGCATTAACAGCTCTGGAAATTAAAGTTCTAATTTGCAGGGAGTATGAAGTAAACAACTGAGGAATCAACTGACGGAGGCTGCTGCCTGCCGCCTCCGCTCCACACGTTTGCAGGAGTGTCAAATTGATTTCGCAATTCTTAATTATATCCCTCTAATTTTTTTGTGACTGTTGAATTTGTAAGTATGCAGAAGAAATCAGTTTTCGGCAAACTCTTTTTCTCACAGCTAAACTTAATAACATAGCATATTAACACCAATTACATGAGCTATGAAAAATACCTCCCAGACCTGCCAGGGCATCAAAGCAAGAGCAGGGTCAGGAGCATACTAAAGCGAGTCTTCCTTTTACACTGATGGAATATCCAAAGAAAGGGGCAAACTAATGTCTCCTTTTTTAATAAAAGTCTTGGTCTGAAGGTGAATTGCATCCAAGGAAATCTGATCCTCTACAAAAAAAGAGAGATGGGTATTGTACAAGATTTTGGCTGGATAGATGGCTCCTCAGTTAAGAGCATCTGCTGTCCAGTTACAATGAATGGAACCAATCCCAGCACCCATGTAGCAGCCAGACACTACACGCACACCTGCATCTCCAGCTCTGAGGGGGCTGGAGGATCACTGGGGCTTTCTGTCAAGAAAACATGAGCCCCCAGGTTGGGGAGAGATGTTACCTCAAAGAAACAGGTGGTAATAATAAAGTAAAACACATGATACCTTCCCCCGGCTTCCCAGCATGTACATAGATGCATGTACCTGAATGAACGTACACACACACGCACACACACGCACACAAATCCTTAAAAATAGAAATTGTAGCCAGGAGTGGTGATGCACACCCTTAATTCCAGCACCCTGGAGTCAGAGGCAGGTGGATCTCTGTGAGTTCAAGGCCAGCAGGGTCTACATAGTGAGTTCCAGCTCAACTGGGGCCACTGGGAGACCCTGTCTCAAAAAGACGAGAATCCAAACAACAATAACACAAAGCAGAAATGATAAAAGATTCTGTCAGCAAAGTTTAATGAACCTACTTTTTAAAAAATTGTATCATACTGGATAATAATTGGTTTTGGGTGAAATTTGGAGTCTTGAGCACACAACACATATGTTTCTCAAGTTTCTGTCTAAGGCACATCAGGAAAAATATAAAACTCCATTGACTCTTCTCTAAAATGTTTAAAATCGCTTGTTCATCACGGGGCGTCAGTCACTGGCACTTACACATCAGTTTAGCAAGTGTCTAAAAGTTCCCTGGGCAGCTTTCTGTTTTACTAGGATCTTTGAGGTATAACATATGTACATTAAACTGCATCCGCTAAAAGGGTATGACTCAGGAAGTTCTGACTGCTGGATATTCCCGCAGAACCATCATCTCTACTACCGCAGAGCACTGGCTCCAGCCTCAGGCAACTCCTTTGTGTCACAACAAATAACCTCTTCTTTTAAAGAACTTTTTGAGTAGAACGAGCAATGCGAACTCTCCTGCTTCTTTACTCTGCGCATGAAGCTGCAGTTGCTTGGGGTGCTTGCATCAGTTTGTCCCTTCGCATTATTTAATAGTATTCCACTGTCCACCTATTCCCCACATTATAGATTCACCCATTGCTGGATGTTTGTGCAATTTCCAGTTTGGGGCTATTGTGAAGAGAGGCATTATTAATATTTATATACATGCCTTATTATGTGGATAAATTCTTCCATTTCCTTAGAAAAAACATTCCTGAGAGAAATAACTGGATGGTATGGTGGTCCATACTTGTTTGAGTAGAAATGGAATCAGCTATGTGAGATTCAGTCATGGTTCCTCCTTGGTCTCTGTTAAAAGCTCCTCCCCCTCCTCCCTCTTTCCCTCCTCCTCCTCCTCCTCCTCCTCCTCCTCCTCCTCCTCCTCCTCATTGCTATTATTGTTAGTAACCTATACATTTGCTTGCCTTTCTCATTAAGGTTAGGATTAAGCGAAGCCCACCCCGGATTCCACACTCCCATCTCCCATCGCCCCTTCTTTCCTCCGTCATGTTTCATTCCAGTTGCTGCTGGAAGAGAAGTGTCTCCTTTCACTTACGTCCCTCTCATTCTTCCTTCCCTTCCAGCCCTCAGCAACCACAGTGCTGCCAGCCAGCGTTCCTCTTCCTCAGTGAGCTCTGCCAACAAGAGGTCATTTCGCTGATAAGACGACTCTTCTCCTGAGCCAGCACTGGAGGCATCTAATCTCGGATGCCCAGAGGCTGAGGCTGAAACTGTGAACTCTGGGCATGCCTGGGTTGTAGAGTGAGACCAACACCAACCCAGGTAACTTTAAAAGTTCCTGTTTCACAATTTTAAGAAGTCTGAAGGGCTGGAATTGCTTTTTTTGAGGTGGTAGAGATCTTGCTTAGTGTGCCAGAGACCCTACATAGATCCTGCCAGACAAAGTAAGAACAATTTTCCCTTCACCACTGTTCTTTCAGTAGTGTGATGATGATACAACTTCACAGTTTTGTTCGGCTTGAGATTTGTTCAAAGATTTGGATTTGTGGGTTTATAACTTTCATCACATTTGAAAGCCTTCCCATCAAGGTTTAAGTACATTTTCTTGACCCCTCTCACTCCTTTTCTTCTGGGACTCTAATCGTTTGTAATTGTCTACTTGATGTCCAACATGATAATTTAAAAATACTTTAAGTACATTTATTTAGTTATGCTCATGTTTGTACACACATTTGTGTGGGTGTGCACGTGTGTGTGTGGAAAGGCCAGAGGAGGCATCAGGTGTCCTTAGTCCCTCTTGTCCTATTCCTTGGAGGCAGGGTCTCGCCCTGAACGTGGGCTTCACATTTTCTCAATCATGCTTGAAGCCAGTGAACGCAGGGGACCTCCTCACAACCAGGGCATTCTTCATGCTGCTATAACAAGCACTCTTCATGAAAAGCCATCTCTAGTCTAACACTGAGTTAGAAGAAATCATGATGAGTTAAATGAATCACTTCTGATGAATTAACCTACTTTTAAAACCTCAGTAAATGCGTCCATTAAATTTAACAAACCTTTCTTGGTATATGGCTTGAATCTACAGAGTACTGACCACAAAGATACAGAAATAATGTTAAGGATTCTCAGTGTGTAGCTTTGCATGATCTGATCTGCTCTCTTCTCATAAACATCTGACCAAGCCTCAAACTCTGCATTCTAGCCAGGTCAGATCTTCTACCCATGTCACTAGCTTTAGATTTTATATTTAAAAATTAGCTAATTTTTAATTATCCCATTTAACAATGCACACATTCCTGTTGTAAACACTTTCCCTGACACTGACTTTGCTGCACTCTGCACCTTTTTATGTCATGTCTCATCATGAAGCTCAGTTCACCTTCTTTTCTCACTCTTCTTCTGGGTGTATTCCAATCTGATTACCATTCAGCTCTAGTTTAATTTCATAGTCAGAGAACACGAACTGATTCTAAAATATATGACATTTATTTTATGCTCCAGATTATTCTAAATTCTGAAAACATCCTTTTTCATGCTTGAAAAACACCTAAAGCCTTCAAAGTCTCATGTGGGAGAATTGATAAGAACATATGGCACATATTCTGTATGTGGATAAAGTTGGTTATTCATGTTCACATTGTGAATGTATATTAATTTTTGTCTGCTTTTTGCATCAATAATCTAAATGATTATGTTTCTATATCTCATTACTCCTTATTGACTTTGGCTTCATTTCTATTGGAAAGTATAAGTAGAAAAAAATTTCAATTGTCTGCTCCTCTACCTGTTATGACATCACCATTTCTATTAGCATTTAATATCTCTAAAATCTGTCATTATTACTTTATGTGTATGAGTGAATTGCCTGCATATGTGTAAGTGCACCCATGTTGTGTTGTGAAATGCCCATAGATTTCAGAAGAGGGCATTGGATTCCCCTGGAACTGGAGTTATAGATGGTTGTTAGCTGCCATGTGGGTGTTGGGAACTGAACTTAGGTCGTCCTCTGCAAGAGAAGCCAGTGCTCTTCACCAATGGCTGGCTGAGCCATCTCTTCAGCCTCCTAGAAGAGGAATTTTTGAACAGGTTTTGATCATGACTTTTGTCATTGGATTTTCCTCTGTGAGCCTGCTCACAGATTACAAGCTCTCTTTACAGCTGAGAGTTCCCCTCCCTCTCCTCACTCAGACATTGATATCTCTGCTTGAGCTCTGCAGCTCCATCTTTACAGCTGAAAAGAAAGCTCCGGCAGAGTTAGCTCTTTCCTCTAGTTTCCGTCAGTATAAGAGCTCTGCACAATCACATGGATGACCACAAATCAATGTTGATATTTTATCCAAATTTCATAGTTATATGAAAAAAGGAACTGTTTAGTCATCAGAGATGAATTAGAATTCCATCCAGAGACTTCCAATTATGGCTGTTGTTCCAGTTCTAGAATATCAATGCTAATATCTTCCATATCTCAAATTATGTATGATTTCATCCATTTTATTGACAATATGAATCATAGGCAATTATCAGTTTATATGTGGATGTTATATGCACATGTTAAGGCAAAGCTGTTCATGTTTGCATTTCTAACACCTAATAATTACTATATAATACAGCTCTATTTTAAAATTTATTTTTAGTTATTTCATACCATTTTTTGGTAATTCTAAAAGTTTTCATCTTTTAAAAAATTTTCTGTGTACGCATGATTCACCTGCATGTATGCAAATGCACCTATGACATATAATGCCTGCAGAAGGCATCTGATACCCTGGATAGGAGTTATGGATGGTTGTTAGCTGCTATGTGGGAGCTGAGAATGAACCTTGGTCTGATGAAAGTGCTCTTAACCACTAAGCCATCTTTCCAGCATACCCCTTCCCCATTTCATGGCAATTTTAGATCAAAGGCTAAATGCTGCAGATAAAATGTTATAAACTATGGGATTTGTGTTAATTTCCTTTCATCAAGTCTTTAAATATTTTGGTAGGAAGATAGCTTTGATCCTTTCAGCCAATTAGCTGAATTAGAAGCTGTAATATTTGTGATGTGCTCTGACTCTTTGATTTATGCTGGAAGCCTGGCCTATTCCTCAGGACCCCTCTGCCTTGCTGGGCTTTGAACTCTAGTTTTTGTCTGTCAAAATACAGTTGGTCTTGTCATCCTTCTGGATTCTGAATAGTTTACAATATAGAAATTAAGTTGCAAAACATGAGGGACAAGCTTGCCTAAAAGTCCTGCCTGTTCCTGGGACTTGTCCCCTCTCCTAAGCGTTTGTAACTCTAGTTAGTTGATTCATTTTCTCGTCTGTCTGTCTGTCTGTCTTTCTCTCTGTGTGTGAACTTGTGATCCTGCTCTCTGGCTTTCCAGGTCTGGAACGATAGGCCATCATTCCTATCTTGACGATGTCTTATCAGCAACTATATTTTCAAAAAACTTTGTCCAACTTGCATTTTTCCAATCTAGAAGAATTCTGTTATGTTTCAAATTTGGAGATAGAAATCATTTGCCTCAATTACACATTTGGTGTATGATTTTTACTATACCACTTTACACTTCTCATTTGGAATGACAGTTGCTTGACTTAATACCCTAATTATAACATCAATCATAGTGTCTGTTAGTTGGGTGAAACTGAAGAACGATACATGGATGAAATGACAGGAGAGTGAAGTCAAACACTTACAACAGGTTGCAGCAAACAGAGAAGCACACTTTGTAAGCTATTTGTTTATCTATGTTTCTTTATAGGACATGCTGACTCTAATATCATTTATTGACATCTAGTATGGAAATGTTTAAAATGCTCACTGTTTTGAAAATAAGTCATATATATATATTTATATTTATATATATATATGACATAGAAAGGCCCATCCTTCAGGTCCTGACTTACAAAGTACCAGCCCTAAACACATATGTGACTGTTACGCAGGTTTGTCAGTACTGTATACTGCTTCTTGCAAGGAAAACGTCCAGTAGACCAAGGAGCAAAGGAGAAACAGATTCAAAATAGGAGAGGAACTTATACAGAGCTGCTCACCACCACACTGGGAGACTGGTTTTTGCCCTGACCAAGGAACCACACTGTACTACCATCAGCACCACCTTCTGAACCAGCCTGTTCACATCATTACCTCCAGTGCCCTTGAAATAAAATTCAATTAGTTCAATGCTGAAAATCCATCCACAGCATTGATCATTGTTGTTTATAAAGCACTTTCAAAATGAAAAGCGCTTTTTATTGTACTGTACGTGTTCATTATGGCTGTCATCTTAAACCTACTGCAATATGCTGTAATGATCTGTATAGGTAAAAGTGTCCAAGTATTCATTAACTTCAACATTCAATAATCCTAAGGAATTCCTGTATCCCAGAGATGCAGGACAGTCTGCCTTTCAGCAATTGTGAGGTGACAATGATGGTGAGGAAAGCCACCAGACGCTGTGCTCTCCCCACTGACGCCGTGCTCTCCCCACTGATGCCGTGCTCTCCCCACTGACGGAGATCATTAGTAATTTACTTCTGTCTTTAGCACTGTCTAGTTTTACACCTTCTCCATGTAAAGCCAACAGAGACCAAACAAATTGAGTTATCACTCCAGGCTCTTAATACCTTTAAGAAGCTAGCTTTCCAAATGGATAAAATATCCTAATACATAATAAGTCTCACCATTAAGTAATTCTTACAGCTAAGCAATCCTTCTTAAGGATTTTTTTCCTATCACTCATTTAGTTAATTCTCTAGTCAACCAACATTTATTGAACATCTGCTATGTGTCTGGTGCTATGCAAGAAGCAATGTTAAAACTGTCAGAAGACAATCATAATTTCAGACTATGGAAACAGACTGTGAGCAAGGCATTGCAATGGAGCGCAGTAAGACTAACACAGAGGAATTCTCAGTTTCTGTGGGAATGTGTTGGAGACAGCTCTGACCTGGCTTTGGCATGGGAAGAAGCTGACGGTTGTGGGGAGAGGAAGAAGGCGGCCTCACAAGCAGGGCTAGGTGGGAAAGGCAAGGGCAACAGTGCGTTCCTAGGCCTGGACACCTGAGATTCTAGCCTACACTGGATCAGAGCAACATCAGGGCTGAAGATGCCAGAAAGCTACACAGGTAAGCAGGAGGCACGTGGATGGAGAAGTGAAGTCAAGAGGTAAGCAGGTACGAGCCTGCGTAAGGCGGCTCACCAGGAAACTACTGAAAGATTATGAACAAGTGAACCAGAAAGATGATCAGCCTGAAGTA
This sequence comes from Eospalax fontanierii, assembly GCA_035773235.1. Lineage (NCBI taxonomy): Eukaryota > Metazoa > Chordata > Mammalia > Rodentia > Spalacidae > Eospalax > Eospalax fontanierii. The sequence continues at coordinate 7,009,840 of CM069535.1, forward strand.
CAGTCTCCATCAGCATAGACACCTGAAATGCGCTCTGTAAAGTATCATTTGAAATCTCCCCACCCAGCTGGATCTGTTAGCTCGGGATCTCATGAAATGTCTCTTTGGGCCACTGAAATCAGTTTGGGGAGATACTGTATTTTGGTAATGCCAAAGCTTGAATCTTCTCTGAATCAAAAATGTAATCTTTAACCTCTTATGGATGTCTATAGTAACTAATATAGAGGTAATATGGTACTTTAGATGTTTTAAATTAACTGTTTGGAGAATATATAAAAACTAGTATATCAAAAGACTGCCAACTTCCAAGGGGTTAGTTTCACTGTTGCAGCAAGCACTCTTCTTGTTGAAAGTCCCTCTATACTTATTTGAGCTGAATGAATTGAAAAATAAATTAACCTGCTTTATATTAATTCAGAATGCTATGAAGTATTCCATAATATTCTGGAATGCCTAACATACCACATAGAAAGGCACTAGACATTTTAAGCAAGTATATTTGAGCATGTGTCTATGACTTGAACATGAGCATATGTGGACACATACATGATTCTGGAAAGCAGGAATCAACCTGTCTATGTTTAACAATCAAAGAAAAGCAAGAAAAAGATGCTTCAAGTTCATCCAAAGACCGAAACTCAGAAAAATAGTTTATATCTAGGAAAATATTATTTCCCAATGGTGTGGTCAGAACAGTTTGGCTTACTGAGCACCTACATGATTAATATTTCCTTTTAATTTTTTTCCATCTTTGGTACCAAGGACCAACTCAGGGCTTTGTTCCTAGAATGCAAGTACTCTACCACTGAGCCAAATTCCCAATGTCTATGGCTAATATTTTAAGTAAAGGGTGAAATTATAGAAGAATTAGCTAAGTGAATCATTTTTAAATGTGAAGACTGGAGGCTGGCGAGATGGTTCAGCGGTTAAGAGCATTGGCTGGCTGCTCTTGCAGAGAACTTGGGTTTGGTTCCCAGCACCCCGTGGCAGCTAACAACCATCCATAACTCCAGTTCCAGGGTGTCCAGTGCCCTCTTCTGAATGCTGTGGGCATTGCATGACACAGGTACACATATATATGCAGGCAATACACTCATACACATAAAATAAGTAAGATATTCTAAAATGTGAAAGCTGACCTGAAACACCTATGAACTGACCTTCATACATTGGAAAATGGCCCTTTCTCATCCGTTCACGTCATTTATGCTATTTGAAGGCAATTCCCAAGTGCTCAGATACACCTCTTCTGAAAAAAACCTTTCTAGTTTTATTTCTTTACATAGATGAATACATTTATTTATTTTCTGTATGAGTATTGGCCTTCATGGATATAAGTGCTGCCATGTATGCAACACCCACTGAGGCCAGAAGAGGACATTGGACCCCCTGGAACTGGAGTCACACTGGTCACTAGCTGCCATGCTGACACTGGGAACTGAACTGGGCCCTCCGAGTGCATTGACCCCCTGAGCTATAGTGCCAGCTTCCTTATTTAGACTCTTAACTGCATGTAGTAAAGTAGCTCAAGGACCGCTTTTGTTCTCGAGATGCTTCATCGCCCTGGGTTAGTGAGACTTCTCTTACTCTAAGGTGGGCACACAGACCCATCTCTCTCAAACCACACAGGTGAACTCAACCAGACAGTCCTAGCTCCGACTCTTTTCCCGTCAGCGTACCCTCCCTGTCTGAGAGCCATCATTCTGTCCCTTTGCTTCCATGTACTTCAATTTCCTAGGTCACAGTGCTTGTTCAATGAACAGTTGAGTCAAGAAGTAGATTCATAGATTTGCTTTCCAATAACTATGTCCAATATTGACTATCAAAGGTTAATCAAAGCTTGTGACTGAAATATACCTTGGGAAGACTTGGGTTTTTTTTTTTTTTTTGGTCTGTCTGTTTGTTTGTTTTGAGTTGTTTCTGTTCTTTCTTCTTTCTTAAAGCATTTTCTGGCAAAATTACTTGCTCCCACTACAGGAAAACAAATACAGGCATCCATCAACAATGTTGAAGGTCAAAATTAATGTGATTTTCCTAATTAGTGTATCAAAAGAATGTTGCCCAACTTGCACCTTCGAAATGCTTATAATCAGCTTTCTTTTCATGAAGTACTTGAATGTCCCAATCACTAAAAATTATGATAAAGAATAAAAAACTATAGAGTAAGAGATCTATTGATTTGGGTTTGCCCCTTTCTTTTTGTACTTGCTAATTAATTGTATTTTGTAAAGCATCTTCCCACTTAGCCATTTGGGGAAAGGCATACATATAAGACAAAAATGAATGGCAGGCATTCAGTGTCCTTGAGCATCACAGAGAAAGCACACAGCGTGCTCATCTGCAAGATATTCAACATCAGTAATCACATTTCTCATGAAGACAAACAAAAGGGAATTAGATGCAGGTGCATTTGTGTCCTCATGTCCCCAGCAACTGGTACTGAGATCTCCCCAAAGGCCGGCACTGACTCCTGGTCAAGATCGGGAATATGGACAGTTTAAAAGACTGGTGTGATTGGCATCTGGATATGACAATGGCCAAACCTTCTTTCAGATGACCATGAACTTCCTTTACTAAAGGGAAAATACAGTGACAAGCAGAGACAGGGTGACCTTTGGAAAATCAACCTAAGCAGACTTTAGATGCTGTTTTGACCTGGCTCCAGACAGATTCCTAACAAAAGAACTAAACTCCGTGTAAATCAAATAGATTTACTCTGCATTCTGGGTTTTCCTACCTGCTAACTGTCATACAGTCAAGGTTAGTATTACACCAAATTACATTAATTAATTTTTTTATTTATTAATTTAGCTCTTGCTTGAAGGTAGAAATTATAACACTAATTTTTATAATTTACAATATTAAGCAACCTTTGGAACATATTTATGTGATTGTTTTTATATTATACAAGCTAAAAATATGAAAAAAAGAGTTATACAGAGTGAGGGTTTTTATACTGCAACAATGAGATTTTATACTGAGACTCAGAACATAATGTTCATGAGCATGAACTATGTTATGAATATAATTACAAACCCATCATTAATGAGTGAAATTTGTATTGTCCTATAACCTACAATAATACGTATGATCATATATTTGGATTCCTCTTTGAGTAGTAACTTTATTTCCTTTATTGTTTTTGAGAATTAACCTTATTGACCTTTGTATTTTGGAAGTAACTTTGGTGACTATATGAAATTTGAGATGGATCCAGTCCACACTGAGGGATATTTGTTGACAGAAATTTGACTCTATAGGTCCGCCCCCTCTCCTCTCTGTATACGCATATACATGAAGTTGAAGGGGGAAATTAGGGAGGAACAGACAGGTGAGGGCATGGGAGCGCAGCAGAAAGATATTGTATGAATTTTGCAAAAATTCAATTAAAAAGGAAAAGAGGAACACTTTTATCTTAAAACCATTACCTTGCGTATAGAAGTGTATTGGGATTTTCTGGGCTTTGATCATCGCATTCATCTTAGAATATGAAAACTGCATCAAAGATAAAGAAGTGTGAGTTGGGAGTACTGTCTCATGCAGGAATGCAGCTTCTCGTGACTCCCTAGAATTACTTACTAGAGGGGATGAATCTATATCCAATTGTCATTGGAAATATCAGTGTATACACATACACACACACACGTATATATGTAAAGAGAGAGAGAGAGAGAGAGAGAGAGAGAGAGAGAGAGAGAGAGAAATATATAAAGTCAGCCAGACTTAGCTTCTTGCAGTAAGGCAACAAAAAATAAAAGAACAGATTCAAGACTGGGGAGGTGGCTCAGTGGTTAAGAGTACTGGCAGCTCTTGCAGAGGACCCAGGTTCAGTTCCCAACACTTTCCATGGGGGCTCACAACCATCTGTAACTCCAGCTTCAGGAGATCCAATGCCCTCTTCTGCCTTCTGTGGACATTACATGTAGTGTACATACACACATACAAAGAACTCATACACATAAATAAGCAAATAAAGCATTTTAAACATATTTTAATTATTTTATGTTCACTAGTGTATTGCCTGCATGTACATAAATGTGCCTGCGCTGTGCAGTGTCCACAGAGGTCAGAGGAGAGTGTCAGATCCCCTGGAAGGTAACTGAAGCTATGGATGGTTGTGGGTGTGGGGAATTGAACCCAGATCTTCTTTAAGAACAGAGTACTCTTCTTAACCACTGAGCCATCTATCCAGCACCAAATAAATAAAAGATTTTTAGAGTAAGTGAGTATATTCCCAAACCATTGCAATGTTGGCTCAGAACTATTTGGATGATAACCATTTCGCTTCTTGTTCATATTTGCTACTTTTACATATTTATTTCTTGGTTTCTAGCTTCCAAGTTATAGTCTTCAGAAATTCCCTTCTCTGTGTCTTCAAGCCCTGGCCTTTGAGTCAGAATCAGCTGAGTATAGGACCAAACCTTGGCCCTCAACAGGCACTGTACCTCGGGCCAGCCATTTATTGCAGCTTGGCCCTCAACAGGGACTGTACCTCGAGCCAGCCTTTTATTGCAGCCTGGTTCCACATGAACCACGAGGGAGAGAGTGCTCAGTGACTAGGGCAGTGAGGGACTGAAGGAAGGACACACGAGCTGGACTCTTATGCAATGATTATGTACTTAGCCCTCTGGTGAAAAAAGATGGGAGTGTAAAGATAGCTGTTACATTGGTTTCCGGGGCTGGGGAGATGGATTAGGGTAGTAAAGTGCCTCCTCTGTAAGAGTCAGAACTTGAATTTGACCCCCAGAACCCACATGTTGAAAAACACCAGGCATGGTGGCCTGTGTTTATGGTCCCAGTGCTGGAGAGGCAGAGACAGGTGGATCCTTGGGTTTCCCTGGCCAGGCAGCTTAGCCTACCTCACAAGTTCCAGGCCAGTGAGAGACTCTGTCCTAAACAGTGGATGATTCCTGATGAATGACATCTGTGGTTTTCCTCTGCCTTATACATACAAAGACACACATGTGCCCTTGTAGCTGCACACACACACACACACACACACACACACATAGATTTTGAAACTCTGTCCTATCTCACTAATTAGGTAAATTCCTCATTGTCACAATCAAATAATAAAATCATTTAACCAAACCTGACAGTTAAGCCAAAGGATCTATCCAATTATTTGGTGTATATTTGGTTGTTCTAAGAATTACAAAGGGCTGGAGAGACAGCACAGAAGTTAACTGTGCTTGCCACTTTGCAAAGGACTCAAGTTTGATTCCTAGCAGCCACACGGGGAGATCACAACTGCTTGTAATTCCAGCTCCAGGGGATCCAACTCCTTTTTCTTACCTCTAGGGATAAACAGTGAATCTGCCACATCCCTCAATATGCCCACATGCAAGGAGACCACCTGCATGCAGGAGACCTTCCAATTCCCATGTCCAATGCTCCTGGGAGCAGTTCCGGACAGCCTGTGCTCTCCCTGCCTGTCCTTCAGTTGATGTGCACTCTAAGCACATTCTCTGTGCAGCTGGAGGCTATGCCGCAGACAGAAGGATCTTGCTCAGTGAGATGCTATGTTTATGGCTTAACTTTTTTAAAGAGGAATTTGGAAGTGTTCCCAGATGCTGCACCTGCCCCTGGCCCTTGCACCTCAGAGGATGAGGCTGGTGAGGAAGACAGCACGGATGACTAAATTTATTAGCGGTGGACAGGCCACTCTGTCTTTCAACACAGCAACAGTAGGTGATCCCATCCAAAACCTGTGTGCTGGCTGGCCTGAAAATCCACCTGATATCCTTGCAGCAGGCAGACCCAGCAGAATGGAGACAGAATGTGATTTCCTGAAAGATACACATTCCCAAGCCAAATGTTCAACCAGGGAGAAAGTTTCTATTTCCATTTGGGAAAAGGAGTCTGCTATCAGCTATAAATTTCTCTCCCACACCTAACTTGACTTATCATTTTTTTTCCTTTTGCTGTAATTATAAGACTATTAAACAGAAGCTCAGTATGTTAGGGAACTTGGTGATTTAGTCTCTAATAGTGGTGATTTTGATGTGCTGGGAAAATAGTTAAATATGCATTATTCTCAGCATATGTCAGCTAAAACATAATTATGATTTACAACAGGTGTACATCAGTAGCCAGTCTTCCCCAGAAGCAAATCATTTACTTTTTTACATATAATTAAAAGAATGATATTTAATTTCAGAGCTCAAATTCCATTTCATGGCCCTTATGTATGCAATATTTTAAGGATTAGGTATTTGATCAGAAAGATTTTTCTCCCAGATTAAATAAAATATGTTTGAGTTTGTAGAATATGCACAGTATAATTTAGTATATTTTTATCTTCTGTGTATATGTTTGTTCATTGGGGGCTTGTAAGCATTTGTACCACAGTGCCCATGGAGGGCTCAGAGGACTATTCTGAATGTAGGTCCTCATCTTCCACCTTGTGTGAGGCAGGGTCTCTTTGTCAGTCATAGCTATGTACTTCAGGCTAGCTGGCCTGCTGGGAGTCTCCACATCCTGCCTCCCATGATGCCATAAGGGCACTGAAGCTACCGTTACTCGTTACAGACTCCAGCTCTTCCTTGGGTTCTGCGGATCTGAGCTCAGGTTCTCACGCTTGTGTGTCAAACGCTTTACCCACTGAGCCATCTCCTCAACCCCTTTGAATTTTTTTAAAAAGGAAATATGATGGCATATTGCCATAGCTTTCCGGAGTCTACTAGAACTGGGCTGTTAGAAACTATAATCCCGAATCCATGGAGCTTCTGGACTGCTGTGGGAATGAGGTCGTGAGACCAGGAGGCCACAGCAGGTGAGACAGGCCCTGGAGGTGGAGGGCATGGCGTGCTTTTATTTAAAAATGCGACAGACTGATGCATGTTTTACAGATTACTTGGATTGATTTCACGTTTTCAAATATTACCTTCAATATTATTCACAATAACACGGAGTCGCTCTTGTCTTCAAACTTTGTCAGTCACCATAGTTCCCACCCAGAGAAGGTGGCTTCTCAGTTTCCCATAGTGCTCTCTACAAAGCAGGCGATATTCGCATTGTCTGAGCACACCCACAGAGAGGAAAAAGAGCCCCATCTAATGCCTATCAGAATGCCTGTTGCAGTTGGGTCACTATCTTTCCTCTGTTTCTTCTCACAAGCTTTGGTGACCAAGATGCTCAGAGGGAAATCAAAGCATAGGCATGTCCCAAACTCCTTCATCCATGGGACCCAGTAAATTATGCTCTGAGAAGCACACACTCCAGTACATGACGACGGAGGGCCACCTTGAGGACATATTGGGTTCAGTGAGGCTTTCTCCACTTTCCGGCCCTCACTTCTAGCACCCCATTCCCATCCCCAGAATCTTAAAGCAATTATCAAACTAATAGACCACACATTGGAGCACAACACCTCTCAGAGAAAACAGAGTCAAATACACTTGCCTGTAAAATCTGCCCCGAGTGGGTGAGCTGTGCTGGGGAATCTGCAGTACCCTTCCCCTGTGAAGCAGGTTCCCTTGGTCCTGGCAGCCATGGTGGCACGCAGAGATGACTCCCTCCTTTCTAGATGGTACAGTGGAGGTGGACCATTGATCTCTACAGGCGGATGCCACTGGAGATGGATGGCAGTACTGTTGATTCCTGTGATCACAGGAGGCCTCATGTGGGCAGGAGCTGAATGTAAGAACACACCTGTTACATTAGGAGCCTAGTTTTAATCGCTAGGCACAGACAGCCACACACACATCAGCATCCATGGAGGCTCGACACTCAGAGTCAAGTCAGTTTTGGTCTTAGGTGTCTGCGGGGTTCTCAGAACTAAAACTACAATGTAGAATCCACCTCAAAATGATTTAAACGGCTAATAAATTCTTAACACAAAGCTTATACAGGTGGAGGAATGTTTTCTTGGAAATAATTTCTAAATGTTTATCTTGAGAAATAACATATTCTTGACATGTGTGCATGTGTGTATGTATGTAGATTATAGCCACCATGTGTCCCCTGAGCCTTGGTTTCTGTACTCATTGATGTCCATGGCTCCTTGACTGGCTCCTTCTTTGGAAAAGGTCCCTGGCCAAGGGAAAGCTGCCTTATACAGAAACCACAGAATGCCCGAGAAGCCTGCAGCCAGCCAGCACCCAGCGCCGATAGCCAGGGCTCTTGTCTTCACCTGACATCAACGTGGCGGGTGCTACAGTTCCAGGAGCAGTAGCAGAAGTGATGGAGATGGACAATGGGGAGAATCAGAGGGAGGGAAGTCCTCCGGGGAGCCGGCGATGTGTGGCACAGGAGTAATGACTCCGGGCTGCTGCATCATTCGGTTATTGATTTATTTTTTCATTTATTTTTACTTTTCCCACACTGGGATGCAGCCTAGTAGATGTCACCGCATATGCTAGTCAAGGACCCTACACCTAAGCTGTATTTCCAGATCCACTTTATATTTTCATAAAGACACAATGCCTTTTTAAAACCTCTTACATTTACTTTGTGGTGTATATGTGGGTGTGTGCATGTGTAAGACTGTGTGTGTGTGTGCGTGTGTGTGTGCGTGCACTGCAAGCTATAGTGCACACGTGGAGGTCAGAGGATGTAGGCCACTCTTGGGCCTAAGCCCATGTCTAATTATAGGTTTTTAAAGTGCGTCATCAAGATGGTACACTTCCTGCTTGCCCCGTTTGTGGCACACTGCCCTGATGCAGTATCTCCTGACTCTGATGGGGTCTAAGGAAGTCTGTCTTATTGGCAACTCACTGGTTTCCAGCTTGTTGACAGCTCTCATCCTTAAAATGATAGGATGATTAGAAGCATCTTTTACTACAATTGGTCCCTGCGTACTATATAAACCCTGGTGTGGAAGCAGAAGTTGAGTTCATCCTGTAAAGCGCACCCGGGGTGTTCTATTCAACTTCCTCACACTCACCATCGGCAAAGAGTGGGCAAAGTGTGGGCCAACTGCTGGCTGGTAAAACCCGCAGGAGGGCAATTGCAGGAATGGATTCTCTCTTCTACCACATGGGTCCCAGGGCCGCAGCTCAGGCCATCAGACTTAGAAACAAGCACCTTACCTGATGAGCCATTCCATCGGCCCTTAAGATGCCATGTTAAAGCATTTTCAGAGTAGTTCTGTTCACAGTTAAACCTAGAGGATGGTACAGACTTTGACCACGCCCCTCAGGGCTTGCTGTTTCCCACCAGAGAGGTTCCTGACAATGGATGGACCTCCACCAAGGCATTACTGCTATTCAAAGTCCAGCTTTGCCTGTGGGCTCACCTACATATGCTCCATAGGTTTGGAAAAAATGTGTAACAGCATATAACCATCATGAAGGCGCCTTACAAAAAGTTTTGTTTTTCTGAGACAGGGTGTATGTAGTCTTGGCTGCCCTTGGGAGTGAGATTCTTTTACCACAGCCTGGCAAGTGCTGAGCTTACAGGCTTGAACCACCATGGCTAACCTCACACAGGGTTTTTTCTTGTACCAAAATCCTGTGTCACCCTCAAGTCCTGCCAACCACTTGTGTTGTTTGCAATCTGCATAGATTTTTGCCTTTTCTGCAGTAGCTGGGATCATACAGTGTCTATTCTTTTCGGTTGGTTTCTTTTCCTCAGTAATATGCATTCAAGATTCTGTCCCTGCTTATCAAGTTTAGCACTATACAATATCCCATTCTCTATGTGAAGCGGAATGACCAGGCTGACTTCATGATTTGGCAATCATGGGTAAAGTTGCCCCAGGCACATATATGCAGATGATTGTACAGAATCTTCTCTCAAGTCCTCAGAGGAAATTCTAAGGATCACAAACACTGGAATATGGTGAGAATATGTTTCAGTGCTTGAGAAGCCACCCAATGCTCTGCACAGTGGCTGTCGCATTGTGCACCCCGACCAGCCATAAATGAGAGTTCCCGTTGCTCCCTTTCTCCAGTGTTCCAGACGCTGGTCATTCTAATCGATGGTATTGATCTGCACTTCCCTCCTGGCATCTCTCTATACTTATTTACTCTCTCTGCCTTCTTTATTAAGATGATTGTTTTCATATATGATTCCTGATTTTCCAGGCTTAGAATGGATTGAAATTCAAATAAGTAAAATAAACTCTGAAAACCAAAGAAAGCACAGCAGTCTACCAAGTCTCCTGCAGACACAGTGGGTTCTGGGTACTGACTGAAGCGGCTGACAGCACCGCAGGTTCCGAGGTTCACACTTGTCTCAGTTGGTGCTCAGTGCCCACTGCCCAGGGACAGTGAGAGCTTGGTTGCTTAGAGACTGGACAGTATCAACTCTTCAGAGTTTCTAAGAACTTCCAGAAGTAGCAGAGATGAACAATGTCCCAACATGCTGGAGGAGGCTCAGACCGACAGCTGAGTTACTGAAAATGATGGACAATGCTTGTATTTGAGCTCTCTGCATTCAACAGCTGCTGTGGACCGTTACGCCCACTTTGTGTGGGGGTGAACATGAGAAAGGGTGAAGAAAGCAACAAATCCGGTGATCCTGAAGGCCTTTGGCTGAGAACCCACACTATTATTATGTTTGTGTTCACAGAGCCATGTACAGGAAGAAGTCACTTCCTGTTTCAGTAAACATAAATCAGAACCATGAAGTGAAATCCTTAAAACATGGTAAGAAATTTACCTTACAAATATGGGGAAAATGTATTATTTGTTGCCTTTTAGAAGTTGACCAACCTTCCAGAGAGAAGTCGCTACCTGTGATTCTATCTTAACTTTCAGAAAGGGAGACAAGGTGCTGTGCAAACAGGTCCTCAACTTAAAGAGAAAATTAACCATTCTATTCATTTTCTGCCACTGAAACCCTCATGCATTTATTTTTACACATGCATGAACCTGCAAATTATATACATATTTTCTCTTGATACTCCACACCAAAACTCAGCTAAGGGTTCTCAAAAACTTCATTCTACGAACTAGGATCCTGCTTCCAAAGAATCTGAAGCAAAAGCAAAAGCAAAAGCAAGCTATCCTGAAATGTCTCACACTAGCTTGTCCTGGTGTGGATACCACATCATGTTCCCAAGCCTGCTATGCTTTGCAACAGGCTCAGGTGTCAGGAGGGTTGTCCATGATTTTAGTCCGGAGCTCAGCAAGGGAAGGAAAAGATAAATTAACATGCTTTATGGTCTGACTTTTGAAAGTGTCTGTTTGCATGCATATGCTGTGAGACAGGGTCTCTCACTCCTGGAGCCCAGCAAGCAAGACTGCCTGGTCAGGGAGCCCCAGTGACCTCCTGTCTCTGCCTCCCCTGGCCTGGAACTGCAACTCATCCACAGTGCTCTGCTTCTGGGGACCAAACTCTTTTGGTTCTCAGGTCCTCCTGCTTTCAAAGCAAGTGCTTTATGTACTAAGCCATCCTCCCAGCCTCACTCCTTTTACTTTAGAAACAAACATCATAACCTACTACTTTGAGTTCTTCTGTTGACACAGTTTCTGTGTTCTTAGAACTCTCCAGGGCTCTAGGCCACCGAGACCTGGAATTATTATTTTGGAAAATACCATGGAGCCAAAGGATATCCAATATAACTTACTCAAATGTGGAAATTATCCTGGATCCATTTCATTTACACTAAAATTTACAGGCCTGAATAAGCTTCTATTACACCTTAGTATTAGAAGAATTTTACTGTTTACAAAGTAACCTCTTTGTCAAAACCCATCTGTTTGACAATGAAAGACTTCTGCCAACTGACTGGCAGACAATGAAATTTTGCACTATTGAAGTACTCTGAACCCTTTTGACACTGATAGCACAATTCACAGTCACCTCAGAAGCATAAACTAAAAGTAAAAACAAAACTAAAAGAACTGCCTCAGCTCCATAGCCATTTTTCAACATCTTCTTACAGCAAGAGCTCACATTTGCTTTTATTTTGGTAAATTGATCACAATCTCTATTGAAGTTCTCACATGGAGAATCCACCAAAGTTCATTTCAACTATTCAATTTCTAGTAAGTTGTAAGCATCTCTTTCAATTCATAGAAAAATTTCCCACCAAGTGGCTCTGCTGTTCTCACGAAGTTGACTCCAGAGAACGCATTCAACTAGAGAAGTTTTCTTATCCAATCATTTAAAAAATTAACCTTCTAGCTCGTGTGTTGTATAATTTCACACAGAGGAGTCAACCTCGTCTGTTTGAGGGAGAGCATCCGATTAAGATATCCTTTTTGGAGCTTCCCTAAGACAAGGAGGAGAAATTAAGTGAAGCTGTCAATCAATTAAACTAGATACCCCCCCCCATACACAGGGGCTCTGAATAGATTGGAGTAGGGATTACTTGTTAGATTATGAAAGCAAACAGATTATAAATACATGAATATTTTATGCTATTTGTAATTCTAACAGTAAATTAAGAGATAACATTGAACAATGTGAAGGACTGAAGACTTTTAAGGATATCTCACTTTTAATTTTCTGTGATGCAAATATTTTAGAAAAATCACTTAAACTCAACATCTGCCTGAGATTCCCTATCTATGAAACAAATTTTCATTGAACTACATTAACAGTAATTGCCCTTCCCACAGAAATATATTTTTTAGTTCTTTAAAAAAAAAGCGATGTGTATATACACCCATGTATGTGTGTATATGTGTGTACACATGTATGTGTGGCCATGCTTGTCCCCACACAGCAGTAGAGCCCAGAGGAGGCTATCTAGTGTACCATTTTAGCACAATCCATTTTCTCTCATTGAGATGGGGGTCTTTCACTGAACCTGGATCTCACAATTTTTTAGCTTGACAGCTGTCCAACAATCCTCAATTCTCCTGTCTCAGTATCCAGCTCTGGGGTTCACAGGCATACCCGCACATCCACGCTTGTTGTTTTGAGTGGTTGCTGGGCATCCAAAGATCAGATCCTCATGCTTGTGCTGTAAGACTGCTTACCCTCTGAGTTCACCCCCTGGCTCCCTAATTTATGTTATAAATGCCTATATAAGGCACTTTTATGACTAGTCAACAGCACACTCAAATTACAATTATAAAAGAAGAAAATTCACCTCATTTAGGATCTTTATTCAGTTACAAGGTCCTCCTCAGTGTGCAGCACAGACTCATCCTGAATCCACCACCAGAAGAGCAGCGTGCACAGCTGCTCTCCCACGCTCACGCGTTCCCCTCACCTGCACTGTGACCCCACCTCCAGTTCATCTCTTCTGCCCAGCAGAATGCTGTAATAAGATGCTCAGGTAGCCTACCCTCTGTGTGTGGCATTTATGACCTCACCCTCTGATTAACAGCACATCAAAATAAGTAAGTTTACATTTGCAAAATTTATGAAGCAAGGAGTCCTGAGCAAGACAGACAGAACTGATCAGACTCTCTTACTGCGGCAAAGTTCTCTTGAATCAAATCTCTTCCTTTATTTCCGAGAACTTGTCTTTGAAGACTATATGGAGAAGTCATTCAACCTGACCAGACATTATCTAGTTCCTGTTGGGAGGACTGGCACACAGACATGGCCAGAGTTTCCATGGTGCAGAGGTGGGTAGGCCTCAGACTAGCAATAGGATAACCAAAATTATCTTGACTCTTTCTTAGAGATTAAAAACAGTGTCAGGAAATGTGAATTTCTAGCCACTGCAAGGTCAAAATGCCTGCATGAAGGTGCTGGGCCCATGACCCAAGCATGGCAGCTACTAGGTGCATCAGTCGGTATCCAGCAGAAGGACAGACTCCTAGGTGCATTGGTGCTATCCAGCAGAAGGACAGATTCCTAGGTGCATCGGTCGTATCCAGCAGAACGGACTCCTAGGTGCATAGGTCGGTATCCAGCAGAAGGACGGACTCTCCTCACAGAACCCGAGGCCCTTTCATGCTGCCTCACTGACCGCTTACATTCTGACTTGAAGAAAACAAAATAGATGGTGCCACTCCCTTCCGGTTTCCTAGTCAGAACCCTGGGAGTGTAGGAACGGTGGAGTCTAGCTAGAGAAAAGACAGCTTAGCTTCTACACTGACTCTGAAAGACTAGCTATGACAGAGAACTGGCTATCCTGCTATTTGATCTCTATTTTCTGTAGTTAACTGTTCATTATAGAGTAAGAGGTGAGGTTGTTAACAAGGATCTCTCCAGTTTCAGAAGTTCAAGATGGACCAAGCAGTGAGTCTCAGTAGTGAACCAGTAACTGCTGCCTGACATACAGATTGTCTTACATCTTGAGAAAGGCAGAATCCATTGATTCTGTCTTTCCTCTCAGTATCCAGCAGTGTCTCTTGACCTCAAATACACAAATGCCATCTCTCTGTGTGCCACGTCATAAGGAACAGCTGCAAAGCACTACTTTCACAGAGAGCAAATGAACTTAGTCACCAAACACCGCCTCTGGTAGTAACCTTTCTGTTGATCATAGATCGTCTGTGCATATCTAACACCTCCCAGGCCTAGGGAGAAGGGGACCCGTTATTTCTGAACTACACACACAGTAGCAAGGATGACACCAACCACCAGTCCCTAAAGCCCACCACTAATGAGGGATCGTTGCTTGAACCGTAATTATGGCATCCTTGCTCCCCAAACTTGAAGCTTTTATGGGGCCTGTGCAATTAGTTACTTAAATGCATCGTAACACTTGCCTCTCTGACAGCACAGTATTGATTTTTTAATCATTTTCAAGTCTCCTCCAGCACAAATAAATGTACTACAGTTACAGTTAATGCACTGTGTACATGCATTAAACACGAGTGTGACAATTTATTATTTTGTGATATATAGAATTTCAGTCCCGGGTCTCAGAAAGCATCCCAATGCTCCAACATCAGCACTGTGCTACTGTTGTCCTTGATCCACCGAATCTTTAACTCCAAATAGCTACAGACCTTTTCTTAATAAGATACTTAGGCCTTCAAAAAAAAGGGGGGGAGGGGCATTGAAAATAAATCTTTTATGTATGCCAATGTGGGAGACAATTGGAAACAGCGTATCTTCCTAGTGGGGTCACTGTGGGACCTAAGGAGATTTTGCTCGAGTACTATTTTTTTTTTTTTTTTTTTTTTGCCTACTCAATTTCTTTCTCAAAGTCTTTTTAGGAGAGACTAGGTTTCCCCTAATTCCATCAGTTTTGACATATTTAACTAATAATATTTAATAATCTGCTGTGGGACGCAGGGAAGAACATTTAAAGCTAAGATTCCATTTTATAAAGGTGAATTCTACATGCCCTTTCTGCTTGTCAAACGGCCTGATTGTGTCACACACACAGAAGTGGTCCTGGTGTCCTCGGCCACCTAGTATTCTATGTGCCAACCTTTTCACTGAGAACATCCCCACATTCAAAACTGAAGTTGGTGAGTAAAAAGTAGTTAATTTTGTTTTGTTAGAAATAATATCATTTTAGTTTCAGCATCGCAGACAGATGCCAGCATTTCCCTCTGAACAGATGGTAACTCTACCTAACGGTGCCTCTCTGTATTAGTAAGGTCTGTTGTGTATACAAACAGTAATAAACACTAGGTAAGGATCAAAATAAATTTTAATTGTTGACATTAAACCCTGGCAGCACAGTTCTAAGGCTGCAATACTCCTTTTTCAAGTCTGTCAGATTTACTAATGCTACAAAAGGCTTTCTGAAAGACGACAGAAACTGGTTGCAATAAAAATACGTCTGCACACTACCAGTTCGTCCTTACCTGGAATGCTCATTTGTACACACCTAAGTCATTCCACATGATTGACATGGAGTTTTCCTGCCACCTGTGAAGAGTGTTTGAATGTTCCTGAAGGACCTAACATTTATTTGAGAGATAAGCATGACGTGGTCCTGAAGTTTGTTCCATCAGGAGCTACAGCATTGCCCCAACCACATCTCTACCCTGCTAAATGAAGATCTATCAAACTTGCTTTATGGTAAACGTCAAGGCGGGCATTCCTATGGTCCCCCAACATGGCATCGCACTTTCATTGTCTTTGCCCAGTTTAAGGGTTTCCTCGACAATCTCAGCCCCTTCTTCCAAGCTTCCCACAGGCTTGCTGGGGATCAGGTGTGCCAAGAAGCACCGACTTGGTTCTCATAATGCCTTCGGAGACCTAGTATTACATGTAGTATCCCTTATTTATCTTGGGAAGCTGCCATGTTTAAAAATAATCATTAGAAAAATAAATAATTCCCCAGTTTGGCATTCAGGTGTCTGTTCAATAACAACCATGCTTTGCAATCATATTTCTTAAAAAATGGATGCATTTTTTTAATCATGAAAAATATATTGCTTCCACCATATGGGACAACCAACGACTCACCAACCGATTTAAGATGCAGCATATTGAGCTGACCATATGTTCCAGTGCTGTTGGATGGCTGAGTGATTCATGCCCGTCACATTCTAGTATATCAATTAAAGCTCCTTGAAGTCTGCATGATTTGTGCCTCTGTTATTAAACCCTGCTAATTCATCCCACTTACACATCTGTTATAAATCTCTAGGAGTGCTGCATGATTCATGGCAATCTGTGAGCACGCTACAGAAAATTCTTCTCCTTGTAATTAACAGTAAATTGTTTTACTGCCATGCAATGAATTTTTCAGTTATATTGCAAATGAACTCTTAAATGTGCGGTTCTTTCCTAAGAACTGACTTATATCATTAGGCAATTAAAAAGTATTGCTTTGAACCAAAAGCTTTTAATCAAGAGAAATACAACTTAAACATTGCTTAAGAGCCATGGAAATCTGACATGGTGGTTACAAGTGTAAAAATAATTTCTGTTGAAAGAGAAAAGCAAACAAACAGAAAAGTCTTCCTGTAGGCTTCCATCCTCGTAGACCAGGAAGCACTGGGTCTGCCGCCTGATGGCTGTGCTGAGGCAAGTGCCTGCTCAGAGACTGTTATTCTGAGAAGTTCCTTAAGTCACCCTGTCACTACCACATTTCTGAGTCTGTTTTATACTTCCTTCATTATAAAATGCTGTCTTTATTCTTGAAATAAATAATTGGATAATTAGCCCAGTTGAATCATCAGAGGACTCCAGTGCTGTTCGAGTGTTCTTGTCAAAGGTGAGGAGAATTCATTTCAGCTAGCCTCTGTTGTTCTTCCAGGAGCCTTTGATTCCCCCTCCCCCGCCCACTTTCTTGGCAGCAGCTTCGGATTCATGAGTCCATACATCAAGTCAGTAGTTTAACAACAAATGGAATTAAATTCAAAGAAGGGAAACTAATTGAAGGACAGCAACAAAAGTGTTTGGTAATGTGCTTTTTAATATGGCCTGCCACATTTGCATGATAATTTTTCCTTTTTAGCATGGAGCAGAAAGTGACTAGCTTAATGAGGGATTATTCAAGACAGGAAGGAACAAAACGCATTCATAACTAGGAACAAAGATTGTATTATGAGACGGAAACAGGCAACCTCAGAGAAGTAACTGGATGATTGGTTTATGCATTATGAATAAAAAGGTAGAAAAATATTTATATTAGTATTCACTAATGACTATATATACAAGATTGTTGTAATTAAAATTATAAATTAACATATTAAGAGTGCTTGTTTAATCACTCTGGGTTCTATTCACAATGAACAGACCTACGTACTTGCATGCCAACAAGCTATGTTTTCAACCCAGGAGGTAGAGAGAGCCACGCAGTTCACTCGGATTCAGAGAGAAAACTTAGTACATCACCAATGAAGTTCTGAAAATGAAATGGGCACTTCTAAGCCCATAGTCTGGAGGCCAGTTTATGACAGGTAAAAGACATATCAAGATATGTCTTCAGAAATAGGTCTTCCAAAGAATTTCCTCAAAAGGAAGGTTTTAACCAGACAGAAATGGAGAAAGACGGAAACGCACACATTTCCTAAATTAAACAGGTAATGCTTTACAAATATGCTGTAAGGATTTTACACAGGTCCCCCACATCTGCCAGTGACGTCCCCTGTCCCCCCCCACTCCCCCCCCCAATGACTAGGAGCGGTTCCACAGCCACCAGTAACACTACTGCAAGATTTTGTGACAGTTCTCAGGAGAACAGCTCCCTCAGATTCATTCAGATCATCACAGGCTCCAAAACCAGAGAAGAAATGACACTGTATTGGGGGAAAAATGTACTTATGCTCTCATACATAAGTGAAAGTAATCAAAATAAAACACAGGCCATTCTAGTCATCGAGATTTTAAAGAAAACTTTGCTTCCTTACAAGTTTACTTTTTCCTTTCCAGTTTTATTTCAGGGACTACGTGGGATTTAATGAGGAGGCATGACTGTTGTCACTGGATGTTTCTCAAAGGTAAATACCAATTTGCATATGTGATGCTATTAAGTTTTTGAATGGTAGGACTTCATCTCTGATAAGGAGCTCATATCATCCCTTAGACTTAAAGTTAAATCTCCCAATGATCCATAGTGCAGAGACCACAGAAGCACAAGGCCGAGAGTGGAAATGGCGGAGCAGGAGGCGCCGCGGAGCAGTCAGTCACCTTTCACTCCCTTCTGTCTACAGACCTCCATATAGACAAGCATCAACCCGGCATCGTTGTCTCTAGGACTTCAGGTATGGGGATCCAATCCAGAAGTTTAATCTTTGAGAACGTCCCTCAAAGGAAACGTGCATACCTGCTGAGAGCAGGAGGCATCTAGTCTGCAGTAGCTGGGTTTTTTGTTTGTTTTGGGCATGCAAATATAAACTAAATTCCTTCTCACTGATTTGGATATTTCGGCCAATGGTCCATTTTACAGTAAAATAAACTATAATCAAATTTCCACCATTCCCAGTATTGTTATGTAAATGATTTCATTTTCTGCTTCGCAGATGAAAGGTCATATCAAACAGAACATATTAAGGGGCTCAGACATAAACTTGCTTTTTCTTTTCAAGAAACTCTAAAATAGTTTCTCTGTCAGAAAAGAAAGGATTTCAAGTGGGAACCAAAGTTAATATAATAGGTTAAATAGAAAGTGGGTAAACTGAAATGTTTGTCAGAAGCATCAAAGAACCACCTTTGGGTTTTTCTGTCCTCTTTGACCACTGCTGGGCCCTTCACACCCAGCTTCTGATGGCCACTCCAGGGGCCCCAACCCCTTGAGTCACACTCCTCCTGCTTTTCCAACAGCATATGACACCAGAGGCAACACTTCCCTCTGGAACCTCTCTGATAGTAACACTCCCTTTCCGATCTTTCTTCAGGGCTCCTACGCTTCCTCTCTTCTCCCCAAAATGAACACATTCACTCAGAAAATCTCCCTTCAATTTCCTCCTTTTAAAGTCTCTCTGCCTTCTAAATTCACTGTCATCACATCTCTCCTTCCCATCTGTCTGCAGACCATCATAAAATGTGCACCATTTTAACCTCCTGACCTGCATGCTCTGTTGCTGGCTGCTTATAACTGCCATGGATGTGTACCTACAAAATGAACACGTAAACGCACAGGTGTACCTGCCCCAGATGTGCATCTTTCCCATCCTCAGTAACAGAAACACTGCAGTCTATGAGAACATTTACAGTCATCCTGACTTTTACCTCTTCTGACACCATGGGCTTTCTTCCTATGATCTTTCACATTTTGTCAGTCCTTACCTCGCATTTGAAAAACTCCCTTGTCTCCCACAGAGAAGGACTGTAAGAACCACATACACCTCTTCTAATCCCCTGTGCCCTCTACTGCCAGGGAAGTCTTCACCAACCACAGATTTCATCACAGCAAAAGGTGGAATAGTACCAACTCTGACACTTGGAGCAGCACACGGCATGTGCCCAGGAAACAGATGCAGGAGTCTTTACCAGTGCTTCGGAATTCATCCACACCATCCAGTGACACACTCTCCCAGTCTCCAGCTCAAGTCAATGCACCCTATGTTCTGTTCCCAGAGCTTTCTTTTAAGCTGAGTCTCTAGTACCTATTGCTATGTCATTCAATGTATGAAATGTCAACTCTTAACCCAAACACTGTATGAACTGCATTTGATCTTCTACAATATTTTTGATAGAAAGCTTTCAATAAATGTGAAATTTGGGGTTTACAAGAAAATGTACTCATGGTGTGTTTGAGTCACATTAGCAGTTTTATAATACGAATAACAAATTTGCAGGTTGCACAAAATTTTTGGAATGCACAACATAATCCCGAGTGACATACTTCTTAACTACTAGCACTTCAGATTGTAAGATTTTCTGTTGTTTTTTCACAGTAAACTTAATTTTACGGATCCCCACCAGTACACATATGCTATACCAATGTTATGAGGCCAAAGTGGTAAACTGCACTTCTTGTAACACTAGCAATTCTGTAACATTTTCACAATGACTAATAAAACATGTTTCATGCGATGCCAATAATCATGATAATAATACAATTTCATTGAGCATTTACTGTAATGAGTATTGCTTGAAACATTCTACAAGCATTAATTAAATTGCAATCCTTATAAATAACCTAAAATGTATTATCCTTATTGATAAATTGAAAAACTAAGGCATAGAGATTGCATAATTCATCCAAGGTCCCACAGCTAGTGTTACAGCAGTGTTACAGCCAGGGCATGAAAGGTCCCTCACAGACACTGAAGCCTAAGCCTACTGCTGGTGGTGATACTGAGGGAAGCTTAAGAAGATGGGACCAAGTGAGAGGCAAGAGATCACTCCACGTGAGCCCTGAAGGTTATGCCTGTCCCCTCCCAGACTCCGCTTCCTGTTCACCATGATGTAAGCAGCAGTCTTTGCACACCCCACCATTGTCATGCTCTGTTCAAGTAAATAATGTCCAACAAGCCTGGACTCTACCCTCCGAAACTGCCAGACAACATGTACCTTTATTCCTTTAGATGATTGTATCTGGCATTTTGATCCCAGCTATGCAAAATGAGCACCTTAACTCTCAACAGCAGAACCCAAACTCAAACGTTTGCATTGTGTCTCATATGATGCTTTTTTCCTTTAAATATACTTACAAATTGGAAATAAAAATAATTACTAAGAAGAAAATAATTACTCATCAGCCTACAAATGCATACAAATTCATTCTTATTTTAAAAACTACGCCAGGTGTGATATGAACGTCTATAATCCCAGAACTTGGAAAGCTAAGGCAGGAAGATTGTTCATTTGAGACCAGTTCATACTAAATAACGAGATCTTAGGTAAAAAATAAAAAATAAACATAAAAGCTAAATAATATCCCCATCTGAAAGAGATAAGGCTTTGAGACATCATGAGGTATTTCCGGGTTTCTTTCTTTTTTTTCTTTTTTTTAAGGACACAAAGGCAGAGAAACGGAATCTCAAAGCAGTTTTAATTTATATCTCCTTGATGGCCAAGGAAGTAGAATAGCAAAGGATGGTGGCATATCCTGTAATTCCCCAGAGGCAGGAGGATTGCAGAGAGAGGGGGGGGGGAGGGAGGAAGGGAGGAAGGAAGGAAGGAAGGAACGAAAGAGTCAGAGAAACAGGCAGGCCTCACTTCAGTCCCTTTCATTTGTTATGCCTGTGGAAAGACAGACTGAAATATTTGGAGGGGGAGCACCTGTACATCACTAGAGCCTTTCATACAGCAGGCCCAGATGCTGCACCATAATGTGAAGGCCTGGAAGACAGAGGACTTCGTGGATATGTGGTTATTGGACGTTACTGTCAGAGATGTCATGGTAAGTACGATAAACAACATCCTTCAAGAGAAAAAGGCTGAGTAGAAGCCAAAAGGATATATTTTCAATCCATTTAAGAAATCGCTTTTTCAGGGTCAGGGAGATGGCTCAGTATTTGAGAGCACCTGCTGCTAAACAAGAAGACCTGAGTTCCATCCCCAGAGCCTCCATGATGGAAGATGAGAGCTAATACTAGCAAACTGCCCCCAGCTTGTTTCCCCTCACCATGCGTACACGTAATAAATAAATCTTAAATTGAATTAAGAAATAATAAAAGAATAAACTTAATTAAAATTCAAAAAAGAAAACAGTTTATGTTGTTGATTTTTTTTTTTTTAATTTTGTATTTTGAGCCAGACTCTTCCTGAAGCCCTGTAATCCCAGCTGGCCTTTAACTTGCTGAACAGAACAGGCTGGCCACAGTCTCACTAGGATCACCTGCCTCTGCTTCCGAAGTGCTGGAATTAAAGGTGTGAGCTGCCCTGGAAAGGGCTTTCTCTTTCAAAGAGATATTATCTAAAGATGGCATAGATCCGCCTTAGTGGGAGTCTCCTGTCAGGAAAGTGCCCGAGGCAGACTGAAGGGCTGTTAGGGACTGTGGCTAGGAGCACAGTGAGGCGGGGTTCCTAAGCACACTTGAAGACTTGCACAGCTTTCATACCCAAGAGGCTAGGATTCCAGTTTTTCCCAATCCCAGTGTTGGGCTCTGCACCTTAAACTACCCGAGACCAATCTTTAGCTTATGTTCACTTTGTTCTATTTTCTCTAATCTCTAAGATAGAATCCATTTGCAAATTTTGTCCAGAATTGTGTCATTCTGCCTAAAGCCTCTGGAATCTACCTGTGTTATTCACATGGAGTCACCATTTACTGATGATGTATAAAGATAAATAGGCTCATTGGAAAATGAGGCATTCAACAACAATTTCAGACACTAGGCACTCCCTGAATACATTCTTAGGTCTGAAATACATATAAACATATACATACACAAAGAACTCAGCTATAAGAGATAGGAAACCACCAGTTGAAGAAATTTAGGACAAATTCACAGTAATAAGGAACTTATAACAAGCGTTGGGTGAGATAATTTGAGCCTGAACTGGGGTGGGGACAATAGATTTAGACCTACTGATAGCAGGACAATTTGCATTTATAAAGGCGATTAAGGGATATTTTTTACTTAAATGTATGTGTCTGTGATATCTGTAATTCTTTGAGTGTTATCCTAATTTCTCCACATCTGGATAGAAGTGAAGAGAAGTTAAACCTTGAGGAAAATCTGACAGAAACATTTGGAGTTGAAAATATTATCCCATTCCGTAGGATGATATTCATATATGTGTTCAGGTTCCATAAAGGTAGCTGGTTCTAAATAAAACAAGTAAAAATGATACACACGATTCCTTAAGGTTTGCGTAATGACAATTTTCCTATTAAACTGTGTAAACTTGGGAAATTCTTACTAATTGTAAAGTAAGATGCAAGCAATTGCCCATCTTAGAGACAACAAATATAGAATCAAGGCAACCTACAAATTCCTAATGCTTATGGAACAGGAGTGGGCAGAGTTAATACTGAAGGAAGAGATGTCCTACAGGCTTCATGGGATGCCTTTAAAATGCATCTGACAACTGCCAGGACATATCGAGGACCCAGGTTGCTGGCTGAGCACAGAAGCCATTTGTCAGTAGGCATCTAATTGGAGCTTTTCTGATGTGGCAGCAACTTTTGACTTCAAGACACCTTTCAGGCTGAAGTCTTGTTTTGTTTAAAATTGTCATAGTAGACAACTTTCAGGGTTAGTGACGGGACGGCAGAGAACAGACAAGTATCAAGTCCAAAGGTACAGAAGTCTTGCAGGTAGTTATTTCCTACCCATTAAAACTTACTCACCTGCTGCTAAAGTCTGTCCTGCTCCTGAAATACTGGTTACACAGCCCACTGAATTGCAGAGAGAGACAGTAAATGTGTAGATCCTAAAAGGCTTGAGGTCCTTCACGATGTAAGACAGTTCTTCAAACTTAGCAGAATGTAACAGCTTTAAAGCAAAATAATAATAGTAGTAATCAGACAATAATCAATGCAAAACATATAATCTTGGCAGTCAAAGTTCCATGAATCGAAACTCAGAGAATCGTTGCCAACTACTATAAGGAAAAGATTTTTTAAAAGAGTCTCAACAAGCCGGGATTTAATTGATAATTGTACAATCACACTGTTTTATGAGGTAATAATCCAGTTCCTGAGTGGATAAATGAGAAAACCGAGTTACAGCCTCATAAAGCAGCATGGATGTATGGTTATTGTCACCAACAGTGGAGGAAAAGATGGTGGCATTGTCAAGGCTACTGTGAAAAAGCCCAAACGAATCCACAGGGCTTGGCTGAAAGTAACTCCGTATATTAACACCACAGGGTACCTGACAGGCAGAGAGGCAGGGACCCAGGACAGCATCCCAATGCTAATCTACCTATCATTTACTTAAAACGTCCACTGAGGTAAATGGAGAAACAGATTGCCAAGTACTCCATGAGCTCCTTCTGTGATCTTATACAGATAAACATACACAAGGATCCAACAGCAACACTTTAAAATATTGTCACTGGCATTCAGTTTTAAATGGACAAAGAGGATCTGAACAAAGGAAAATGAGATTAACCATAAAAACACATGTCGAAATGATCAGCACTAAGAAGTCACTCATTCGTCCCATTCTTACCACTAGAACCAATCACAAGCCGCCATGTGAATTTGCTTATGCTGGGAATGCAACTTATATTTAGGAAGAAAAATGTCACAGAAGCAGAATGTACACCAGTCTCCAATAGGAAATGATTTTCTTCAGGGCTACTGATGTGTACTCATGTACCTGCCATGGTGGTTTGGAACAACTGTGGACCAGGCAGCAGATATGATTGTGGTCCTTTACGATTAAAGCAACTGAACAATTTCTACTACTAGGTGATGCCATAGCTAGTTAGTACCACAGGGCAAGTCATCCTATGGTTTTGGTGATGATAATGCGAAAACACCTATTATACAACAGTGATCAAAAATCCATAGGATGCACAACTGTGTGCACAACAGGGTAATTGGTAATGATGAATGATTATCAAGTCTTCATCTCTGCTACGCATTGATTCAGTATTACACACTCACAAGGAGTGATACCTTATAAACAGACACAAAGAAGGATAGTAATATTTGAAATACTTTTAATATTTCTCTGTGCAGGAGTACAGTAAGATTTGGAAGGGGAAATGTTTTACTAGGGACTGACTTTAAAACTATATAAACTAAAGAATAAAAGAACCAATGAAAAGCAACCACAAAACAGACCACCAAGGATAAATGTGGACTGAATGAAAGGAATAAATGTTGAATACCACTCATATTTGTAAATTTACCTTAACTATCACCTTACACCTAATCTGCAAACTGTTTAGATAAAAGATAAGTTATTACTCCTGATGTTTTTATCAAGATAACTGAGAGTTATTTGCAGATGAATGGAAAAGTACAATTAAGTATCAAAAATATACTACTGACTCCTTTGTTTAGGATGAAATTAGAATCCTGTGTTGTGCAAATGTGCTCTGACCACCAAATGGCTCTGAAAACAAGAAGCAAATCTATTAATAATGAACTGAACAGCATCTCCTGAAATTCATACCTACCCAGAACATTAGAATTTCATATTTTAGAAATGAGATTTTTTGGTAGATTTAACTAGTTAACACATCTAATATTTAAGGCTAGCTTTAAATCCAACAACTGGTGCCTTTAGAGGGACATGAAGAGTTCCCAGAGACAGAGGCCACAAGGCAAAGTAGAGGGGGAAATACGGTGATGCAAGCCAAGAAGCTTCACCAGACACCTGTGGCCGCTTCGTAAGAGGCAGGTAGAGACCCTGCTCTAGGGACTTGGGAAGGGCATGGCTCTGCCAGTATCTAAATTTCCATCTTAGAACTGAGAGAATTCATTAACCTACTCAGTTTACGGTCGTTTCTTATGGATGAGTAGTAAACAAGCAGTGTAAAGGGTGCCAGGGCCTGGATTCTCCCTCCACCTGGTCGCAGAACTGTCCATGGGACCAGTTACAGCCTCTTCACTATGGCATTATAACTAGGCTTTTCAGTCTCCGCCACCCTGGGTGTCTTACTATATATACTGTGTGTCGTCTCTGAGTGCTGTCCCATATGCCTCCTGCCTTCAAGTCTTTTGCCACAGAGGTGTTTCCTGAGGAAACTGAACTATGACATTGGTCCCAGGAATGAGAGTCCTAGGAAGATATCTAAAGAGAAAGTGGCATCCTGGAGTGGATCACATCCATCCATGGACTCAAGGACAAAAATCACACTGTACAATTTTTAGACGTCCACTATTAATGAAATTATCACGATAACTCTGGGGAAGGCATTAATTTAAGGGTTATATCATCAGATGATTCTTGCCAATTGTCATCTGTACACTGAAGAAAGACAATCTTAACGAGTTAGTAATTTAATACTAACCATAAAAGCTTTCTTGAGAGTAAAGGTTTTTGTGTCAATAACATCACGTTAAATGGATCACATAAGCAACATACAGAGAGGTATTAGTAAAACATGTGTTCCAGAGAGTAGGAAACAGACTCTCTGAAGATTAAAGGATCAGCAGGGGTTTTATGAGGCCAAGTTGCCTGTGACGTTCTAAGGCATGCAGGTCAAAGAAAAATTATTTTTATCTCGCATCTCCTACCATTAAGTACAAGACTCAATGTCTCCTGAGCGATGGTCATGTCTGAAGGGAGACACTCCCGGCTTGGGGAGTATTCTGATCAACATGTCAACATCCGGTTTTGCCACATTTCATGCTTCTCAGAGCAGAGCTAGAACCAGGATTTGGTATAAGCCATGTTTGGGTCATTAAATCTAATTCCTCCTAGCGGCACAGAAGTGACAGCAGTGGGCAATACTATGAAGTATGCAGGGAGATAGAGTCACAGGGTGACGTGTACCGCACGAGGCACACGAGGTAGTGGAAGTCCTAGGCCACATGCCAAACCCTTTCACCCTGGGTTCCCATCACAGCAGAGCATCTGACAATGGGATGTCCAACGGACATGCAGTCAGAAATATTTCTCATGAGCTGGATTCTTTCAGACATGACAAGTCTTAAGGTCAGGTGCGTGCTTAACTGGAATTCATCTTATGATGGAAGAGGGTGTGTAAGATCTGAGCACAGCCTAAAACATGTCACACAGACCCATGTGAGTTCCCACTGGATTCGAAAGAAAGGAAAGCATGAGAGTTGAGTTCGCAGATCGCTTGTCTTGGAATAGGGTCACAAGGGAGAAATTGATGACTATTGCTCTACAGCCCCACTCCGGTGGGCTCAGCAACAGCGCTCAAGACAAAACTTCTAAGAGGACACAACCTGAGGCAGTAGACATGCTACCATGTATGGAAGAGAAAGGCCAAAAGAGACACGTAGACCTGGTGGCAAGAACGTGGCTGTGTTGGTGATGGACATGGAAGATCAGAAAGTGAGGAAACGAGAAAAGGAAAAGTTCACAGATCCATGTGAGTAAGCATGAGCCATGGAGATCTTTGCATCTCCTGTAAGTGCTCATCAAAGGAGGAACCGATCAACCAAGAACACAGCTAATACCCACAGCCTCCATCAACCAAGAACACAGCTAACACCCACAGCTTCCATCAACCAAGAACAGAGAATGATGCGCACAGCTAACACCAGCAGCCTCTATCTCTGGCCACTCCTGCACACTTACAGAGTGGGCCAGCAAGTATATCCCCTTCATCTCTGAACTGGAGAATATTAGCACCTTTCACCCTCCAGGTCCTTGTGTACATACAATGAGCAAGTTCTTGGACCCAGCAAAGCACCAGGGACTGTTAACTATTATTATCTCTACTGGAGCATACATCATGAGATGGCAGAATGTGGACGTACATCTAAAGCCTTGAGCAATTCCTTGCGTTCAGGATATCAGATGAATTATATTTGTATACAGTTTTTAGAGAGGTATGACCTCAGACTCACAATAGCTAAGGGTGGCCTTGACGTTCTAATCTCATAGCCTTTGTTGTCTAAGAGCTGGGGTTATCAACCTGTGCTACCTGCAGAGCTTCACATGCTGCTAGAAGAACAAGCCCAGGGTTTCATGTCTGCCAGGAAGCACTTCACTCAGTCACCATCTTTATTCTTGTTATTCATTTTCTTATGCATTGTTCTACATAAATTTTGTTCTTCATAACTTTAATAAGGAATTAAGATACATATGAGCTATGCATATAAGATACTCCAGTCAAAGTCATTTTTATACCCAAATGAGTACACTATAAATATTGACAGATTGCGGACTTGTTAGATATACTATTATGTGATCAAGTAATATTTTCAGATTACCTAGTACACAGCTACTGAAAGTTAACTGCTTAAAATATTTAAGAGTAAGTGGAAACGGCAGGGCTTATGAAATAAAATCATACCCACTTTGTTTCAGTACATTTTTACCTAAGAAAAATTCGTGGTTTATATATACAGAGAGGACTTTGAATATCTGATATTATGCTAATGAGGTGCTTCATTTAAGAAGAGATGGGAGAGTTCTGTTAGAAAATTCTGGAAATTTAGAAAATGTCAGATGAAGCCATTATTCAATTAGGAAAGGAAATTAGTTGAAAATAAAAATACCTTTGAAACCATCACCGGAGAGTCTTGTCGGGGTGACTGTTCAGAAATCAGATTGATGCTATACCCTGCAACTTCTCCTTTTGTAACATTCTCTGCTGGCTTCTCCCAGGAGACCTTGAGTGAGTGTAACCAGAGTGGAAAGCCTGAAGGATGGAACATGGAGACAGGTCTATCAAAGAAAGACAAGCATCAAAACCGGGACGCCCTCCCTACACGATCTCAACTTAAGTATTCTGGTGTCTCAAAGACACTGTTCTTTGTAAACTATTCTGACTTTAAAAACTGAAGAATAGACTGGAACGGATGAAATGCTCAACTTTCAAATGTCATCCCCAAGGGTGTATTCCATCTGAGTATTATCAAATAAGCTACTTTTTATTTACAAAATACTTGACTGGGTGTTGGAGAGATGGTTTCATGGGTAAGAGCACTTGCAGTGCAAGCAGGAGGACCTATGTTCAGATCTTAGTATGACCTCATGTGAACCTGTGATCTTGGTGCTCTGGAGGAGGGGTGTGTGTTGTGGGGGTGGAGGAGCACTGAGGATCGCTGGCTGCAGTATAGGTCCAGGTTCAGTGAGAGACCCTATGAATATGTTTGTGTTGATAAAATGGCTATCAAATGATGGTATAAAAAGCAAGGGTATGAATATTTAAATGATATTATAGAAATATGACAAGTCTGTCTTTATCCCCAATGTTCAGAATGATAGGAGACAGCACAGTAGATTTTTCATGTAAAGAAACATTTCACTGAGTCAGGCCAATGAAGATGAGAAAAATGACTCTCCAGAAAGCGGTAATTCTAAAGTGTTCTTAAAAAAAACAAAACAAAACAAAAAAAAAACACACAAAGTAAGTCTCAGAGTTTTTGGTAAATCTTTGATGGAATGCTCTGGGTACACACACTCCATACATTTTCCTTGAGATCTTAGAATTGAATTTAAATGTGTTAACCAGTGGTGTGCTACCAAAGGGCCTCAATGCATCTGTGGTAGCCAGTCACCCACAAGATGATGATGTCTTTTTGCAGTTTATCTGTTTGTTTTGGTTTCTGACCTCAACTTTCCCTTTCCAGAACTCCATGCCTCAACACCTGTGTGATCAAGGAACTGTTACATGTCCAAGATGGCTGGTGGTCATTAAGAGGTGCTCAAACACAGTGCACACTTTATTCATGAAGTGAGTCCCTTGGACAGTCACCTAAAGCCATTTTCATTCTTCACAGTTCTAACAGGTCAAATTGAGATCAGGATTTAGGTTTCTTTGAATATCAATAGATTCAATGCATAATGAAAGTCAATTTGTTTTTGGAAATGCTCATGAAATCTGAAATATGCTTAATGAAAGGGAAGATTAAAAATAAAGTATTTGCTTTCAGGAAGATACTGTGAGAAGACTAAACTTCTGGCTCTCCTTCCAGACCTCAATGTCAACAGCTTACAAACATGCATGCAGCTAAAGATTTAAAATACTGATTTGAGTATTTCATATAGTACATTTGATCCTTTGGTTTATATCACTATGGAAAATTTGCTCTTTAAGCATTTGTTTTACAAAGAGAAAAAAGAGAAACAACTGTGAACTGGAAACGCTCTTTCACGGCTTGTACCATAAGTAACGAGCAAGGAAAGAGATACGACCATCCGCTTGGGGCTCTTGTCAACTGCTATGTTGGGGAAATATCCCTAAAGTGTACGACTACAGCTAAGCCTTCTCCTACAATGAACTGATAGACAAAGCATTGATTTTTCCCTCTGAAAACTTACCACACATATTTTGTGACTGTGATGGTTATTTTTGTCATTGTTTTAGATTTTGCATGTTTTTTTCTGGCTTTTAAACATATATTTTTAAAATTTTACGTGTATGAGCATATTGCCTGCTTGTAAGTAAGTGCACCTATATCATGAAATGCCCAAGGCATTTCATCAGAAGTGGGTGTTGGAATCTTGCAGCTGGGGTTAGGGATGGTTGGTAGCCGTGACGTGGGTGCTGAGAATCGAATATGGGTCTTCTGCAAGAATATCCAGTGTTCCTAACTGATGAGCCATCTCTCCAGTAGACCCCCGCCCCACTTTTGTTTTTTTAGACAAGGTTTCCTGGGGCCACAGCTGGTCTGGAACTCTCCAGTAGGCCAGGCCGCCCTCAGCCTCACAGAGATCCACCAATGGCTAGTTTTAAATGTGAACTTGACAGGAACTAGGATCATCTGGATTATAAATCTCATGGGCTAGGCCCTGGATGTAAGGACAAGGGAGGGGGCTGTGCACTGGCCTGCATGGCATGCACTCGCTAGTCTTGTCTTCTGACTGCAACAGGATGTGACCACTTCTGTCTCCTGCTGTGACTCTCCTGCTCTGATGGGCAGCAGCCTGGAACTGGGAGCTAAATAAAGCCTTTTTCCGCAGAGTTGCTTCTCTTGGAGTACTTTTCAAAATATCCTAATTAAATGTCAGCTTCATTGCTTTGTTTTCTGCTTTCACTGAATGTTTGTGAGTTTTATACTGTATACTTTGGCCACTTTTAGAACCCCCCTGTACCTGCGCTCCCATTCTCCTCTCCATCAAATCTCCTGTACTCAATATATAAATATATTAAGACCTATAGCATCAGGTTTGTGTTGAAGTTGAACCCTTAAATAAGACTGACTTTCCCCTTCCCAGCAACAATCGCTTGCCAATATTTCCTCATGGTAAGACCCTATTGCGGAAGATACCACATATACAAGCTGTAGAACAAACCAGAGATATCCAGCTGGTACTGACTTCAAAGCCTCATCTCTACTGTCTAGTTTCAGGGTATTAGAAGATATTAACCAAGATACTGAAGAGAACATTTAGCATGAACCTTACCCAGCTGTGAATCTACCCAGCTATATGAGCTATGACAGTTGGCCTGGCGAGGTAAGCCCAGTGCCAAGGGGCATGGCTATTATCAGAGTATTTTATCACAGAAATGGGAAATCAAAGCAAGGCGCATTGGTCCTGAGTCACCTATATGACTATCCCATTATTGGCTTTTCCATTGGCCCAAGCAGGTTTACTATCTGTGGCTTCTAGAACGCCCTGGTTTAGCACCACAGATCTTAATTTCAGGTAGCACTTTCATTGAGAAGTTTTCAAATTTGAACTCAAAGCACTGATCTGTACCTGGTTCTCCTGTTCGTTCAGAGATCCAGGCAGAAGACACATTGCCAGCCATATTCACAGCTAACAGCCTAAACTGGTGCTCTGGGTACAGCTCCAGGCTGGTGATGGATGCAGTGGTTTGGGGAGGTGGTAGCGCACTGCCATTGGCTGATCCTGAAGATGGGTGAGGGCTGAGACAGCCCCTGCTCTCAAACACTGGACTTCCTTCAGCGGATTTCAGTCTTTTCATATATAATTCAAGTCGTGCAATTATGCCTAGGACAGAAACAGTAAACTGAGGGGATGAAGTCGAAGGAGCTATTTTGGGAGTGGGGAGAATACTGGTTGTTCAAAGACTGCCGGGTCTTTGGTACTCTAACTAGATCATGTGTTCATTCTTTTTAGATTTCTAGAAGCAGTAATTTAGCAATTGAGTTTACAGGTGTATGTAACAGGTAACAGATGGTTAGATGAAAGGATTATGAATTTTGTGGAGGGAAACAGCTCAAAAGGAGCAACGGACAAATACAACATACTTTAATTTACCATAGGCAAATTCAAACATTTCCAGGATGCTCATAACTTCTACTAGGAGGTCCAATTCTTTTGCAGATTTGTATATTGTACTTCCAGTTTGCATGTTTCAAATTTGGGGATTTTAATTACATGCTTAACATAAACCATGTCTGTACAAACAGTATAGTTAAATTTTACCCAGCTTTACCAAGCAGCAAAAAAGTCTTAAGCAAGTTTCTGCCATAACATCTGGATGATATAAATTAATAAAAATCTGAGAACGTGGGGCTGGCCTATGTACCTTGGGGTTCAACCGAATGAACACAAAAATTAACTTAATGGAGTCAACAAGCCTATATACATTCTTTTCGTATTATTTTAGATTTTTTCCTTACTTAAAAGAGAAAATTCATTGCTCATTGGTGCCCTAACTTGTGACACAGTCAAATGTAATGCATTTCATGAGAACATTCAATTATAAACATCATTCGTGTTATGGCAGATGTCATTAAGAGCAAAGATAATATTAGTCTTTTAAAAGGCAACTTAATTGAATGGAATTTGTTATTAGATTAGAAGAAATACCCTCTTTCACTAACCATGAGGAATAGTATCTTATGTCTTTAGAAATTATCTCTCAATTTTAATACCACACATTCATATAAACAAATAGATATCTGAGCCTTGCTATATAATCCCCACGGCCAGAATTCTTGCAAGAGAGAGAGATCTGGGCCTTGAATTCTTACCATTCGGTTCCACCGGTGGAGACCATGTGAAATGAAGTTCTGTGGAACTGATTTTCCATACCACAGGTGGGCTTAGCCTTTGGGGAGGTGCCTGGGCTGTGGTTACCGTAACGGGCAAGCTGTGTAAACAGCCCCCACTATTACAGACCTGCACAGAAAAACGATAGTGGGTAAATGGAACCAGGTTGCAGACGGTGGCTGAGGTTTCCTGACCTTCGAAGGGGATGCAGGGCTCGATGCTGTCCAAGGATGCACAGGATAAAACATACTTCTCTACAGGACCAGACCAATTGGAGAGCTCACTCCAGGTAAGTGTCACACAGTGAGAGCTAACGTGAATGGCACGAGTCAAGTTCAAGTATCCTTCTGGGACCCCTGGCTTCGTCTTATAAATGACAGCAGCACTCCTTGTCGAACCGTGCACATTGGTGGTCTCAACGTCATACGTATATAATGTATATGGTGACAGGTCGGTGTCTAAGAAGTACTGAATATCTAAAATAAAAAGAGAAAGAAGAACAGAAGTAGAGCTCACAAAGTGCTAAGCAATCGTGTTTAGTTTCTTTCTTCTTCATAGCGTGACTTCATAGTGTACCAACCAGCTCTTTGAATAAATGCATATTCCATGCATTTTCAAGGGAAATCTTCAGGCTTATGCTGGCTACTTTTATTATTCAGTATACATCTGTGAAATTTTTTATTGAATCTTTGTTTATTTCGTACAGAACATCCCAATCATCCTTATACCCTCTTCCGCTCTGGCTCCCTCCCGCACACCCTCCCCCCGGAATTCATGCATTCTGTCATTCGTGTTAAGGTCTTTCATGTCGAGTCTGTTTCCAGATGTCCC
The DNA here is from genome assembly GCA_035773235.1 of Eospalax fontanierii. NCBI lineage: Eukaryota > Metazoa > Chordata > Mammalia > Rodentia > Spalacidae > Eospalax > Eospalax fontanierii. The sequence goes on from CM069535.1 coordinate 7,043,343, forward strand.
TTAGTGCAAGTTCATCCACTGGGATATAGTCAGTCTATCTAGAGTCTCTCCCTTTAAGAAGATCAGCTCTTCCTCACGGGGGAGTAATCAGTTGCCAATAGTTCTTCGATTGAGATGGGGGCCTGCTGTCCATTCCCACAGTTCTGGGCTGAGTTTTGTCTGCTTGGGTTTGCATGGGTCCTGAGCACACTGTCACCACTGTTGTAGGTTCATATGAACAAGATCCCAGGAGTCTGTAAGACTTTATTTCCTTATGATCATGAACCTCCTCCCTGGCTCTTACAATCTTTCTGCTCCCTCTTCTGCAACAGTCCCTGAGCCCTAGTGGGTGGAGGCTAATATTTGCAATTACAGCAAAGGATACTTAGAAGTCTATTTCTGTCATGGTCTGCTCTTATACTATCCCTCTAACAGAGGAACCAAGAGGAAGTTCCTGCCGTCTCTGAAACAGATCACTGCTTTCTCTACAGTTTGCCTGCTTGCTAAATGCTCATGCTCTAAGTCCAATTCTCTGCAAGCTATCACTAAAGAGAGTCTGCCTCCTGGCCAATGTCTTCATTGGAAACTTTTCTCATTTTTCTGACCTATTAAACTTGCACAGGACTGTGAGTGCTTATTGTTTTGGCTATTAAATCTTGGAAAGACTTGTCAACTGGAATAGAGAAATTACACACGGGAAGTTCTAGATAGCCAGAAATTACATGCACGAAGGACCATGAGGTCAGAGAGAAGGCAGGAGGATGAGGTTAAGAAATAAGAGCTAGGTGGTGGCATGACATGACTATCTGTGCACCGGAACGGTTTTCTCAAGTGACAGCGGCGTACAGCAGAACCATGAAACTAAGCCCTACCAGAGTGGTAGCGGCCTGCCTCCTTCTGGGATTGTGTGAGTGGAGGGCAGCTTCTGTTAAAGCAATATTGACAGTTTCACTGTATTTACATACCAATGGAGTAATGGACATCTGATGTCTCACTCCAGACTTCTATGCTTTCAGAGCAGCTTGTAAATTCCTCTCCTCTGCATTAAGTCAGTAGGGATTTGTGGCCTTAGCCTTATCTCCCTGGTTTATAACACTGCCCCCGGAGAATTCCTCCAAAACTCTGTGCCCAATCTTGCATTCTCAGAAGGTGCCATCTTTTCATACACCTCCGTGATTTGTGATTTTATTAGACAATTTTTTTTTTATCATGGGGCTACTCTTCCTTTATGAAAGTATTTGTGTAGTTCATCTCATACCGTCTCTTAACCATCTCGTTACACATGCATGGTGGCCTTTTCCCCACCCACAGTGCCTCTTAGGCTCCATCCACAACCCAAGCTGGTCAACATTCCATATGCCAACCTCTACCTTGGTTTGGTTATCCGTCTCCTTTAGACAAGGATAGCTGTTCCTTCCACCTTCATATTTCCAGCAAAGTTTGGGGAGAAACAGCAAGCTCATATCAGACCAGTGGATTCGTCTTCCACCCTGTCTCCCTGAAGAGCATGAGTACACACTCTAATCCGTCTTTTTACCAAGTTTTACTGGAGGTACAAAATATTGGGTTTTCATGCAACACTTTGATCCCTGGATACAATCCACTTTGACCAGATTCAGTGCCCCTTCTCTTCCCTCCACTCTTTCTCCCCTGGTCTGATTTCTCTTCTAAGAGACTATTCTTCTACTTTCAGGTCTTAAAAATTGTCTGCATCTTACATACGAGAGAAAACATATAATATTTTTCTGAGACAGGTTTATTTCACTTAATATAACCTCACTTCTGTCAATTTTCCCCCAAATGGCACAATTTCCTTCTTCTGGTGTGAAAAATGTTCCTATGTGTATACCTCAGCCCTTAATTTTCTTCATTCACTCGACCCTTAATGGGCACTCAGCCTGATTCTAGGCCTTGGCTACTTTGGACAGCAGCAAACACATGGCCTGAAGGGATCTCCAATAGAGTGACTTTGGTTCCTTTTTAAATAAAAATTCACCATGTGCATTTATGTGTGCCTGCAGAGGCCAGGAGGCCAGAAAAGGCTAACGCCTCCCCCCCCCCCCCCAGCTGGAATTACAGGGCACTGTGAGTTGCCCAGTGTGATTACTGGGAACCAAACTTGGGTCCTTGGCAAATGGAGTGCATTCTGAACCACTGAGTCAACTTCCTTTTTCCATGGTCGTGTGTGGTGTGTGTGTGTGTGTGAACAGGCACTGGGGATAGAAGGCAGGACCTTCTGCAAGCTATGCAAGTGTACTACCAATGAGCACCCTTACATCTAAATAGGATTCCTTTGAGTTGAAATGGATTTCATGAACAAGGAAGAGGATTTTCATTTCTGGAATCCATTCCTCTATTATATCTGATATTCCTTTGTTTCAAAATCAAATATATATAATTTCTTCTCAACTTGTATACACAAAGAGAAAGCTTTAACTATGGGGATTTATAATTGTATCATAGTCCTAGAAAAATATTCTTCTAGAGCATCTGATAGGACAGCAGGTCATCTAGGGGAAGTTTCTGCTTCAATGAAGAATTCTATAATGGTCTCAACTAAATAATCAAACTTGCTTCGAAGACAACACTATTAATTTTCTTTGAAAAGTTCAGTGATTCTCCACCTATAATTCCAACTGCCTTTATTTGACCCACAGAGTTTTGTTCACTCTGCTGAACAGAAGCAGCATTTCCTTCTCCTATTACTCATGATATCCAGGCACTTGAGCTGGAGTAATAAACACAGGGGTATTATTAGGATGATACAAAGCCCCACAGTGCTCACTGATTGTTCCTACTGTCTCATGCCATCCTGCAGATCATTTTCACATCATTAATTACAGTGATTGCTGAGAGATGCCAGATGTGGTGTTTTTAATGAAAAATAAGGTTTTAGGAAATAATTCCTTATTTAATAGGATTATAGAAACGTCTCATTAGTGAGTGGATACATATCTAACATGTAAGACACTGTTATTTCGAATCTGTACAAGTCCAGTCACAAGGAGCTGCACCATTGTGACCCTATTTACTGTTTATAGGACAAATCACCGTGTGCTGACGGGGGATAGGGAGGGAGCGGCCCCACTGATAGCTGCAAGTTTACTTCAGAACTGTGTGGGAAGCAGAAGCAGCCTTACTGCAGCCTCAGAAATAATTCAACCAGTGGTCCTGTCAATTTAAAAGCCATTTTCAATATTTTTATAACTCCCCTCTTCCTCTATCACAAAAGTTCCAGTTCGGAACACCTGGATCACGCTGGCTTTTGGAAGAAACTAGACATTTCAGTAGTAGGTTCGCTGGATGCTTTGCCAGTGTGGCAGATGTAGACAGATGTTCACATCCCTTCCCAGTCTGCATCGTGAACTTCAGAATCCCCATGAACTCCAGAGACTCAAAGCATGGAAGGGATGCAGAGAGAGAAGAGAAGGCAGAGGACACAGTGAACGAGACGCAGGCCACGCACAGATTCCAGATGAAATCGCTAACATATGTAAAGCTGCTGTCTATGGAGGAGTTTGAGGTCAGCTAATCCATTAAACAAGGTATTTCTGTGTCCATGTTAAGGAAGGTTGTAGAATATCAGCCTTTTAACATAGGTCTGTACACTTTAGAAAAACTGGTTATGTCTGTTACCTAAGAGTTTGGAGAGGCTGGAGATGAGTCAGCAGTTCAAATCCCTTGCTGAACAAGGCTGACACCTAATGTTCCATAGCTGGAAACCACCACGGAAAAAGAGAATGGGGAAGAGAAGAAAACTGTCCCTTATCCCTCCATACACGAGCTGTGGTATGCATGAATTCGCACACGACAATAATGGATAAAGTGGAAAGTTCCAACAAAAAGAATTTAGAAGTCTGAGTACTGAAGAAAATGAAATGGGAACCAGTGGGTGTGAGTCTTCTAAGGATACCCGAGTCAGTTTCCTAGCCCAGTAGGTACGGGGACAGCAGGGCTAGCCCAGAGCAGGCAGAGACGTCGCACGCGAAATTCCCTCACTTCACTGCGCGTTCAAGGAAGCGGTGCCTAGAGCGGCTGAGTAAATTTTTTAAAGACAGTAGTTTCCCAATAATCCAACCGCGACCAGCTCATTTAATATCTTCATAAAGGTTACAGATGCAAAGGCGGTCTTTAGTGTGTCGGCATCCTTTCTCTTTCAGTGTCAACTTACGTTGCTGTGCTGTATCTTTGTGAAGGACGCGAAGTGCGTGTGAAGAGTGAGACTCCGTGTTTCAGTGCGTGTGAAGTGCTTGTGAAGTTAAGAGTGAGATTACGTGAAGTGTGTGTGAAGAGTGAGACTACGTGCTTCTGTGCTAGTGTCATAATTTCAGAATTTAAAAACCCGTGCTGCCTGAGAGTTTAAAAAGTTGAGCCAGGCATGGCAATATATGTTTGTGAGCTCAGAACTAGCGAGATGGAGGCAGAGAAATGAGGCCTTCCAGGCCATTCAAGAGGGATTTCAAGTCATCTGAGATACATGAGGCCCTGTCTCAAACAAAAAGTTGAACACAGCATAATAGAAACACTTGATATTTGTAGAAAACTACAAATGTGTTCTTGCGACTCTTTCAGAATGTATAAATCAATATGGTATTTATACATTTGACGCCCCTTATTATCGTAACTAAAATGGTAAGAACAGTGTTCCTTCACTTAATATTTGTAATGTAATATTTCATATCCTATAATTTCCTTCACAGTGTACTAGGATTGACTGTGTTATGAAGACACCGAAACTGTAACACTTTCCTCCTGCACTGGATAATTTCCAATATTTTAATATTACAAACCATACTGAGACAGAAGCCCTCGGGTGTGTCCATTTACAACTTTTCCTTTAAGATAAACACCCTGTACTAAGTGTGATGATTCCAGTGACATACAAAAATGAAGATATTTCATACACTTTCACATTTGTAGGCACACGAAAGACCATATGGTACAGAAACCCAGACATCTGAGTATCCTCATCCATGCTGGGTCAAGTCCCTGCTTCCAGCTCAAGGAATTTGATAATCATTTTACCAAACAATATGCATCTTATTTTCATTACATTTCTTTGATTCTTAGTAAGATTTGTAATTTTCTTTCTGCATGAGAAGTTCTTTGCTCAACAGAGGAAGAAAGCACATTCATCCTCAATATCAGAGACCTTGACTCATCTAGCCCTTCACAGAGTACTGAATCTTTCCATCACAGAATGCTTAAACTCACCATATGGATGTCGATCTTCAGTTCTGTAGATCTCAGAACCGTCCCTGAACAGAGTGTCAGTAACCCCGTGGGCACTAGGAGGATCAGGTGGACTGCAGGAGAGACAGATGATGGAGGAGCTCTGAACCTGTCCTTTGGGTGAAGACTGCTGGAATGAAGCTAAATTGGAGTGGAGAAAGCATTTATTAGCAAAAGGAATCAATAAACGCACCAGCAAACTGAAGGAAGATGTCTAGCAACGATGTCTTTCTGATTCAGGATCAGTTTATCAAGAAGACATGTGGTTTACCAAGACATTAATAAACAAAGAGAGTGCATAGCCAGTCCTCTGCAACAAAGCTTTTTATCTATAATCATAAAACAAATTTGCAGGTCATAGCAGCTGACATAGAGTTGGAGGGGATGAAACCACAGTTCATTTAATCATTCTTCGTCCTTGTTTTTTTTAAATCATCCAAAGATATAGCAGCTCTTTTGTACTGAATTTAAAACTTGACATAAATTCCACTGAAAATTTAAATTTAAATAGCACACTTTTTTAATTCTTAAGAGTTATCTCTTCCACTAAGTACAATGCCTTATTCTGCTTGACAGGGCACAATTTAGAGACTAATATTTGCTGACAAAGAGTCATGGTTGTCAAAGATCTAAATGTCGTTGATTAAAATACAGAATTACCCTGTGAACATTCTAATACCTGTGAAGGGTGCTTTTAAGATAAGATTGGGTACCACATATGTAAGAACATTCATTTACTGACTTTAGTGATAATTTGTTTGGTATACAAATATACAGGGGACAGGTTATCTTTGAACCATCAATTTCCTGTCTTTCTGAAGAGTCTTTTCAATCTTTGAAAGTGAGCTTTATTTTTTCCCAGAATGCACAGAAGTAAACAATCCCTGGAAAAACAACCACCAAGACCCCAAATTTCACTCATTTTAAGTGAGGTTATCTAGTCAGAACTCCCCACAAGATATCATGGGTTCTTATGGTTCTACATCATGACCTTTCAAATCATTAATGCCTTTTAAGTGTAATTGATCTTTAAGAAACAATCATGTGGGGGCTGGAGAGATGCCTCAGTGGTTATGAGCAATGACTGCTCTGGCAGAGGACAGGGTCTATTCCCAGCACCTACATGGCAGCTAGCAACAGTCTATAACACCAGTTCCAGGGGATGTGACACCATCTTCTGACCTCAGCAGGCACTGCAAGACATGGGTGCACTTACATACAGGCAGGCCATACACTCATACACATAAAACAGAAAATAATAATAAAATCCTAACTGTCCACATGCTTATTTAGATGGAGGACAAGGATAACAACAACCCCAAAGCATGCATGAGCCAGACATGCTTCCTGGCAAGCTGGCCACACTGGCCTTGAACACAGAGTCTTCCTGCCTCGTGGCCAGTGAGTTCAAAGCCAGTATGGGCAGTTTTATATCTTGAATTTCAAATTATGCAGCAAGGCTTTCTTGATTATAACAATCCCAAGAATTCTATCAAGAACTTTTCTGGCAATAGGTCTCAAACTCAAAATCTTCCTGCTCATCTCAAGTAACTCAGGTTATAGACATGTCCACCACGTTTGGGGTTGTCATTACTTTGCCCTACATCTACATAAGTATGTGGACATCTGGGATTCTAATACTTTATTTGGGGTTGGGGACAAAAATTTAAAGCTATGCTGATGAAAAGTGGCAGAGACTCTGGGAACCACTGGCAACAGCAGCCAGATGAGCAGATTTGTGTTCTTCTGAAAGGGGTGGGACTGTATTTGTTACAGACCTTGTGCTTCTTTTGTTAAAAGCACTCCGAAATATTTTTTATGCAATTATAAATGAAGTATTTTCTTAATATTACTTTCAGGTTAACTTGTTTAAATAAAAATGATCTATGGATAAATGGATAACTATATATATATGTATATATTTATTTATTTATATATTTAAACACACATATAAAGTTTAAGTTCATATATAGACATTTATGTCAAACCACAACAACATTCATTAAGAAAACATACAAAAGTCAGATTAATTCCTGACTTGTCCTGTCTCTGTTATCTAGATGATTGTTTTCTTGAAAGGAGGAACTAATGAAAAAAAAAGCAGACTTGCCAAACAGTTAGGCATTCTGCCGGACAGGATATCACTGCTTTCTTTAAATTCAATCCTCTGCCCTTTGGAAATTTACCTAAGGACCCTACTAGGACTTTCTGCTTCCCAAATAATCTCACATTACATTGCTCAGGGACTGTCAGCATTCTTTGGGGAAGTAGGAACATAATCATAGTTAGCATCCCATAGTTGCAACCTATACGGAGGAAGACCGTGTGACATTTAAATTTTACAGGAAAACACACTTTTTGTGTCTGGTGTGCACAGAGACAAGGGCAGCCCCAGGTAGCTTTGCCACAGATGGTTTCCTGTCCCTTTCTGCCACCAAACATTTTTGAAGCTTGTTCTCACTGGCTCTTACAAGGATAAAGTGACTTTTCCCTTCCTCCCTTCTTCTCACTCTCCCTCCCTTCTTCTCGCTCTCCTTCCCTTCCTCAAGCTTTGTCTCTCCAAAAAAATGTAGAGAACAGATATCCAGGGAAACTCTGACTGGCTATGACCTGTCAGGACTCCATCCATGATTCATAATAGACTCACAGTGCCCAAGGAGACTGCACAGCCAGGTATGTTATAGAGGTCTCCTCACCACATGATCCCAAGAGCCATTTCTTAGAAATGATGGGAAAATAAGGATATATGATCCTGGAGTAGAGACAGTGCAGTCATCACTCTGTTATGAACTGTGGGACTGCGGGCCACTTTGAGAGGTCAACTTGTGGCACTGGCAAGTGGTGAAAAGTCAAAAGACTAAAATGCAAACAATACATTAAAAATTTTAAACATGGAGGCTGGAAGGACGGCTCAGCTATTAACAGCACTTGGCGCTCCTTCAGAGGATCCAGTTTCAATTCCCAGCATCTATGCAAAGCTCACTACTCCCTGTAACTCTAGTTCAATGGGATCCAATGCCCTCTTTTAGTCTGCATGGTCGGTACACACACATGATACACATGCAAACATGCAGACAGAACACTCATACACATACACACACTTTTTAAGTATAAAAGTAAAAAGCAGAAACGTGAAAGGTTATTTCCATCAGTACTATAATTTATAATAAAAAGAATGGTGTTTAATTATATGACTCAATATGCTGCAAAAATAATTACATAACATATGTTATATATTTAATATATTTTAAAATTATAGATATTTATATATAAATATTATACATATATAAAAATGGTACAATAGTGTTCACAAAATCTGGGACATAGAACATAAACACTAGATAATAGGTCTTCTATTTGTTATACTAAATCACCTGGAATGTCTTTGTGAGCTAAGATGATCAACAGTTTTGTTAACCCAGTTACATCATAATTTTAACAGTGAATACCTCACTTTCTGGAACAAATGTGCTAGTCTGAACAAAGTCAGAAATGTGGTCATATTATGGTGATTTCATTCCAGCACATCACTGTAAATGTTCTGCTATAAGCATCATCATTTCATTTTTTAAGGTTATTCAAGCAAGAAAATCACACAGATTTAATTTAATGTGATTAAAATTTAGTTTTACACCACTTCTCCAGACTGGGCCGTAATTTTTAAAAACTGATTCTAAAGGAAGAAAATATAGAAGCTGTCTTCCCAGGTCCTGGTGTTACACTCAATAGCAACAGGAGAGAGCACTTACTTTTGCTGCCGCCCAACAGATTGTTGGCATCCAAGCTGCTTGCACCAGTAACACACATGTCCCACTGGAAGCCTGTGACAAACTGTTTGCAGAAACACTGGCCTGTGATCACGTCACAAGTTCCATTCAAGGATCCCACATCATGACAATTGCAAGGCTGGCATCTGGATGAACAAACCATCAAAGAGAGCAGTACTTTAGTAATCCATAGCATGCTAACCTCCCAGCATTGTTCAGGATGGCTTGTTGGAGCCAGTATATTGCAAGGGACACCTGAGCTAAACAAACACAAGACAGAAAATATCTTTACAAAAATGTTGCCATTGCTAAAATCTATATGATGATTTCTCTTTTTTATTAGTTTAGTAATGAATGGCCTCAAAACACCATAATATTGAGGGTTCAGGAGAGTAAGCCTTAAGACCTAGCATGGATCACTAAGACCCATAAAAAAGCTAGGCAAGATAGCAAACCCAATATTCTCAGCACTGGAGAGATGGAGGCAGCACGTGGGCCTTGGTGCACAGCAAAACTAGCCAAATCAGTGACCCCTGGGTTCAGTGTGAGACCCAATTTCAAAAAGGCCAGAGAGTGATTGGGAAGACATTCAACAATGACTACACACATGCGCATGTACACAAACACACACACACACACACACACACACACACAGGGAGAGAGAGAAGGAAAGAGAGAATATATATAAGCATTTTTACTGGAACAGGCATGGTGGTACATCCCTGCAATGCCAGAACTTGGGAGCTGGAGGGAGGAGGATCAGAAGTTCAAAGTTAACCTTAGTTACATAGTAAATCTGAGACCAGCTTAGGCTAATGAAGCTTTGTCTCAACCCTGGCCAAAGCTATTACTGGGGTTTTGTTTTGTTTTACATGCAATGGGGCATTGTTGAGATTAGTCTGGATATCATTTGTGTAATAAAATGAATACTTTGTTTTCTTATAAAAGTTCTAGTGATAGCCAAACATTTAAGTTAGGTGCCCACAAAATGACTTTTTTTTCAAGTGACTACACAGTTACAAATTTCTTTAAATTCCATATTTAGTTCTAGAAGGACTAAATTTTGCTGAATTTTAGATTGTTTCACATTACTGTTGATCCTGATTATGGGTTGCATTTGTTCATCATCTGTTTCTGTTCCCATTGATGAGATAAACTATTCTGACAAAACAACTTGAATGAGAGAATTTATTCTGGTTCACAGGTGAAGGATGAGGAAGTCTGGGTGGCCGGAGTTGAAGTGAGTGGTCACAGCCAGACAGCAGCACACTGGGTGAAGGGTCAGCTCCCTTTCTCCACACACACAGTCCAGGGTCCCAGCCAGCAAATGGTGCCACCCAAGGTGGGTGGGACTCCCCACGTCAGTTAATATAATCTAGATTACCCCCACAGGTATGTCCAACAGACCTATCAAAGAGATTCCTGATTCTGTCAATGAGACAATTAACACCAACCATCACTTCCGGATATAACTGGAGAAGAGAACGTTATTCTGATTCCTGCAGATTTGCTAATGATGCAAAGCTAATATGACATGCTCACCTCAACTTGGAAGTTGTTAGACCTGTGGTCATCTATAAGCTTAATGGTAGTGTCCCTGGGCTCTGATAGAGACCATAACTTGTTTCCTTAGCATAAATTACTTGCCCACTTGGTCTGGGCCCATGGCATTGATGAGGTGGAACAGTTTGAAGATTAGAGACATAAAAAAAGTCCAGGACGAAGATTTGAGCAGGGATTCTCCAGGAGGCACACTTCAGACAACCTAAGTGGGTTGACCCACAGCATCTACAGAGACGTCGGTGGGAATGGCTCCTTCCCGACTACGACCTTCATGGTGTGATCTCTGGAGATATCATTCAACACCCTTAGAAAGGCTGATAAAAGCTAAGGCAGCCAAATAAGCTGAAAATTTGTTTTATGGACTAATCTGCCTCGGGGAATAAATAAAGTACAGTTTCTCCTGGAAACAGTTCCACTGGGGTTTGCCCTTTTTATGGTCATGATAAAAGGACATTCTTTTCCCTACAAACAACACAAAAGGTCTTTTATCTAGATTCATTGTACTAAAATTCCATTCCCAATAAATGTTTTGCTCTGCATAAGTATTAAAGATGAGGGAAATTATGCATCGAAATTAAAATGGAATTACAGAAGCGATGAAATACTTGATTTGCTTTTAATTTTATTATATGCTATTACTTACAGTGTATTGTTTGTAGGCTTTTAGTGTAATGCTAGTGAGCCTCAACAGTAAGAGGCAAGCTTCTTTCAGTGTGAGATACACATATGAGTGTGTGTGCGTGTGTCTCTACACCACTCATGAAAACGCACCTCTTGTGTTTTTCAGTTTTTATGCGTATGAGACAATCACACTTTCTTTATACACAGCATTGAGAGAGGTTCCAGGGTGCGGCGTAGTTCCGGGCCCTGATATACCTCCATTTTCTCCCAGCCAGCTGCTGCACACACGGCTCCAAGTCAGCTATGTCAATATCTGTGGGATATTAAGTTCCAAATCCAAATGGAATAAATAAACCACTTCTTGGGAAAGCAAGCCATGTTTTGAGTAATTAAATGTGCCTTCCCGGTTTTATTGTCTTTTCCTAGCTATTGTTATATTGAACATATCTGACTTGCTATAATTGCTTAATTTCAGTGAGAGGAAATTTTCCTTAAATGAAGTCTGTCAAAGGGGATTTTTCTAGAATATTGTAGCATGTCTCCAGTCCAAAGGACACTGGGGATAATATTGTAATTAAGGTTGAGGCAAAACGGTTCCTACAAATTTCTCAGACACCCAAATACAATTTTAAACATTTCCAAGACTCTTTAGCAAATAAGCTACAAGTCTGATAACAGTTTATACGTTATCTCTCCTCAGGAGTACCTCCTAAATGAAATATATTTCACATTTATTAAAACAAAATTATACATAATAAAGGAAAAGACATCTTAAGCTTAGGAAGAGAAGCACCAAACCAAGATGAATTGTGATATTGATTTTGCTAGGATAAATGGTTTTCGTAATATTAATATAAAGAAACCTTTATTACAGACTCTCCTGGCACAGCCCAAGCTTCTCCCACAATCTGTTTAAAATCTTCATTTTTCATCCTTATGGGAAAACCTCACTTGCTAAATGGATTTCATAAAGAGTAATCTGTCAAGATTTATATAGATAAACAATTTGTGATGTTTATTGACCAGTTCATTATTATAAACAGAACAGGAGGGAAGCACCTAACCTCCTCCAGTACCCCGCTGCTGTCGTTCCTGGGCCCTTCTTTATCTCCGGTCTACCAGTACAGTGGGAAAAGATAATTGGCCTCTGTCTGTTTTATGAAAAATCTCCTGCATTATCCTTTCTTGGAGAGTCTTTCAGTTACACAATCAGTAAAAGCTATCCTAATTATTACTACCAAAGAAACGACTCTTAATGAAGGGAGTGAGTTTCATGCTACAGGATACTGCTGAAAACCTCATCCGAGGGAAACGAGGACTTCAGGTCAAGATAGGGAACGACTGTTCGGTGTTTGTCTTTGCACACATTCTCCTGTCTTCTGCATGGGCCCTCAGTTCATGGGTATATCAAGGCGAGGTAAGGACTGTCCATTCACTGAGGCCCAGTTATGCTCCAGGATGGGAATGACACTGATAAAGACAGTGCTGGCTGCTCCTGTCCTCAAGGGGTGCACAGCCTACTGGGAAAGACAGAGAGACCTGGTAGCATGGCAGCACATACATATGTAGATTTTCTGAGGACACAAAGAAGGGACAACTAGAGAGTGAGGTGGGGGGAAGGGAAGGAACATCACCTGAGCATCACCGAGCTGCAAATCCAAAAATGAAACGCTGTGACATCTCAAGCTTTCTATCTGCTGATAGGGGGTCCGTAGTGAAAAATCCCCACCTCACATGAGACGTCACGGTCGGAATGCAGGCGCAGCAGCACGCTGCACAAAACTACCGTTCCACTGCGCTGACGAGGGGCGTGTGCGCGTGCGCGTGCGCGCGTGTGGTGTTTAGTGTGTTTATATGGAAAAAATACACTCTGTGCTTTGACTCACATCTCATCTTCAAGATATCTCATTATGTATCAAGCAAACAGTTAAAAATCCAAAAGAAGTCAACATTTGAAGCAGCTCTGGTCCTCAAGCATTTCATCTAACACTCAACCCATATTAAGAGAGTTTTCAAGAGAGACTTGGGCTGAATTTTTTGTTGTTGCTATCTGTGTGTATCTTTGAGTCAGGTCTCTCTGTAGTTACAGCTAGCCTGGAACTTGCTATGTAGACCAGGCTTCCCTGTGGGATTCACTTCCCTCTGCCTCCTGAGCATTGTGAGTAAAGGCAGGATCCAACACACCCTACTAATATTTGGGCTGAATTGTGAAGACATTGAAGAAGAGGGGTCAGAAAGAATGTAAGAGCCAGGGGTGCACAAGGAAACAGAGTTTTCCAGTAAGAGCAGGGGTGCTATAGGACAAGGAAACAGTCTTTCAGGCAGCTGGGAAGTTGCTCATAAGAACTGAAAGCAACAGTGACAACATGCACAAGACCCATGCAAGTTCAAACTAGACAAAAACTTGGCATAGCGGTAGCAAGACGGGGAAGAAGCCTCAACCTTAACTGAGGAACTGTTGGCAACTGATGATGCTGGGAGAAGGAGATTTGGTTTTGGTTAAGGGAGTGACAGTCAATAGATTGACTAGGATCCAGGGAATAGATTCACATCAGGGGACGTCTGGGGAGAGACTTGGCTTGGTAGACCTTAATACCCATGACAGAATGCATGGAAATTAGTGGGTGGGCTATGGGGAGTGCACAGGGGAGGGCGTCTATATAAGACGACGACGGATTTTATGGAATTTACAAAAAGTAAAACTAGGACAAAGAGGGGAACACAAGGAAATCAGAGAAAGGAGAAATGGGCTTGAAATTATAAGTAAATAATTGTTTTCCTTATGTTTATTTATTTCTCTATCAAATTATTGTGTGTGTGTGTTGTATCTGTGTGTGTCTGTGTGTCTATGTGTCTGTGCATGTTGTATCTGTGTGCAGTGCATGGATCCAAGTGTGTGTAGGTGTGCCAGCTATGTATGCAAAAGGAGGTTAGAGGAGGACGTCCATCGTTTGTCTTCACGCCTCTCCGCCTCGGTGTGGGGAGACAGGATCTCTCACTGAAGAGGTACGTTACCATCTCAGCTAGTCTGGCTGGCCAGTGAGATCCCAGGATCGGCTTCCTCTGTCCCCCATACTTGATTTTTTTCCAACTCAGGTCTGTGTGCTTGAAGTGGTCTTACCACTGAGCTATCTCCGCAACCTTCACATTCAAAGTGTCAGGAAATAGACTCAGGGTAGGGAATAGTAATCGATTAAGCTGGAGAGTTAGGCAGAAGGCATGACTGAGGTTGCTGCTAGTGAGGAACTGAAAGGGGATATCGAATTTTAAATTTTTCTGTACATAAGATTAGTAAGCCGCAAGTTAAAAACTGAAAGAGAAGGAAGGGTCTACAGTTGCTGCCAGATTTCTCATTTTCTGACAGATAATACTGAGGACACCAGTCAACACAGAGAATGAAAGAGGATGAGATCTGAAATTGAGGAATTTTAAACAATAGTTACCAAGGAACACAAGAAAGAGATACTTCAAGGCCATTTGGAAGTGTTGGGCAAAGAGCATTCTACCATCAGGTAGACTAGAACAGCCAGCATTCGATAAATACCGCAGAGCTGATGTCATAGGGTAGGGTTGCAGATCTGAAGATCTGCTCTTTGGAGCCCTGTGGTGCTGGTGTGATTGATGCCTGGGTGATACCCTGCCCCCAGGAAGGAGCGGCTTCTCCTTCAGGCCTCACCTCCATCACATGACCTAAGACCAGAATTCTCAGGTCGGTTCCCAACTCCGGATGCCATGAGGACCAGAGCTCTACTCTGCAGAGCTTCACCCTGCTGAGCAGTTTCACCGCTCTTGTGGATCTGTGGCCCTCAGGATGCCTTCACACAGCTTCTGAGATTTCCTTACATCAGGGCCTACCAAGAACATTCGCATTCCACGGGAGTTGGAGTCAGAATTACAGTGGGAAGATTCAGGGTTAAGTCACCCACTTAATGTGAAGTCAAAGTCATACATAGTTTACTGAAAAGCAAGTGAGAGTAGTATCATCTTGCCTGGAAGGAAGAAGTAAACGATTCCTGAATCACTGTCTTTAGAAAATCTTTCCCAGACTTGAATATAGCATCTCACAAAGACAGTGATTCCCTTGCATTCACACACTGAAGATGCCCGATTCCAGAGAGGTGATACAGTCCTGCCGTGTGCAGAAAAGCCAGCCTTGCTTAGCAAGCTCTGTATCTGAGTCCCAGGTTTCTTTCTCCTTTGCTGACACTCCACATAATCATTCCAGACACTGTGAGATAAGAGATAGCAGATTTCAATGCCTAAAGTACTTTAAGTAGAAGAAAAATTGCGTTTATTCTGTACGGCACAGAGGCAGGTGAAAGTATTGACAAAAAGTCAGCAGAATGAAAGTTTTTGTTTGTTATGAAGATCACTCCTCTAACACACTATCACAGCTGTGGACAGGAAGCACGTGCTACCGTGCACTACTGGATCTTTTCACTTCCCTAGTTTGAAGTAGAAGCTTGGGGACTATTTGCCAGGCATTCTGAAAAGGGGATTTGTGAAGGTAAACCTTCACTTCTTTTAAAGCTTTTTCCAAGTGTGTGCACTTATGATTATGAGATGCTGAGAGAGACAGAACATGTCATCCAAGGGGACCACGAATCTAGTCACAGGTTCCACAATCTTTATCCACAGAGGGCAAGATGCTAAACATTCTAGGCTCTGTGCACACTATAATTACCTCCATTTTAACTCAACTCTACCTCTGTCTTTAGAAAGGAACTATATAATAATGTACAAAGAATGAACATCACTCTGTTCCTATAACAGGTAATTCATATAAACAGGAAGCAGGTCACATTTGAGTCCCAAGTTATAAATCATTGACTTCTGGCTTAGTAGGCTGAAATAAGGTCCCCAATAGTCTCTTAAGCCTCAGTCCTAGAATTTGTCAATATGGTACTTTACCTGGTAAAATAAAATTTGCTAATATGGTCCAAGATTTTGAGATGTTAAAATTACCCTGGAGTATCCAAGAATATCCAGTGTAATCAAATGTCCTTTAAAAAGAAAGGCAGGGGGATATTAGTGAGACTGAAAAAAAAACACTAAGGAGAGAAGTCATTCTCGGAGAAGACAGAAAAAGCTGGTCTGCCGGCTCTGAAGGCAAAGGAAGGGTCTGTGGGTTACAGAACATAAGGGTGGGAAGTAACCTGGTGGGAGAAGTGTTTGCCTTGCCAGCCTGAGGCCCTGTGTTCACGCAGCACAAGACATGTCTAAAAACAAAAGCAAGCTGGGCGTGGTGATGTGCACCTTTAATGCCAGCACTTGGGAGACAGAGGCAGGTGGAGCTCTGTGAAACAGAGGCCAAACTGGTCTACATAGCTTGGACTAAAGGGAGATCGTTTCAAAAAGACCAAACAATAAAACAACAAAACCCATAAAACATAAAACCAAAATACAAGCCAATGTAATCTTAGGACTGGTAGTGTGGAAAGAGTCTGATCCTGGGGTTCACTGGCTGTAGCCCAAACAAAGAGCCCCAGACAGTGACAGACAAGGAATGTAAATCTTCTGGTCAGGATGGGGAGAGATGGCTCAGTTGGTAAAGTGCTCACTCTGCAGGCATAGGGAGTGACTTTAACCATCGGTGTACCCATGAACAGCCAGGTGTTCGGTGTGTTCCTGCAATCCTAGTGCTGGGGAGGCCGAGACATGAGAATCCCCGAGGCTTGCTGGTCACAATTCAGCCTGTCTTATCAGCGATTTCTAGGATGAGAAAAGATGTCTCAAAAAAATGAGGTGGGAGGAGACCCAGGGGTTAACCTCTGGCCTTTATATTCATGCAAACACACATGCACCTGACACCTCCCATACACACTTACGCATGGACCTATTCACTAGACACACACACACACACACACACACACACACACATATACACACACACAGACAGAAATGTAGGAGACCTCTAGAGGGAGGAAAATAAAGACTGGATTTTCTCCTGGAGTTTCCAGAAATAAAACCACAGGTGGCCTGTTGGCACCTTGGTTTTAGCCTACTGAAACTAATTTAGGACCTATGACCTCCAGAGTTATAAGATAATAAATCCCTGTTGTCTTATGACACTAAATTTGTGGTAATTTATTATATCCAGTGGGAAGCTAGTGCACATGGTTTACGGAGAGAGAAGAGGAGGACTCTAGATGTCCTAATACCGAGCTCTGCACTGATCCTACCATGTCACCAACACTGCATGTCTATATACATTTAGACTGTAACTAATATTTCTAGCATTCAAAAAATTTTAGGTTTTTTTTGCCCCCTCTGCAATATAGACTCATATAGCCCAGACTGGCCTTGAACTCACTGTAACTGAGACTGGACTTGAACTCCTGATACCCCTGAATCCTCCTGCTTCTACCTCTGGAGTGCTAGGATTGCAGCCTGCACCCACATCTCATTCACATGGCAAAAATTTCTTGCACTAGATCAAAATCCATGTATTCTACACAGTTTTACACTTTTTAAAAACAGATAATAGTCGTGTAGCACAATGACACTGATCAGAAATCGGCAAAGACACTCAAGAACACCATCGTTCGCGGAAGCAATGCAAAGCATGTGAAGGAGAAAGTGCATTGGATTCCTCTCAATGATGAGTAAACATAAACCCAGCAATTCTCAATGCCGCACTGTGCAGGGCTTTCCCTCGTGACCTCCTGTGAGAGAAGAGCTTCCCTCTAATGGCTATTTGCATTACAGGGAAAGAGACAGCAGAATTCATCAGCGGAAGAGAAGGGTCAGCCTGCACAAACTTCCCACATGACTGCTTCAGGAAGGAACGGATGCATCACGGGACACCTTATTTTCTTTTACTGTTTTTCTGTGTGTGTGTGTGATGTATGTGTGTGGTATGTGTGCATGTGTGTATGCAGGTGCACGTACCTATGCACACATATGCATAGGCCAGAGGAGGATGTCAAGTGTCATTCTCTACATTCTGTACATTTTTCCCAGGAGGCGGGGCCTGTCACTGAACCTGTGCTAGACTGTCGGCCAGCACACCACACTGACCCTTGCTGCCTCCGCCCCACATAGCACTGGAGTGATGGGTGTGCAGGCACCCATCCCCAGGTTTTTACATGGGTTCCTGAGATTTGAACTCAGGTCCTCATGCTTGCCCAGCAGTGTTCTTACCTCCAGACCCATGGTTAGAAACATGAATCTTTCTTCTACTTTGGAGAAGTTTGGTGGGTCGTGGCAATATTGCCTTCCAAAGCTCTTGCCAGTGTCCCAAAGCTGACTGCCTGTGAGTCCCATGCAGTAGCACGTACGTGCATGTAAACAAGTGAAAGCTTATAGTCCTTTCATTACGATGATGGGCGTGGCAGACGTCATTGGTAAGACCTGACAGCTAGTGCCCAGGGTTCAGATCTCAGTAAGCGACAGTATAGGCAAGAGTCATGAATACAGAAAACAGTGGCTGACGTCAAGGATGTCGCTGTGTCTGTAGAGGGACGACCAGCAAAACAGGAAGAGAACACACCAGGAAAGGAGGATCCTGGGCCCCAAAGGGAAGAGATGCTTTTAATTATCAGGTCAGTGAAGTCATAGCACATTGAAACGGTGGGTCACGGGGCATAAACATCAAGCTTTCTCTCTTGTTTTTCATTGACACAGTGCATGTCCTGGCGGGTCTATCCCTCCCTCCTAGACCCGGGGGATGCAAAGGAGTCAGTTCATAGCTTCTTTGGTCTTTCTGGGACAAGACAGTCTAGAGTTTTCTAAAGTTCCCAGGCACTGGAAACAGGATTTCCAGTCTTATATATTAAGTGAACCCAACCGTTATTCATTTTAAAGGAAAAGCTTTTATCCCGTTTTCCTTTGTAGCTAGTACACAGTAAAAACAGCGAATCTGGAACAAGGGTCACATGGTTGGCTCCACATCTTTTCATGCACACCTCTTTCCTTACACATCGTCACAAGAGGTGTGGGTACCCACTGCTTAAGCTTAACCCCCAGCAGGTGGCTGTGTCTCACCTCGCCTATGTTCAGAGTTGATATTTCATTTGAACAAATACTTTCAGAATTTCTTCAGTGATCTTCCCTCTGTGCTTCAGTGTTCTCAGACTCAACTCTATTCCAAGGACTTGGGAGCTCTCTGTGTGGTCCACGGGAATCTAGCCTCTTTTCTCTAGCCAGGGCCTTTCAGGTCTTTGATATGATATACTCAGAGATATTAAACTCATCTGTCTCTCTTATTATTCTTATCAGGCCCTCAAGCTGATGAATTCCAAGAGGGTTAGACTGTCTTCAACTGGGTTATCTAATCATGGCTAGACTATTTTACCCCATTCAGATTTGCTAGATCTAAGATGCATATCAGTGCCCCATCCTCCCCAAGTACAGATGATCCGTGTCCCCTTCAACACATCTACTCAGACCTTCTAATAAGAGTCATGTGGAAAGCATCACTTAAGCTACCTCAACCCCTCTTGGAAAACTTTGTCTCTTTTCCGAAGCCCATGATTATCCTTTATTCTTTGTCACATAGTGTGTCTTTGATTTAAATGAGAATTTTAAGAATCATTTACGGTACAAGGGGTATTACCCAGTGGAGCACTTGCCTAGCATAGAGAAGACCTTACGTTCCACCCTAACACCACCAAAAATGTAAGATACCACACAATAAGATCAAGGCTCATAAAGCAGGGTGAAGTCAAAGGAAGGAGTTTTCAATACAGAGAGGAATAGCATACTTGTGTGCGGTTTTGTCCAATGATGGACGACATTAGTTTTCTATAAGACTAGATAAACATTAGGAATGCTTGGAAACCAAAGCAATTACCCCTTGTAAAGTGCTCAAGAAATGAAAACCTGGAAGATGAAAGACACAGGAGGGAAGAGAAGTATTTTCTCTTAAAAGATAGTCTGTAACTCTTATCAAGGTAGTGCACTTTTGAGTCAATCTAACACGAGTTAGCTGATAGGTAGAAATATCCAACCTAATTGTGATAAACCCATTGGAATCTTTTACTTCAACCCATGCTTATCTGGATCTTTCTCCCTCTTAAAATCCACTCATCTTTCGCGCTTTGGCTCTGTCCCCCTCACTCCACTCTGCCGTGGTCCATTTTACTTTACTAAACTCTACTTTCTTGATGATAACCTCAGTGGTGTCAGATCATGTATGAGCTACTCAACTCTTCCTAGTCCTCATCCATGTGGGTAGACATTTCATTCCCCATTCAAACCCACAGTCCAGCTCCAGGGCTAAGCAGGCCTCCTACAGAGGGACAAAAGGCAGGACACTCTGTAGGCTACAATGATATCCGAAGAGAGATGGGTAGACCATGGGACAATACCAAGAAGAATCAGTCCTGCCAAAGGCAGCCTTGAAAAGGACACTGCAGGGCAAAGAAAGCTGTCAAATGGAGGGAATCCCAACTTTCTTTAAAAAAAAAAAAGTCAGGGCAGGGGAGACAGCTCATGCCACAAATTCTTCTTGAATAAGCATGGCAACAAATTCAAGTTTGATGCCTTGAATTCAGGTAGAAGCTCCAGATGGTGCCAAGTACTTCTAATTCCAGGGGGTCCTTGGGTCTCACTGGCCATCAAGCTCAACTTAACTGGTGAGATCCAAGCCAGTTAAATACCCTGAGTCATAAAATAAGGTGGTTGTGGGGATGGAGAGATGGCTGAACGGTTAAGAGTGGTGGACCTGGGTCTGGTTCCGAGCACATACATGGTGGCTGACAATCATCTGTGATGTTAGTAGCAGGGAATCAGATGTCCTCTTCTGTCCCGTAGGGGCATTGCATGCATGGAGGGTACTTATGTACACGCAGGCCAAACATTCATACCCATAAAGCAAATAAAGGTAAACCTTAAAAAAAAGTGGCCTAGGTCCTAGGGAACACCACCCAAGGGTGGCCTCTGGTTTCTCTACCTGTATGCACATGTACACACATACACAAAATGAAGAAAAGAGATAATTTAGACATCTCTTGGTCATGCACAAGGGGTTTTATAGATGATCCTGGGAAGAATATCACAGTGGAATCAGAAAGGGGCATAGTGATAACCACTACGTTTAGTAGAGGAGATAGCAAAGATTCCAAAATATGTTGATATAATGAACATTTTTGTAGAAGATAGTTTGAAAACTACTGAAAGTTACTGCTTATAAAGAAAGAGTAACTGTAAATATATAAATCAATAATGTTGTGTTAACTATCCTGATAGAGATATTCAAGCTGGGTATGATGGTGCACATGACCCAGAACTTCAATCCCAGCACTTGAGAGGCAGAGGCAGGTGGATCTCTCTGAGTTTAAAGCCAGCCTAATTTACATAAGGAGCTCCAGAACAGCCAAGGCTATATAAAGAGACTCTGTCTCAAAAGAACAGCAGTAAGAACAAAAATCTTCACCACTTGTAAAGATTTACCTTCCAGTGTTGGGATCAAATCCAAAGTAATGGTCTTGACATTGGTCACAGCACTGCCCAGCAGCAGAAGGATGACAGCAAGCGTACTGTCCAGTGAGACTGTTACAGACGTGGTTCACTGCGCTGGCTGTGTGGCAGGAGCGCAGGCAGCCAGGGGCTTGGCCAGGAGGCATATAAAATCCTGGGGATAAAGGAAGAGTTTGTTTTCAGATCAGATTCTTCTCTGAAAAGGGTAATATTTTGATAACAGAAAACCAGTCTCAGGCCACTATATTCAATTTGCAGTGTAAATGTGGTTATAACTATTTTTAATGAGTGCATCAATTATAGCTGAAGGAAAAGAGAATTCGTTATTTATATTGTACTTGTGCATTTTCAGGCACCAAAAATCCTGTGTGCTTTGCCTACAGGAAGAACTTTCCACCAGTAATTGACCTTCCTCTACTCAGATGCATATCATCAGCAAAGAGTCAATGGTCAAATGTCCCAGATCTCAGAGACATCTGCTAAGAAAGTTACATGAAACACACAATTCCCAGTGACATTTGAATTTAAGGATAATTTTTATAGTAAAAAGACATCTCATGCAATAATTACTGTCACTAAAACTTACTGTTTGAAATTCAAACTTAATTAATTATACTGCATATTATTAAAATGCTCAATGCTTGAATCTTCTACGTGGCTCGCTATCTACAATCTGTCAGTTTCCAAGGCCGATGGAGACAGGGTCTCCCAAGAACGTTAAATCTTCTGTTTCCTCCCCATTCCCACTTCCCTAGTGATCACCACCAAAGCTTTCTCACAGGCAGCTCCTCCACACTACAGCAGCGGCCTGGGTTCTTTAACACATTTGGACATTAATACATCCTTTACATGGATCAGAAACTGCAAAGTCAGGAAGGTTAGCAAACCTTCCTCAAATGTTGGGATGAATAATTACACAAGGCAGTTCAAACCCAGGCTGCCTGGAAGCTGTCTCAGTCATATGTGGTCTGCAGCCCCTCCAAGGCCATCTCAGCCACATATGGTCTGTAGCCCCTCCCAAGCCGTCTCAGCCACGTGTGGTCTGTAGCCCCTCCCATACTGTCTCCAGAGATTAGCACAAACCATCTTTCTCAAAATACAGTTTTCACGTCTCATTCCTCTATTTAAAGCTATTCAATCCTTTATTTCCTTCAAGAAACGAAGTCCCAATGGTCATCACGCCTTCCAGTTTGCAGCGGGTCCCTGTCTACCCTTCTGGGTTCTTCTCCCAAAGCCAATCCCTGCTGTTCCACTTCTGTCTATTCTTGACTCTCCAAGGCCCTTTTGTGGAAGTTGTGCTGTCAGTAGGAAAGGCTCCAACCCACAGCTTATGCTTAGTTCACTTCTCTCTAATCCAGGTCTCCTCATTTCCATGAACAAATTTCTTTCTAGACCAGTCTAGGCATGCCTGTGACACACTGACAACATTCTTCTGATTTTCCCAGTGCTCAGAAAAAGATAAAGAATCTAATTCTACCAGAGTGTCGCCTAGATCAGTGCAAGAATCTCATCTGCCTCTCTCATTCTCCTTCCCAGGACCCAGCATGGTGCTCGCAGGACTGATGACTAAAGAAAACAGACAAAACGGAGGCACATGAGTACTATATTCAAGTGCACAGGTGTGTGCATGAGCACACGCACATACATGATTTAATGATTTTGGTGTAACTCCAAAGCCCATATTCTTTTCTTAAACCAAAAGAAAAGAAATAAAACTGCAACTCAGATAGATGTTCAAGTTCTTTAAAATCTCTTAGACTCTGAAGGTGAGCACAAACAATGGCAAAATTAGAAAGGCTTCAGACATCTGACTGATGGAGCACACATGTGAAATGTAAATGGTTAGTGGTACTTAGTGGCATGTGTACCTGTGTATACTACATGTATACACACTTATAAATACACACATAGGTCCTAAAGAATGCTATTGGTGATTTATGGAACAGGAGGGCAGACACAGACATCTCCTGAGTAAGTGAGAGAAGATGAAAATGAACTGTACAAATGTCATGATCACTACATTCACTGATATGTTGATCCTACCGAGAAAGGTAAGCAAAGGGGATGGAGCGATGGCCCAGTGGTTAAGAGCATTGGCTGCTGTTACAGAGGACCCAGGTTTGAATCCCAGCACTCATATGGCAGTTAACAACCTTCCATAACTCCAGTTCCAGGGGCTCCAACACCCTCTTCTGACCTTTGCGGGCATTTCATGACATGGGTACACTTATGTACATGTAGGCAATACACTCCTACACATAAAATAAAAATAATAAAGTATTAAAAAAGAAAAACAGTAAGCAGGAACACAAAGCAAACCCTCTATGTGTTGTCTGTTCTGTAAGGAAAACCAAAGGACACTTGCCAGTTCTCCAACATATTTGAGGGCATTAACAGAGCCGTCATTTCACAGTCATTAATCATTAGTCTGTGCTCTTTATTTTAAGCTCTGCTTTTGCTCTTAGCTTTGAGTGTAATCAAACAGAGAATGCTATGTTCAACAAGTAGGAAAAGGAGAAGGTAGAGATCTGGGACCATTACGTGGTAGGTGCTAACGGCATAATTTTAATAGCAATTTACAGATTATGTTCTTGGCTTCTCTAAACTTATGGCCCTGGATTGGTTTTCATATCTAGTTACAGAGCTAATAGCTGCATGAACTTTATATAAATATATATATATATATATATATATATTTATATTTATATTTATATTCCTGTACCTGGATCATCAAATGATCCAAGTCAAAATTTAGAAGGCTTCTCATTTAAATCTGAGACCACTTCAGATGGGGAGATTTGTATTTTTCTTCCTGGGAAAGTACCTAGCTCCTTGATGGCACCATGAATGTACTAACAGTTCTCCAATTTGGATAAATTTCCAATTAGCATAGATACTTAGAGGTAGAATTAATTTGGACTTAGTACAATAGCTTCGAGCAACAGAGAATTCGAGACTGATTAAGGATCATTTTTACAAGAAATGGTTTATTAGATAAATCTGCAAACACAACTGGGGACATTTTGGCACACACGATTAGATAGTTCAAGTCTTGGAGAATAAAGAAATACATAAAAAATCAGAAATAAAAGCAGAAAACGACAGCAACATATTAAAAAGCAAGCAAGGAGGCTGCGTGCATAGGCGGGGCTTCAGTAGGAAACAGCCGGGATGGAATTGACCATGGAGTGAACTCTCTCCTCCTCTCAGGAGGGTGCTTATAAGGGCTAATCCCACCAGTATTTTCATTGTCCTATTTTTAAGCAGTTCCAATTAGGATGATTCAGCGAACTTCCTGCTTACAGATTGCATCTCACCTCACTTGAATGTGCCTAATTCTACACCATCACCTCTCCTTTGTTGGTTTCCAACTACAGAAAGCCACATTTTACCTTCCCTCCTGCGTAAGCTTCCAGTCCTGAGCATCGCTTAATGATAAGCGACCTTAATTTCTCCTTCAACTCAGTACATCTCTAATCTCCATTAGCTCCACTTCGTGTTCCTCCTCTCTCTACCTGTATCATTTTAACTAATATTGGAGACTTTGCTCCCTGCAAGTGACGTTGTACTACATTCATAAGCGCAGACATTATGACAGTGCTATAACTTTGCATTATGTGTTGTTTCAAGTTCCCACGTACAGAGCACAATCCAGTCTATTAAAATGTATGATTTTCCCTGTTAGTTTAACTAGCGCTGTTCCCAAAGAAAGCAACCCTCAGGTCGAAGACAACGTGGCATCCACTGCAGCAAACTGTCCTCCAGATCATAACATGGAGCCCAAATTTACCCGAAAATGCCTTACGGAGCCCACAGAGTTCAGTGCTATTAGCAAGGCTGCTGGCTGGTGTTATCCCCTGTCGTGGCTATTTGCACAGCGCAGTACCTGTCCTGAACATAAAGGAGAGGCCATTTGTTGGCAATATCCCTCCTGGGGACCATGAACAGCTAGGCTTTGCCAAGGTCTTGAAATGGGGAAAGAAAACAAACTTAACCTCTAGGCCACATTCAGAAAAGCAGGGCAGTGCTTTGGATCAGCGCTCGTTAGAAGCCATTTAGGAAGGACTACTCTCACCTTAACCAGAACATAGATGGAATATTCATGGATGAGTCCATGGAGGAATCTGTGGCTCCCCTGTCCCAGGCAGGGAAGGTCTGACCCATCAGTGTTGTCTAGATAACGTGCAGCCAACAGTGGCAATTTTAAGCCATATCCTAATGTATTGGTTCATTTACCGCTTTTAATAAAAATTATGCAACCAGTATTTTCCACAGTGTTAACCCAGACGTCAATAAAACTGCAAAGATAACAGTGTTCATCCACAGCTTACCAAAGCATTCAACTCTGCCAATGAAATTAGGTATGTGCTGAACACTCTGGGTGCATACCTTCTTGGAATCTCTCCCCTCCTTGGCTACCTTACATTAAAGCCTAACACAGGAGTTCTCTACTGAATTCTCCCACCGCCATCCTTTAGGAATCCATCAGTCTCTTCCCTACTCCCTTTTAGTGTATGCTCCTTGTACTCAGAGTGTCAGACTCCCCTACTAAGCTATAGTGCCCTAATAGATCTGTGATTACATGTGTCTCAGATTCCCCTGATAAACCATAAGGCTTTAATATATTTGTGATTGTACATCTGATGCAGGTACAGAGTCTGGTACCTAGGAACTTATTTCATAGAAGCTAACTGAGAAAAAGGATACAGGAATGATATGAACAGAAAGCTCAGATGGATGGATGGATGGATGGATGTCTGTGGCTCCTTAAAATGTGAAAAAATTGCTTAAATATTGAAAGAGTAAATGGTTAGTATAAATACACGAGGTATAAGAATGCCTGGTCTGAGCGGCCCAGTCTAACAGGTGATGTAACAAGGGACATATAACAACCAAGTGTAATAAATTTAAGATAGAATTTTTGAGAGAAATGAAATGATGAAATAGAACTAGAGAAGAAAAATATCAGCCCCAAATGGGATTTCCTGCTCCTAGAATGAGATAACTGACAAATTCTGTACTGGACTTTTCTATTTAGACTAAGGCCAACTTCCTTATTTATGTGAATATCCATGAAACGGTTCTATAGTGCATATTTTCAGATTCAAAACTAATAAAAATATAGGGTAAACTCTGATAAAACATAGGATATTATAATGAATTGTACAGATACATGCACATACATGTGATGTCATAATTCACGTAGATCATTTATATTTCTGTTTCTACTTCATTCAGCTTCAGTATTTATCAAACACACGCTTGTAAGTATCTTTCCTGCACCACACCAACCACCTATGAACTCTTCTAACTTAGTTCATAGACAAAACCACATTTGCAGACCCCGCTAAACACCTCTTCATCACCTCATCACTCAGGCATCCCATTGTAGTGTTAATTTTTATCTATGCTGGTTACTGTGATTTTCCACAACAAATGAGATGTGTGGAATCCTGGAGCGGCAAATAAGCACCCCCTGTAAGATGTGGGTGGAGATGGGGCAGCTACAAGGATTTGTAACCATCTGCATTTTCAGCCTAAATGATCATTTAATAGAGCTGAAGACTTACAAATGCTCTTCTAATGTTACCTTCCTTTGCTGTGACGAGGAGGCATGAACCCTCTACCACAGAAATTCTATGTTAAACTTTGCAGATGAAGTTCTGTGACAGATCTAGATGCTTAGTAAACATTCAGCAAATGTTCTATTATCATTGATGTTGTTATTAGCAAAATTTCCAGGAAACTGAGATCTTTATCACTGTTGAAATAATGATGCCTCTCCAAACCACCCAGATCTTCCAAAGACTTTGGCCATATTCTTTGAAACAAGATTCTTTCCTGACAGTTGATCAAAGAAGAGGATCCTATTTTGAGTCTCAGTTCTGTCTGTGAGAAACACATTAACCTCAAAAAGTTGTTTCACTAAACACCAGGACCTGTAGTGTAATCGGATCTCAACACGGACGCTCTGATGCTTAACCGAATACCCGCCATATGACTGCAGTTCTATTGGAAAGGTCCTCATGAAGCTCTCGCTTATAAGCTCATTACTCAGCTACGAGGATATGTTTCCTAATGAGACAAGATGCTCTGCTTTACTTTCTAATGGTCTTCATGACTTATAAAATAAAAGCCAAAAGTAAGTGCTGGGAAAAAGCATGAAGCGTTGTTGTCCTAATAGCACCAACCATGTCAAAGGAAGCTATTGCCTTTATAAATTAGCCTTTATTATATTTCAAAGCTGCAGAGTCTTCAATAAAACCCTCTCTGCCTGTAGTTCTCAAGGACAAGGGAGGGTCACTAGCTAGGAATGCCTTGACATCCTTCCTTGCCTTTCTCAGCCTGGCCTCTGATTAAGCACAGTTGCTGAACATTATGGGGTCATCCAGCACTAGAGGAAAAAACAAGCCACTGGAAAAACATATTTAGTGCCTGTATTTATTAGTTTGGGTATGTATACATTCATCTATGTACACACACTCCAAATAATTTTAAATTAAAGCATTTTTAAAATACTTAATGGAGGTTAAGCAGCATTTTTAACCTCTGCTCGAGTTATTGAATGGCATATTAAAACCAATGTGGCTCTAATGTACCTTCTAATGTGCACTGCTGCCTTAACAAATTGCCTATAAATTTCAGTTGAATTAAGCCTATTTCTTGTACATTCATACTAAGGTTAGGTTAATAATACATGAGATTTCATTACACGCACCTTCCTTAATAATGTTTTTTAAGAAAGTGGAAGAGGAATCTATATGCAGTCATCTAGCGAGGGCCAGTAATATTTATAGTCACAGAAGAGAAACAGGCAAAGTTCTCCAGCTAGTCCATCCCCTCTTGGCTGGCCTTCTCCTCCTGGCCCACTGACTGCATGCCCGGTGTAGAGTCTCTGCCTTGTGCTATGGGATCTGCTTCTCTAAGGTGTAAAGAAGCATAAAGAGAGCATTTCACTGGCCAGACTGCAGAAATGGATAGTGTCAAACATCTCTTTATGATAAAGAGACTTCCAAGCAGGGCTTGAGTCCTCCACCTAAGTCTCATTGTAAGAGACTAAAACCAGAAAACAAAATTCAAAGTAGAAATTCTCAAGTCCAAAGAGGGCAAAACCGAAAATTATTCAAACTGTGCTTTGCTCCAGGCTTCTGCTTCGCATGTGTGCGCACTGCGTCGCCTTTGTTTAGAAAGCACACATAGGGTCTCACGCCATCACCTTCTTCCTTCTTGCAGAGCAAGAAAACGCACCACTCCTAAGTAAAAGGAACTCCCACAGGTCACTGCTGTTCCCCTGCCTCAAACAGATAATGGCAATTGAGGACTGTTAGACACAATCACTCAATAGATATTTATTATAAGCTTTTATGACTGTTCTGCCCCAAGAGCCTGAGTAAAATTATTGAAAGTCTTTGAAAAGTTACACTGAGGCTGGTTGACTGGGAAGACACAAATGCATCAGAGAGTTTCTGGCAGTTATAGATATAGATCATATGGCTATTTAAGAACACATACTATGCTGGAAAACCAGAAGAGGGTGGGGCAATCTTTTAAAATACTTTATTATTTTTATTTTATGTGTATGAGTACATTGCCTGTATGCATGTCAGTATGCCCATGTTATGAAATAAATACCCACAGGTCAAAAGACAGCTTTGGATCCCCTGAAACTGAAGTTAGGGTTGGTTGTTAGCTGCCCTGTGGGTGCTGGGAATCAAACCCAGATCCTCTGCAAGAGCAAGTGGTGCTCTTAACCACTAAGCCATCCCTCCAGTCCCTGGCCTAACTTGGGAAGAGCATCTATCTTTTTGCTTCATGTCCACAAGTTCTTGAAGACCAGCGAAGCAGATAGTCAGGGAGACTGGGACTTTGCTTAGGTAGCTTAGGAAGGCGGGGAGGGTGACTTAAACCAGAGAAGAATAATAGAAAGTGATAAGAAATGGCCAAAAATGTGGGCACCCTCCTAAGGTAAACCCAGCAGGCCTGATTCTGATCAATGGGATGGGAGTCTGGGGCAAAAGGGGATTCAAGTCAGGTTACAATGATTTGTCATGGCAAGATTACAGCCCAGAAATCAGAGGGCAGTTAAGCATGGTAGTTTGAATAATATCTCCTATCTAAAATCCTCCCAAATGAAATTATTTTTAAAAATAGATGACAGTCAATAATAGATATTTAAGAAGGAAAAAATGAGAATTTGCAGTAGAAAGGTCCACAGCAGGTGGGGCGCATATTCTCCAGAATGTCCCTGGGGGAGAAGGAGAGGATTCAAATCCTTCCACATTAAATCCCTTCCCTCCTTCCGCTCCTTCCAGGAACATTCTGGAGAATATGCTCCCCACTCACACACATAAACCGAGACAAGGAATTCTGAAATTCTAGAAAAAACACAGTTTGACCCCAAGGCAGTTGCCAAAAACTGAGATGTAGAATGACGTTGTGGAGAGGAACTGAAGGTTCTGCCCACATCAGAACAGAAAACTGAATGTCTAACCGGCCTACTAGCTACAGTGGAAAGAGGAATCGGGCCAATCTTTGAATGGAGAGCCTGGGCATTTTTTTTTTTTATTATAGGGTTCTGTTTCTTCTTTAGATTTTTTATTTACTATTTTTATTTTATGTATATGAGTGTATTGCTTACATGTATGTAAGTGCACCTGTGTCATGCAATGCCCACAAATTTCAGAAGAGGAGTTACAGACAGTTGTTAGCCATCATGTAGGTGCTGGAAATCAAACCCAGGTCTTCTGCAAAAATAAAAAGTGCTCTTAACTGCTGAGCCATCTCTCCAGACCTGAGTTTCATTTCTTAGAAAATATCTGAATGATCTGTGAAAGACCACACCAAAAAAAGCATCAATGACATGTGTACGACTAGTTCCACAGTAGACCAAACTGCTCACAGCAGTCATCTCTGAATATTGATATAACCAAGTAAAGAGACTGGGTGGTTTAGAGTATCAACAAGGAGCTAAGCTCACAGTCAGACCATAGGTAATGTCTAAGTTTAAGCATCAGTGGGTTGTTGAGTCAGCTTAGTGGGTAAAGGCATTTATTCTGTCAGATGTCCTGAGTTCCATCCCCTTGACACACACGGTAGAAAGAGAGAACCAATCCAAATAGTTCTTCTCTGACCTGCATGTACATCCTGTGGCACTTGGACACATATACATTCATACAAATAAATAAGTAAATAAATAAATAATTTAAAAAATAAATAAAATTTCAAGTGATACACTATCGGAACACTATTCAAACACAAAGGACTGAAAGACACAGTTGAATGTGTCTGCTCTAAGCAGGGGTATATGGCAAGGCTTGATCTGAGCATTGCTGTCTTAAATTGCAAGTCTTTATATTTAATCTGGTTGTAAAAGCATGCCCATGAAAGTCATGGTAAACATACATATTAAATTTTTTTAAAAACTGGAAAATCACTTCCCCTGTTCTTCTTATATATTTCTGGTCCTGATCTTCTCTCTTCACTCCTGACACTTTTCATTTGGAGTTTATCTGATAACGACTGGTTATCTTTTAGGAGAATTAGTTTTTATTGCCTAAGTAGAGATATTACAAAATCCTTTCCCAAAGTATATGACCAATTCTGCTCTCCCTTAAAAGAAGGCCTGGATGGAGTGGGCATCAGTGCCAATAATGAAAACATAATGATCCTATTTAAAGCATTTTCACATTTGGTTTTCTGCCCTGCCTTACTCCCCTTTGTAAAATTGCAGCATCTTTAGGGCAAGGACTAGCAGATTCAGCCTGCACAGGTATACTAAGAATTCAATGCTTTGTACGGTGTGGATGCTTAGATAGGAGTTTGGTTAGTTGCAGAGGCTGAGAAATAGAAGTTTGGTTAATATAAAGGATATCTGATTGAACTGTTCTTTGTATCAGGGAAAGTAAGAAAAATTATAAAGAGAAAAGCACATGCCAGAGAAATGATGATTTCTTTAAGAATGATGTAAAGGGCAGAAGCTTGACCTGCTTGTTCATTTCCCGTTCCTCCTTTAAAGCCAGTTTCTACTTCCACTGGAATCAATCATCAGAGCATGTTGACATACAGAGTACCGACTTGGCTGCCCAGTTGACCATCTGAAACCTTGAAACATTCAGTGTAACTGGAGACAACACTGGAGGGTTTGAAGCAGCGAGCTCGACCTGATAATCACAATGACATCTTGAACTCTGATCAGTAGAGACAGAGAACTGAGAAGAGCCATATTCAGAGGGTCAGTGCTATGAACTTCCCATCACATGTATTTGTAAGTCAACTTCTTGTCAGTTCATCTCCCCATCAGAGTTTACACTCAGCGAAAACTCTGCTCACTGGCACACATAAAATACTATTTGTTTAATGCAAGTCTTTAACAGTAACTGCCCAGGGAAGGCACTGTATTAGAAGAATGAATATTTATCTACATGAAGTAACTGTATTGCTAAATGGAAGATAATAACTTCATTCTATGGAAATGACTTGTGGGAAAGCCTCCTGCCTTATTTAACTACAACCAAAGTTAATTTCATGTCTTGAGATCATGTAACACTGTCTATTCAATCTTCTTTCCTACGGTGCAATCAGATTATTTAAATTTAGGTAGCCTTTAGGAAGACAATGCAAACAATCTTACTAGGTAGGCCTCTTGTAATAAACTTTTATAAACTGAGCACATAGCTTTAATCTTAAGCTATAATCCCTATTTTCCCTTCATGACTTTTCCATATACTTGAATTAGAATAAGATATGTGTATGTTGTGGAAATATTATCCCTAAAAACAGCGCTGATTTAGAGGAATTTTCCACAGCTGATGTTGTGAGTCTGAGGTGGGTTGATAACATGTTTGAGGTTTTGTGTGCTGTTCTGGATCAGTGGGTTCAGAAAAGGAAAATTTTCCCCGCTAAAACCAGAGTTCCTCATCCTTTTCTGTACCATGCTGGATGTTCTGCATAAATAGGTCAAGTACGCCTCTGGTGGGAGAAGAGTCCCAAGAAGGGTTGGGGCTCACTCCTGGATAAATGACTCTGGAAGTTAGACTTTGTTCATGCACCGCCACACTGTGTCATATATACCATACCACTTTGGTTTTCCAAAACTATAATCCTAGGTCAATATCTTCAAAGGAGCACTGAAGAACTAGACCTTTGTGGATGGGTCTCCATCTCCAGCATGGCTTTTGTGCTCCAGCCATGCCAGAGAATGGAGGACGATCGAACAGGGCCTCAAGTGGCTCAGAGTGAGTGAGGAGGAGTTGCTCCTGGGATACTACGTTGGTGGGTAGTTTGGTTATTAAAGCCAAGGCAGGGGTTTATATAGGGAGGCCTTTCTGACCATTACAGAATGTGGGAAAGTTAAAGGTGGGGTAAAGGCAGGAAGGTTGTAGGGCTGATGTGGAAGTTGAGAAATGAGGAAACGAAACCCAAAAACCTGGTTCTGGTCTGGGGTGGGAGAAAAGAAGATTCATATCTACAGTGATTTCCTGGGGCCAGGTTATCACATCAGGCAGAGCAGGCCAGACACCTGCCGTCCCTTCAGGGTATCTGGGGTTGCTTGCCTTGCTCAATACCCAGACCCCCATGGACCTTGTTGTAGGAAAAGGGGGCGAGGCACAGCCATGGGCACACGCAGCAGTTGTCAAAGAAGAAAAAGAGACTCTGCTCATGTATCTCCCCAGGCCTTTATACTATTTGGTCAATTATTTCAAAATTTTACTAAGAATTAAAACTGTACAAAAAACTACCAAATTCATATAAATGATTTACTTAGGAGTTAACCAATGATCTGACTGCCCGTTTTGTAGCTAAGACTGCTAATTGTCAGGTGTTAACTTTCTTTCCTGTTCTATAAAGCAGAGGTTCACATTTGTAATTGACATAGTTATTTGCAGAGATTCTGTTTGGAAATCTCTCTTGCAGCCGGCTGTGGCTATGCAGAGCAGTTCTGACCAGAATTTGGATGTAGAACTGATGGGGGCACAATTCACACACCATAAAAAGCAAACCTGCCTATACTAGCTGGAAACAGACACTGGAAAGAACACAGGGTAACCTATGCTCAAAGCCAAGCATGGCCACTGAGTCAGAAGACAGAAAACATGGGCTGCCAAGTTCTGTCTTCTTACCATGTCTACCACGTTTCCACAGAATGTTTATCACATGAGATTGATGTTCTTAACAAACAGGAGCATTTTCAGTTCAATACTGCTTTCTTCATGGTTCAAGTCTATCAACATTTTTTTAAATTGATATACAACAGGGACTGGAGAGATGGCTCAGCAGTTAAGAGCACTGGCTGCTCTTGCAGAGGACCGGGTTTGATTCCCAGCACCCACATAAGAGCTAACAACTGTCCATAACTCTAGTTCCAGGAGATCCAACGCCCCCTTCTGACCTCCTCCTTCTGCATGACACAGGTGTCCTTACATACATGCAAGCAGTACATTCACACATGCAAAATAGTCAAATTTTTAACAAAACTTAAAAAATTGATACACAAAAACATGTATTATGAGACAAAGTAATATTTTCGCTTGTGCAATATATGTGTATATATTCCATAATGTTCAAACCTGGCTAAATATATTGGCTTTCTCAAATACTCAACAATGTTCTTTATGATATAGTCCTGAAGCTCCTTTTCTCTAATTCCTGGTAATAGCATGTTGTTACCTGTGGCAGTCGCCCCCAGATCTCTTATCCCACGATCAACTTTTCCCAGCTCTCCATGATTCTTAAGGTCTAGTGAGTAACTGTCCATTTTCCATTTCTATGACACCTACTTTATAATATTCCACATAAAGGCCACACAGCTCATGTCTTTCTGTGCCTGACTTGTTTGGCTAAACACAAAGACTGCCAGTTCTGTGCCTGTTCCCCTTCCCTTATGACTAAAGAAATGTGGCGCGCGCATGTGCACAAGAAGCTCTCTGCTTCTCTGGACTCTGTCTGGATAGATCCATATGACTTTCAGAAAAAAAGAAATATGCTTGCAGAAGTGCTTACAATGAGGTATGCATCTTTATCTCTTGAAATGGACTTCTCTCCAGAGTTAAACGATAAGCAGTGCATAAAATAGATATGAGCGCATTTTCAAAGGTGAATTATCTTTAAGTTTTTCTAGAGGTTTGCACTAAGTGATTGTTTAAAACATTGATGCTTAATGTTGTGCAGATATTTCTAGTTCACAGAGTGAGTGATGGAGAATTAAGCAGTGTCTGGAATAGGAAACATTTATTCGAAGGAACCCCATCACTGCAAATGTTGACTGCACAGCCTTGCATTTCCATTTAATTCCACAAGAAATAAATTGGTGCTGGGTACTCGGCAGTCTTGGCAGTAGCAAGAACATCCTTTACTTACAAACCACCTGGCAGTGAAAAGAAAATAAAAACGAACCAACATATCCGGAGAGACAGGCATCAGGAGCTGGGGAGGTGGCTTTCTCAGTGCCTGCCATGCCAGCATGGAAGCCTGAGTTTGGATAGGCAGAACCCACATTAAAAAGCTAGACATGGTGGTGCGCACCTCTAATTCCAATATGCAGACAGGATGATCTCTGGGGCTTGCTGGCCAACCAGCCTACTGACAGACACATGCACTTTTCTTCAACACACACCAACAAACACAAACACAAAACCCCAATCAGAAACAGATGGATAGAAATCACTTCTGTCTGTAACATATGCAGCATGCCTGGAAATGTGTGTGAGTTGAAATGTCAGGAAATAAAGCTGGACACAGAAACTGAAATCAGAAAATACAAACTGTGGGCTGGCCAGCCTGGACTCACGTGATAGGCAAAATTCAGTTGAGGCACTCCACAGATACTTTCCTTATTTTTAACCAAAGGGCTGCTTCAGAAGGCTTACCTTGCCAGCACTATTTTACAGAGACAGGGAACAGACCTACTCAAGAAGGGGTGCCAAGGAGTTGGAGCTGGAGACAATGAAGTCACCCCCAGGGAGGATCATGAGGAGAAGGGGAAGAGCAGTAAGGCCAGAGTTTCTTCATCTAAGGAAGGACTCAAATGAGGCAGACAGACACAGGCCAGAGAGAAGGAAAAGTCTGCTCCCTATTCAGCTGATTTTTCCTCAAATTCCTGCCTTTTTATTTTTTAACGATTTATTCGATTTTCATTTACATGTTTGTCTGTGTGTGTGCCATGAAAGTGCAGGTGCCTGCAGAGACCGGAAGAGGGCATTGGATCCCCTGGAGCTGGAGTACATGTGAGTGTGAGCCATTCAATGGACTTTTAGAGCAAGCGCTCTTAACCACTGAGCCGTCTCTCCCACCCTCTGTTTTTTTTTTTATGTAGCACATAAATATTAAGATGATTGAATATTAATATTCAATAATTCAGGGTTATTGAAAATGTTAAGCTATCTTGACTCTCCCTGGAAAAGCTAAGGGAAACAGGGGTCTTGTTTTGTTTTCAAGGTTTTATCCAAAATGAGAAAAATTGTTGAAAATAGGTGACCTGCAGTATATGAACAATTCAGAGTGAAACATTTAGTTTTAGTAGGAGATAATTACCCAGAAAGTCATAGCATTAGATCTATTACATTTTCTGTGATCACTTAGAAAGATATAGAATCATGCTCACTACACCATGCAGCAGGCTAGACACACTAGTCTTAAAGTTAGACATATTTTTCTAAAAGTAAAAAAAAAAAAAAAAAAAAAAGTCATTTTAGAATATCAGAACTTAACAGCTTGCACATCTGGAAGGTTGAATCTGAAGGTGAAAGAACACAGTGTGGAACAGTTGTCCTTCAGACTGGAGGCCCAGCTCTCTCTAATCCTATTTCCTGGAATGCTCACTCCTCACACCAATCCAAATGAGTCTTCTGGAGATATTGATCATTTTATGTGATCCTGACACCCATGGTCATACTAAAGTGGCTCAGTGGTAGCCACACAATAAAAACAGCCAATTAGAATTTCTCTTGGATTTGTAACCAAGAGGTAACTTGTAAGACTGGATATAGGACTTTAAGCAATATCAGAAACATGTAGTGACCATATAGCCCATGGGGGGGAGGGAGGCAGAGAGCCCTTCTGAGTGAGGAAGAGGGCTAGAGGAATGGGAGGAGGGACACATACACACACACAGACACACACACACACACACACACACACACACACACACACACAAGGGAGAGTCAATGAGTGTTTCAGTTCTAAATAGCTTACCGTACTGCCTTACATTTGTTAGAATACACTCCATACATAGGTTTAAACTACATCATAGGCCAATACTTGTATAAAAAAGAATGAGCTATTTATCATCCTCTTCCTGTCTCTTTGAATTTGTTACCCTAACCCAGAGGCACAGCCCTATTCCGCTGAATGGATTGACAGCCATAGCCTATTCCGCAGGGTGGGATTCCTAACAACTCACATCCCAGCCCTGTCTTCTCCCCTCCACCCAACCAGACCAGCAGAGTTTCCTTTTGAATTTGTGCTTTCACTGGCTCAGAAGACCTGAAGCTGATGTGGATCAATAGGCAACAATTGGTACTGTTGTTAAACATCTGATAACTAGTGACGCTTACTATAATATCATGATGTATTACTTTAATTAAAATAATAACAAGGCAAGGTCTTTTGTGCATTTGGGAAACAACTAGAGACAGACCTCTGTACAGTGAGGTCAGACAGAGCCTATTTTAGTAATATTAATACATTTAAAAATAATTCCACATGCTTCCTTATGATGTCAGTGTATAACTCAATCAATGGTCCTGCTTGACCAACTCTGTTTAGAAATTTGGTGCACCTCATGGATATCTGACAGTGTACAGATAACTCACTCAAAATTTCCTGTATTTGGAAAACAAAATCTGTTCCTCCTTCTCTTTCATTCTTTTAAAGAATAATTTATTTTTATTTTACATGGATATTAGTCACTTCTCTGTTGTTGTGATAGAAAAGGAGTTTTTAGCTTACAGTTCCAAGGGGGCAAGAATCCATCATGGTGGGGAGGCGTGGCGGGGAGGCGTGGCGGCAGAGGTGGCTGGAGTAGACACAGCACCTGAACACTCACATCTTCAAGCAGGCACAGGAAGCAGATCCAGCAAGGCTTAAGAAGTCTCTAAGCCCCGCCCCCAGTGACCTGCTTCCTCCAGCATGGCCACACTTTCTAAGACCTCCCAAAACAGAGCCACCAACTGCAGACAAAAATACTTAGAGCTTATGGGAGCTGTTCTCATTCAAACCACCACAGTATGATTTGTTTTGCTCTCATGTATGAATATGTACTACTGATGTGCCTGATGCCCACAGAGACCAGAAGATGCCTTTGAACTGGAGTAATAGGTAGTTGTTTGCCATCTTACAGGTGCTGGGAACCAATCCCTAGTTTTCTGCAAGAACAGTAAGGGCTCTTACCTGCTGGACCCCAGGTATCTCCTTTTGAATCATGTTTTTTTTTTTCAGTTTGAAAAGGGTCTCACTTCAAACGGAGCTATTGTGAAACATAAGGAAATCAATCTGATGGGTTGGATTTACCTGAAGTGTCAGTACCCAGGACAAAGAATAAACATAGAGATAGCATAACTGAGTAGGTGGATGAAGTAATACAGGGATGTTGGAGATGCAATGTTTCACAAGCTGCAAGCTGCAAACATGAGAACCTTCTGTAAGACAAAGGAAGTGACCGGGCACTGAAGCGGGCCACAGGCGTTTTCCTACCTGGCTCACACTGATCACACCTTCTTCCTTGCCGATGAGGCACGCATAGGCACTGGCTGCTGACTGGGTCACGGCTGGATCCAGGTACTGTCCCTAAGGAGTCACACTCACACATCTGGCAGCCTTGAAGAGGGCCTATGGTCAGATTGTACCTGTGAGGCTCATAGTGACTGCAGCGCAGATTCGATACTCCTAATTGACAAGGACACTGTCCCGTTGACTTGTCACACAGCAGAGAGCCATCTACAGTCCCAGGCCCATCGCAGGAGCAAGGCATACCCAGGAAGGAGCTGTTCCGCAGCAGGTGGAGGTACTCCTCCAAACACTGGTTGCACGGTCTCCCTTCGACGTTGGGCCCACAGATGCACTGCCCCGTCGTGGCACTGCGGACGGTTCCAGGCTGGGACCCAGCTTCGTTGCAGTCACAGGTCTTACAAGCAGGGCTGGCCAACCCATAAAAGTTTTCTCTACAAGTGTCACACCGAAGTCCTTGGGCACCCCTTTGGCATTCACGTTGCCCGGAGAGGGGACTGCAGAATTCGCTCACTGAGCGGAGGAGGTTATACTGACAAGCTTCACATCCATCCTCATTAAAACTTTGGAGAAGTTTAAATCCGAATTTGCAGTGGTTACATTTAAGCCCTGAAAAATGAAATATGTTTGAACAGCTGAGGAAGATAGAATGATTTCCTTTAAGATAGCTGGAGATCAAACTACACTATTGCAGACATGTAACGCAGACACAAAATGCAAGCAATACCACATTGGGTTTTCTGTGTATGCAGAATTCCACGGTGGCAAAAGTTTAAATCCCACACTGACTTTGTGAACAATGTACTTTGTAAAATTTAGTCGCTAATTAATGCAGGGAAAAATGCTGAAAAAAAAATATATATATAAACTATATATATATATATAGTTTCTGTTTTATGAATGGGGATCCCTCCTATGTTCACAAATAATAAATCTAACCAAAAAACGTGTTTAAATGTATAGAGCTGCACATTACCATGGTAATTACTTTGTTAGAAATCAAAATTGCCTGAAGAGATTTAGTAAGATGTTAGTAAAAGTATACTAAGGGCGCACTGTTTCAGTTAAACAGAATAAATGAGTTCTGGAAGTCTGTTCTACAGCTTGGTGACTTAATACATTTCTCCACAAAAGTATGTTAAGCATACAGTTAGTAGACATAACAATTAGCCTGAATAGATTATTTCATAACATGTCTACGCACCCAAATACCATGCTGTACTCACATAAATACACACACTTGGTTTTGCTTATATTTTTATAAACCAGAGAGGGAAAAATGAAGCATTAAGCTGATAACTGTTGTGATGAGAACATATACCCTTACTCTCAAATATCACACATTTAAATAATTAATATAAATACAACATATCCAGAGCAATTCTGTTTGAATCCCTTTGAACACTCCTGTATTTCATCATTTTCAATTAATATAAATTATGCTTTCCTTGGCTCATAAGGCAGTCACATTGCTTGTCAAATCGTGTGACCCAAAACACACCTCTTCAAACACGGAATTCCGCTCTCTGTATCATTTCTCTTTAAAGCAGTACCTACATACATTTTACAAATGGAGAAAAATGTTTTGTCACCTAAACTTTAACCTTTTGACAACTTTCCTTACTTTTATAAAGGACATTCATTGCAAAACAAAGAATTTGGGGAAAATGCAACAGTAATCCTTTCTTCATACCATCTTCACATATCCATGAACTTAAATGCCTGACTAGGTGGCATTGAATCAACTGAGACATCCATTGCCAAGCATAATTGCAATAAAACTTAGTCTTACAATAAGAGTCAAACACAAACCCAGTAGTTCATACGGAGTAAAGCGTTCCTAAACTGGAAGAAGATGTATAATGTGTATGTATAGGTGGATAAAAATTCAACAACTCCAGTGGAAGGCAGGTTCCTTCATGGTGATGAATGATTCACCTAAGGCATATCATTTAATTTCAATAAGGAAAATAAAAAAGGACCAAGATTGCCGCAAATTTTAAAAATAACTGTATTGTTAACAAGAATTATGACTCATTTTGAACTATTAAAATTGGTCTACATGGATTCATATCATATCAGCTTTAAAAATATGCACAGTGCTTATTTGAATATGCCATACATATTCCTGACAGGTAATCTATTCCTAACGATACTCGCGAAGGCCTACAGGGCATCGCATTCCTGCTAACAAGTGCAGGCGCCTTAGCACACTTGGCATTTAATTCACATTCTTCTCCCTTTCTATTCTAGATGAATGACCTACTTTAATAAAATTATTGGTGCTAATGTATTTTACCCGTGATAGAATCATTAGTGAGATTTAACAGTTTTGTTAGCTCTAACAGTTTGCTTCCTGACACATGGGCAGCACAGCTTTGTGTTTTCAGGGGTTTTGTTTGTTCCTATTAACAAGGCAATCTTGAGCAAGGATACTTGCTAATCCCATTAGGAAAATATATATACATGTCAAACTCATGTTTTTATTCAAAGTATTTCACTTGCAGGAATCACTCAGAAATCACTATTAATAATAATATTACAGTGGTGATTTAATCTTCACAAAATAATATTTGTATTTTCCTGCAGAACACCATTTTGAACAACTAATAAAACAAATAAATGACAATGGACAAATGGCAGAGGGGTCAGGACAAGTCTTAGGTGATTTTAAATCCTTTTCCTTCTTCAAGCTCTGGAAAGTTAGCACCACAGGGAAGATTCCATCCTAATGGGAAAAGCTAGCACTCCATTGTCTACAAAGGTCTTCCTTTAACTCCTTTCTACATTCTGAATTTAAAACATGTCTCACACCCAAGAACAAAGGAGACCACTCAGATGGAATTCACATCACTCATCACACCTACGAAGATGTGATGTTCTTCTCAAGCTAGCGGTTCTTTCTAAAAGTCAGTGTTGTGTGATTGCCCTGAATAAAGGCAAGTAATGCTATATGCACATTAGTAAGTCTTTTCTTAAACCAGTGTCTGTGTAATATCATCAGTCCTATCTATCTTCTTTTTCTTAGATTAACTGAAACAATTGTCTAGTGAAACTATGAACTATGATATTTACATGTATATATGTGAATAAAACAGATTGAGTTATAGGACAGAATTAAGAAAACGTCACTTAGAAGAACATATATATATATATATATATATATATATGTATGTACATATAAGTTGTGGTGTGAGTGGGTATATGTATGTATGTGTGCATATATGTCTGTGTATGTGTGTTTATAGATGAGTGGTGTGTGGAGTGTATGTGTGTGTGGTATGTGTATCTATGTATGTATGTGTACATGTATATGTCTGATTGGCATGGTATAAATGGTGTGGGTACTGTGTGAGTGGTCTGCATGGTAGTGTATGTGTGTGTACATATATGTATGTCTATGTGTGTATGTGGTGTGCATGGTGTGTGTGTGCATACCTGTGTGTGTGGTATGCATGTGTCCGTGTGTGTGTGGTGTTCATGGTGTAAATATGTGTATCTGTGATTCTGAATGCACGTATGTGCATGTGCGTCTGTGTGGCATGCATGATGTATTTGATATATGTATGTGAGTGTGTGTTGTGCCTGAGGAATGTGGCATGTGTGTACATCACTTTCGGGCATGTTTTATTATGGTGAGGTTTAGGTCAGTGTTAACAAAACCATGTTGGACTTGGCACCTGGAATGACAATACAAAGGCCAAGTTCTGTTTTAAACTTCCTACAGGAACACCAAGGCACGTTCAGCTATAATGTAGGACGCAGCTCATCAGAAAACTTTCTTCTCATAATATTCTCATATATCAAAATTTCAAAGTGCATTATGTACATGGCGCATTCCGGGCACTTGATAAATTTTGTCCTTATGTGGCGGTGGTTCCCCTCAAAAATGCTGGATGTAATAAATTGCTATAATCAAATCTAATTTCTGAAAAATACCTGTGGGAGTAACAAACAAAAAAGCACGTCTTGTATAAAAAATGATAAATAACACCAAAGCTAGCTGTTTATTATAATCAGCTTGGTACAGAATTACAAAATTAAAATTATGTGGCCCATTATAAGTAACCTTAGCAATAAGCATGATCTGTGGAATTATGTTAACTTACTTTGCATTTCATAGGACCAGTTCAAAGAAGTATAACAGAAAAAGTGGAAAGATTTATCGCAAAGGACCCCATAGCACAGAATATTTTGAA
Source organism: Eospalax fontanierii (assembly GCA_035773235.1). Taxonomy (NCBI): domain Eukaryota; kingdom Metazoa; phylum Chordata; class Mammalia; order Rodentia; family Spalacidae; genus Eospalax; species Eospalax fontanierii. The sequence goes on from CM069535.1 coordinate 7,085,848, forward strand.
AAAATCCATTTATTTTGGTCTCTTAAGGAAACTAGCAAGGGAATGATTTGCATGGAACTCATTAAATGTAAAACATTTTGAAAAAAATATTAATTTTCTAAAAGAAACATCTATGCAGTAAGCAAATTATATTTTTCCATGACTTATTAGTGTGGGAGTATGTGAACTAACGCATTTGCTGAGAAAGAAACTTCTAAAGCATTGATTAAACTCAGCTTCAAACTGTAGTTTGATCGAGTTATTAATTTAGTCATTTTTAGACAGCTAATTTTATCCAAATTTATTTTTCCAGTCTGCCTTGAGCAAGGAAATTTGCTCTACTCTTTGGCTAAGAAATCAAACAGAGTGCATTTCTTTCGGTTTGCAATAGAGATGTGGCTATAAACTTGTGCATCACACATACCAGTAACATGTGCCTTGCACAGGCACAGGCCTGAATTTGGGTGACAGGTAATGTCTCCATCCATAGTCTCAGGAGAGTTGCTGTTACAGGGGTGGCAGCCGTCAGGATGTAGTTCCTGCAGGTTGTAGAATCCATCCTGGCACCGAAGGCACTGTCTGCCAGACACTTGTCTCTTACAATTACACTGGCCTCCAACCTACAGGAGATACAGCATTTTGTAGAATGATGAACGTTATCTATTTTTAGATAATTTGCTCATTAGGTACAAGACAGGAAGGGAGGAGGGAAGAGAAACCTTGAAATGTTAAATAGACAAGAAGGTGATAAGGTATTTCCCTGACAGAAAACACAGGAAGCTGCAGCAGGGAGAAAATATAGAAGTGAATGGAAATAAACCCGGGAAGTCAGCCACTTATGACTAAAAAGGAAATGGGGAACTGGTCATTTAAGTGCTATTTAAAGAAAGCAAAATATAGACATTCAAGTCCTGAAAATACGAGAGAGCCGGCAGCCAATTTAGTCTTCCCAACTGCAGATTTTCTCCCTCTCATTCTCTACCTAGCTGATCCAAACCTGTTTTATACAGGTAGGTGTTTTAATTAAGGAAGCATGTTTCTGTAAGACAGTCCCAGTAAGTGTTAATGTTATGCAAAGCTCTTTGCTGGTAACATCAAAGTCTAACACAACTCTACTTTCAGGGACACCTCTGATTCTTATTTTTTATAGTATCGTTTTGAAGTAAGCGTATCTGCCTGGCTAATGTTACTGTAAATAAAGCATATAGTTTCAAGTATCTGAGAAAGGGCTTTCAAATTAAAGCTTTAAAAGAATCATCACTGCCTCAGGATTCCTTCCTGAGAAAAAGGACTCACTGGATTTACTCTTTCAGGATAAAATAAGACAACTGAGGTGTAAGTATTTGTCATAAAAATATTGGGATTAGATAGAGATACAGGCAATGGACTTCAATTTCCAAGACATCAGTGGACAGAGAAAGGAGAGCCAGTGCTCATGAAATGCCCCCTGCGCCACCTGTTTTCTACCTCCTTTCAGATCCAACCCAACGGAAGCTATAAAGTTAGTGAAAGTGGAATCCGTGAAAATCCAACAGACCTCCGGTTACATTTTTCCACCATTTCTGGTATACTGTAACTTCAGCCTGACTTCTTTCTGGAGATCAATGTGTATGAATTCTCTTCTCCAAACACCTGGAAAGCACCTTACAGGATTGGACAGAAACTGCATGTCTATCCAAGAATAATCATATACATGCCCCCATGTGAAGAGCTGGGAACCAAAGAGCAAGAGAACGAAAGAGTGCCAAAGGAAGGGAAATGACACATTCCGTATCGAAACTTCACCGTGTATTTTATCAAATGCTCATTTAAACATATTATTGGCATCAACAAAACTTAACCTGCTGCCCGCTGCAGTCCTAGTAGGGCTGCTTACCTCCCCAGTTCTCCTGTGTTGATGGTAAAATGGCTCCCTAACTCCCTCAGAGTTCCGTGTGTACTGGAGATCTCCTGGCTGCTGTGGCCCTGGCCATAATTTTCCACTTCAGCTGTGGAATCTGAGGCTGAGGAGAACTCAGCCTGACATCATGCCCAATTGCTTTATTTTATCAAAAGTGGATTTGTTAAATTTAATTAAGGATTTGGGGTGAGAAAGGAGAGCTTTAGTTGAAAGTAATATTGTTTAGTTTCCCAAAGGCTCAAAGATTTGTTGTGCTTCCACTTTCCAAATTCTCACGGTTGTGTGACTTCTCTTTTTGCTCTGCTCCAAAGCAGGCCTGCTTGTATCTTTAGACCTGTCACCAGGTTTCTACCAAAAATACCCCAGATATCCATTGCTGCCTTGAGTTCTATCAAAGTGTTTTGTCTCTAAAAATAATTCTTTCCACATGCACTGTTCTGCTGCAAACTCCTAAGACAGCTACTTTCATTTCATAAATCTAAAAGCTTATATAATGTGCGAATGAAAATGTGTCCATATTAGCAATACCTTAAAATGCAGGCTGAAAATTACATAAGGTTTTATAATTATATGAAACACATAAACTGTGTTATTATTCAAAATTAGCTGTCGATTATAGATGCGTTTTTGACGATGTGGTAACAAATCTACTTATTCTATGACTAACCCTTGCCTACCTAAACACGAAAAGAGCATGCCTTCTCTGAATGTACTTCAAGCCAGGCATGGTAGTGGCTCACACCTGTAATCCCAGCATTTGGGAGGCTGAGCTAGGACGTCTGTCACAGATGTGAAGCCAGTCCAAGCTACCTAGCACGCTGGAAGCTAGCCATGGTGGTACAGCAAGACAGCAGTCTCCCAGGGACAGACTATCCCAGCAGCCTGATGCGGGTCCATGATGCTTGGTAGAAATCAAAGCTAGAATGTTAGGTTGGCCTAATGGGTTTCCTTTGGAAATAAAATGTCAGCAGTCATGTTCCATTCTGGGTTTGGAAATGTGTTCAGTTAACTCTCTCGCCGGGCCTAAGACTCTAAGCTCACCTTGAGAACAAACACCAGAGGAAGGATTAGAGAGAGTGATGAAACGTTAGGTGCTCCTTGTACCCCAGTGAAGAGTCTGCTTGCCAATCACAGATACATGAGGCCCACCTAGACCCCCCAACTGTAGACATGAGAAGAGGGAACTCGGCAAAGGCTGGTCAGGCCAGCCCAATCCGGCTCTGAGCAAACCAGTGATGCACATACTACCAAAAAAAACTGTTTCAGTATCTTTTGTTTTCTTTTTATTTATATGTATGTTGTCTGTGTGTGTACATGTGGGCATGAATGTATGTGTCTACATGCCAATGGAGGCCAGAGGCCTTGGATTCCCTGGAGCTGAGGTTACAGGTGGTAGTGAGTCATCTGCCCTGGGTGTGCTGGGAACTGAACATGGGTCCTTTACAAGAGCAGCAGACACTCTGCTACTGAGTCACCTCTCCAGCCAGTTTTAGTATCTTAAACAACAAAAATTATCACATACGATATCAGTGACCAACAGCTTAATTCACATTTCTATCTCCCTGGCAATCAGGCTATGACGAATGTAGCTTAATCTCTACAATCATATGCTCAGCTAAAACTGAGCTTCTATTACTATGGAGAAGGAAAAACAGACCTGGTATTACAACTACCATCCCTGATGACAATCGAATGTATCCTCCCGCTCTGGGTCCTGGTAATTTCCCTTCTCCTGAGAGCTTGAAACACAATATGAATCTTGTCAGTTTTGATCTTGCCTGAATCAATACATTGGTCTTGCACATACTTAGGAAGAGGAAGAAGAGGAGGAGGAAGTAGAGAAAGAAGGCCTCCTCACAAAGTTTGCTTCTAAATTCAATATAACTTTACATGACTTTCAGTCTCATTTTTTCCAGTTTTACAAAGTGTAAGTTCTTTCTTTGAAATCTTTCCTTCTAAAAGGCATTCAGGGCTATTAAAATCCTACTAAACATTGCTGGATCAGCAACCCAATGTTCTGACACATTCAGTTTATATTTTCATGCAATTCAAATTACCATCTAATTCCCATCCCTGTTTAAAAAGGTTTTTTTTTTTTTTTTTTTGCTTGTTTTCTGTTTTAGAGGCAGAGCCTTCATACATGAACAAGTCAGTCATGAATTCAAACTCTTCCTGCGTCAGCCTCCTAAGTGCTGGGCTGAGAGGCCTGTACCACCATCCCTGGCTTCTAATTTCTCCTTTGATGTTTTTTTCTGGCACCTTTAGGTTTATTTAGAAGTGAGTTAATTTCTAAATATTTAGGGATATTTCTGAATATTTTGTGAGTTTTTAATTTAACTAATCAGATAATATACTTCCTATGGCTAAAATAATTTTTTTTTTTTGGCTTTACATTCCCAAATTTGGCCTGCTTGGGTAGATGCTTTCTGTAGACTGAAGAACCATATGCATACTTGGCTTGGATGGAATGAATGCTCTATCAATATCGAGGAAGTCAGGTTGGTTGATATGTGATTGCCTGTCCATTTGTTTTTACTAGTTATGGAGACAGAGACGTAGAAGTTCGTGCATGTAATGGGAGTTTTTCTATTTTCCTTTCATTTCTATACATTTTTGCTCTCTATTTTTTAAGACCTTGGGTTGGTACTTAAAAGTTAAGAATCGGTATCTTTTATTGATGAAAGACCCCCTTTACCATATGTAACTGACTTCAGTGTCCAATAAAAAGGCTGCTGTGAACTCTGCATTTTCTGGTTTGAATAACATCAGCGTGGTGTTTCCATGATTCATGCTGGTATGCTGCATTTTTCAATACTTTCTTTTCACCCACATGTTTCTTAGATTTGAGCTTTAATTCCTTTATGCAGCAAACATTTGGAAATAACTCACTTCTTTTGTGTTCTTCTACTCTGTGGCTTTCCAGTGGCGTGTCTAGAACGTGGAACCCGGGTGTGTTTACTGATGTGGCCTGACCTCCCCTCCACTGCTTCCTTTCTACTGACCCAGTCTGATTCAGCCTCCTCTTTTCTTGGTTAATTTTCTATCACTGAATTTTTCTGGCTCCCTTTTCTTTCATATTGGCTTACTAAGTCTTTGTTTTATGACTGTAGTGTTTTCTTCTATGTATTTATCACAAACTACCTCTAAGGAATAAATTATATACAGCTTTGTTTCCCCTATGGGTTGTGTCCCATTGTCATGCCACAAACTCTTTACTATGGGGCTGTTTGTTAAAACTGTAAATTTTCCCTAAAAAAGAATTTAATGATCACAAAAATGCATGCTTGCAAATGTGGTTATTGTTTTCTGCAGTTCTGTAGTTAATCCATATTACATCTGATACCATTTCATTTTTACAGAAAGACTTTTGTAAAGCATTTCTTATGGAACAGTTCTGCCTGCAATAAATACTGTTTATCTATCTATTATTTATTTATTATTATTCATTTCACATGTTTGAGGATTTTATTGTTTTATTTTATATGTATGAGTGTATTGCTATATATATACACTTATGTGTGTAAGTATACCATGTTGTGCAATGATTGTGGAAGTCAGAAGAGAACATGAGATTCCCTGGAACTAAAGTTACACACATTTTTTTTTTAACCACCATATGGGCGCTGGGAATTGAACCCTGTCCTCTGCAAGAATAGCCAGTGTTCTTAATGACTGAGCCATCCCCTCCAACCTATTTTTATATACCATAAAATATATCTTCTCCAAAAGATACCGTCCTCAGATGCTGAGCCATCTCTCCAACCTGTGTCCGAGGGTTTTACTTGCATGTATATGAATGTGCCATGTTGTGCAAAGCACACGGAAGCCAAAAGAGGGAGTCGGAGCCCCTGAAACTGGAGTTACAGGCAGTTGCTAGCCACCATATGGGTGCTGGGAACTGATCCCGGGTCCTCTGCAAGAGCAGCCAGCATTCTTAATGACTCAACCATCCCTACAACCCCAGACCCCATAGACCATACAACATATCTTCTCCAAAAGATGCTGTTCCAGACATAGAATAAGAGTTGCATCATTTCTTTCCCCCTGAATCTCACAGTACTGAGCCCCTGTCTGTAAACTTGCATTATTTCTTGTGGGAAATCTGCTGTCATCCTGTTCTGCATCTGTATATGATGAGTATTTTTCTTCTGATGCTTTAGTATTTTGTCTCTCACTAGACTGAAGTATCATTAGATGCGTAGCACTCAAGGTTAATAGGCCTACATGTGATTTTCCTTGTAGTGTTTGTTTGGGATTTTCCTTTTCTTCTTAGTCCTGGGGCTTTATGGTCTTATATACAATTCTTGGATTTTACTAGCAACACTTTTATTGAATTGAACCTGCTTTCATCTTTCTAAATCAACCTTTACCTCGAGATTTCATTCTGCATTGGTTCTATTGCTATGAAATTTTCCTTCAATGGATACTCTCTTGCTAATTTCAACCAGTGTCTTTTCTTGTCACATATTCACTCCCCCACACTGTACAGTTTTGTTATATATCATTTTAACCTTCTACATCCCAATATCCAGAATATAGGTATTATATGTGTTATAATGAAGTTGACTGATGTGATGTGTGTCTCACTTTTGAAGTTTTGATTGAACACCTGTTAATCTCCTGCTTTTTTCAGAGTGCAAAGTACTCTTACCCTTAATCTTTTCCTGAGCCTTTTCCATACAACAGCAGCATTTTCTTGAGTATTTAAGGAATGCGCTCAACAGACACGTGGAATTACTTAGCTGTGCTTTTATCTTCCTTCTGAAAAGTGTGGATTCCTGAAATTCTCAGTTCCATCTTTTCAACTCAGAGAAATTTCCCAACCTTATTTGGGTTCTCCTTCTGCATAACATGCTATAGAAATTCTCTCAAGACAGTAATCTGGCAAACTGTACGATCTATAGAATTTAATCTCTACATCTCAGGGGACATATTACACATTGACTAATGTCCAAGGTCTTGTAAGGAGTTAACATAATTTGTGAACAGTATTTTTTTAAGGTGTGAAGATACATTCAGTTTGTGTTTGAGTGAAAGTAGAAATTGCGCAAAAGTTTTATCACATGACTTCTCACCAGGAGGAGAGAGACAGGAAAAGGGAGAAACATAAAGAAGAGATAAGAAAATCCAAAAGGAATCCACCACCAGCAGCACCCAGCACATCCTAGATGGAGTTTCCTGCAGAAACATTTATTCAGCTATGTAACATGTACTTTATCCCCTGAACTCAATAAAGACAGATTTCCGAAGAAGTTCGGCAGAAGGGTCTCTGCTCACAATTCCAAGAAAGAGGAATGTCAGGGATCTCTTTCCACTGCTCAACAATTATCTTTTGAAGACATCCAAACTAGAATCCTGAATCTTCAGAGACCCCCCACTATCTGTCTTGAGGAGAAACCCTGAAATATAACAGAATCTGGGTAGAGATCAGCAGATAAGTATCCCAAGACACCTAGAGATGATCAGGAAGCCCAAAATAAAGTTTAAGCATACAGAACACATTCCTTCAGACAAAGAATTGGTTCAAGTAGAGAATAACAAAATTGGCAAAAAATTTTGCCTTTGAAGAGCAGCAAGATGGAAGGAATTTAAAAAATGTTGGTCATTTGTCTGTAGGAGGTCGTACCATCTGAAAACACCACATTTAAATACGTATGCTTAAAAAGTAAGATTCTTAGTGGTGCTGGCTCATGCCTGTAATCTCAACAATGGGGGTCGAGGCAGGGGGACTGTTTGAATATCATCGTCCAGATTTCCAAGCAGCTGACTCTCTTTTCCCTTCAGGTCTTACATCGAATACTACCTGTTCAACAAGAGTTACACGGGCCATGAATCTAAAATTAAAATCCCCTTTTCTAAATGACATTCCTAAGTCCCCTCTCTTGTCTAGCCTTTTCCAAAGTATTGAATTTTGTAAGTGAACATATGTATTTTTATACCTATTGGTCACTACTTTTATGCCTCTGTTCTAGTCTGTGTTCAACTGCTGTGATAAACACACGGACCAAACTGACTTGGGGAAGAAAGGGTCTATTTGGTCACTCCCACATCACTCAACAGTCACAAAAACGTGCCACAGACATGGACTCAGGCCAGTCCAATGAAAGTAACCCAGCCATTGAGGTCCCGTCTTCACAGGCGGGTCAAGTGGCCAAAGCTGTCCAGCACAGCCTCCTTTCCAAGTCAATAATGGAGGCATTACTGTGGAAGGAGGGGCTGGGTGTTGATCATCTGTGAGAACGCACTGACCTTCTGTGTGTGTGTGTGTGTGTGTGTGTGTGTGTGTGTGTGTGTGTGTACCTGTCTGTCACTCTGAAGTTTACCATGGCAATGTCTCTGAACCTGGAGCTCAAGCTCCAACAATTATGCCATCCTCCCCCACAATGCCAGGAGGACAGGCTTGAGTGTAAGGCTAGCTTTTTGAGTTCAGGTCCTTAATCCTGTGCAGCAAGTACCTTAACCACCAAGTCAAATCTCCAGTCCCAAATCTTCCCTTTGCAGAAGAAACTAATATTTACAATAAGCGTGTAGTTTACTGAAGCAAGTATCCTAATCCATCGTCCCATCTACTATACTGAATTTGCCAGCCTGTTAAGCTACTGGCCCAGTCAGAGCATCAGGAGGAGTACTAGACATCAAGAAATTTAACATCACAGCTCGCGCATGTCAGGAACTGAGAGTACAGTGGTGACATCCACCAAGTAGTGCAGTTGAGATCATGTGAATTATGCTGGCAGCACTGACACAGGCCAACAGCCTCAACATACTGCTTTCTCATCATAGACAGGACCCCTCCAAACTCTGGACAACAGAGACAATCTCAGTCATCCCAGGCAATGGTGGATATGTGCTCTTGGGTGACATCTATAGAAATCAATTTGGCAGGAATATTCGTGATGACTGAAAAGAGTAAGATCTTATAGCAAGAATCCTAATCTACTTTTTCTTATTTTCTCTACATTCCCAGATAGATTCCTACCACAGTGAAGTCAAGGTCCTTGGTAAATCCATACATGATTTCGTGTGTGGATTTGTGAGAAATTACTCAGTCTGCGTTTAAAGAAAGCATGGAGCGGAACTTCTGTCACAACAAAAGACAAAGCAAAAAGATCCATCTGGCTAAGCACTTACTTGACTGCTGAGGGAGGAAACTTCATGTTCTACTGATGACATCTTCTCACAGAACTCACTAAAAGCCATGACGCAATGCGGGTGTTGACGAGCAAAGTAAGAGTTGGTCAACAAAACTCAAAATTTAAGATTAGAAAGTTTACCTGGAAATTCAATTGGATTTGGAAGGTTTTGTTTGAAAGGAAAGAAGTAAGAATGCTGCCCCTCAAGGAAAATGGTTTAATCAATGAGTATATTCTTCAAAAATACCCCCTTCTTCCTAGAAGATACGGTTGTCTCTTGCAGAAACATTGACTCCTTTGTGAGAAAAGCCATGTGTCCAAGTTGTTACTTATAAACGCTTGATCATTGCAGCCGTGTGATCTGTGTCCTGTGCGCTTTACAAGGTCCTGACAGTAACAGTACTTCCAGGTTAGAGTACGCCTTCCTTCAGGAACACCAGCAGTGCCCTCCGATGTCATGCAGAATGATGTGTACGAGCTTACTCCTCTGTAGTTGAGCATTGATGAACTACCATCACATTGATGATCTTCTCCCCACTCCAACTGTGAGTGTGTGTGTGTGTGAGTGAGAGAGAGAGAGAGAGAGAGAGAGAGAGAGAGAGAGAAAGAGATTGAATGCCTGTGGTATAATGTATGGCACATGCACAATGTGTATGAGGTGATGTTTGGAGGCTACAGGAAGATGGGGACTCTATCCCTCTCTGCCTTATTCCCTTGAGGCACAGTCTCTCACTGAACCTGGACCTAGGCTGCTCACCAGCAAGCCCCAGTGATCCTTCTGCTCTCACCTCTCACAGCACTGGGGTTACAGTTATTCAAGGCCATGTCTGGAATTTAGGGGGTACTGTGGATCTGGATTCCAGTTCTCAGGCTGGCAGAGCAAATGTTCTTATCTCCTGAGCCATCTCCCAGTTCTGCCACTTTCGCGCTGACAACGGCACCTGCGTGGTATTGTCAAGGGAGCATGGAGAGAGGGAGAGACCCAGGGTGAAAGCTCGAGACGCGCTTTCTATGAAAGTACTAAATGACTGATATCAGAGTTAAAGTTTCCTCGTACCACCACCGAAGCCTGGCAGTCTTAACCGTTTTTTATTACATGAATAGCCGGTTGCCTACATAGCAAAATCTACAGGCCATGATGTGGCCTACACAGGCCTTTCAGCCTCGGCAAACATTCCTAATACAACCTCTGTGAGGACCACATGTTTCTAGGCAGAAATTGACTGGAGTGTCTCCCCGGGACCTAGCTTGGTGCTTCTTTCGCACAGCCAGCACACCATTCTAGACCAGGTAGCACAGCGATTCTGACTGGCTTCGTCTAGGGCAAGAGCTTAAGACAAGAAAGAAAACCCCAGGTGGTGCCTAGAATTTGTCAGAGAATATTCATATAAACCCTTCCCCATTGAGTTAAAAATGACAGTTGTATATCCACAGTAATTGAATAGTCTCAAACAGGCAGGGCATTTTTAACTACAGAAAAATACTTGAACATACAAATCTATATTCTATATGCTCTTGAATTTGGAAGTTTTGACCTTTATACAACTAAATAATTCAGATATGACAATTAAAATGTAGAGCCCAAGAATCTTCGTTCTGTGAAAATTCTGTGGGTGATTCATATGAACCATCATTTGTCAACTATTAGTGTAAGTTATGGGGACTTTTCTGCTCCTGCCACATGTAAATAATTAATTTCCAGCTCAGTCTTGTGATCGTCTTAGCCATTTATCCAATAGCTGTTAGGTTCATCATTGATCCCCAAAGAATCAATTCTAAAGCGTGGGCAGTCTTGGAATGCACAGAATGATATACATATATATACATACATACACACACATAACACATATACAACACACACACACACACACACACATATATCATTCTGAATTTAACTCTAGAAATAGATGATGTAATTAAGCAATAATTTTTCAAGAAATGAAAAAAATAATCATTTATGGGACTAGGGAGATAGCTCAGTTAATAAAGTGCTTTCCTTGTATGCACAAGGGCCTGAGATAACTCACAGAGCCCACACAGAAAGCTGGGTGCTGTGGTGCCCAGGAGGATACCTGGGCCTCAATAGCTCAGCAGCCTAGCTTGATTGGCATGTTTCAGGCAGGACCAAGAGTTTGCCTCAGGAGAAAAGAGAAATGAGAGAAAGAGGAAGAGGAAGAGGAAGAGGAAGGAAGGAAGAAAGGAAGCTGAGGAATGTTATTCAAGGTTGACCTCTTTCCCACTACACATGTGTGCACATGTATGCATGCACATACACACACATACATACACACACAAAGGCATTTATAGAATACCATTCCACTGGTTGTTATAAAGAAACCACCACATCTACCTCTGTCTATGGAGTGCCTCCTCCAATGCCGGCCTGCGTCTGGTCTCAGGCAGGACCAGTGTCCAGTACAGTTACAAGACTTCGTCCACAAGCTCTGCCTCTCTAGGAAGAAAAATCCACTGTAGTCTAACATGTTACCTTCGTAAGGTTTTCATTCCTCTTCAAAATTAGATAAATGAATGTGCAGCAGGCTCTGTCACATACGAATGTCGCGGACTGGAGAGGGCCAGGTGAATAATGTACATTCTCACATTTGTTTCTGTTTAAGTGTTTTGTGATAACGCTGTTTATCATCTTGCTCAGCTGTCGAAATATTCATTTGAGAAGAAAAGCCTCTACATTGGTGTGAAACCAAGATGCCTTTTCTTTTCCATTCTCTGCCCATCATTTGTCAGCCTGGTATATTTTTATAGTTCCATTTCCCCTCCAAAAAGGCATTTCTGAGAAAGCGCCTTGAAAACTTCCCCATGGTAATCTCTAAGGAGTATGCAAGTCGGTAACATTTTGAAGCCTGCTCATAGAAAGCCATCGTGGGGCGACACTACACTCCTCTCAGTCCTTTGAGTGTTCAAGACAGAACAAAGCATCAGGAGGCTCCCCACACAGTGCGGTTTCCAGCAGTGTTTATATACTTGGATGGCTTTAAGAGGAAGCGATGTAATTACAGTCTATTTCCCAAAGGCCTCTAATTTCACATTGCATCATTTGCCCTTTTATCCCCTCCTGGCTTAAGTCTATTTCACTCCGATTTCAAACTATAACGTGTACCTTTTTGTGCATGTAATGTGTCACCAAGTTAAATTAGAGTGCTTATTTCATAAATGTCATCTGATGTCTCAGTTCTGCTGTGTAGTCTTGTAATTTGCTGAACAATTAACATAGAGGACATTAATAATACAGAGTTGTGACTTTGTAAAAGTGTAAGATCTTTCAGTAGGATTTATTTCTAATGGGAAGAAATGTATTTTTATGTTTATAAAGTTTGTATTAAAAACACTTTCAGGGGCTGAGAAATGGCTCAGCAATTAAGTGCACCTGATGTCCTTCCAGAGGACCTGAGTTCAATTCCTAGAACCCATGCTTCTAACTCCTGATGCAGGGGATGCAATGCCCTCTTCTGGCTTCTGTGGGCACCTGCACATTTATGACAAACACCCATACAGGCACACACACACACATACACTTAAATAAAAATAAAATCTTTAAAAATACACTTAGGTAAGTTAATTCATATGATTTACTAAATCAAAACAAAGGATTTCCAAAAGTGAGAAAAGACACTATCCACGTACAAAGAGTCAGCCTGCTTCACACAGTGTTAATCAACTAAGTGAAATGCAAATTTCATTCATGAGTAATCTGTCCAACTGATATACTAACGTAACGAATAAACCAAGATTTTGAAAGGCTTTAAAAAGTATTCAAATTTCTTGGTATTTGGAAGATAATAAGCTAAATTCTTGGTACACATTAAGGACAGGAGGGCATATAACATATAATAACAACACTTCAACATCAACCAAGTCTTTCATTATCTCATAATTCCATTATTGTCAATTGCCACTGAACAATACACACACTGAGTACGTCAGGTTGACTGGCAGACTGGTGGACACCCATCAAGACACAAACTGACGTGTCCAGCTCTCCGTGTTCTGTTTCTCTTATACTTACTGTGGCGGTATGGGGGTTTTTATACATGTGGATGTTTTAATGTTTTGAAGTTTTAGTAATAGTTGGTAACATGATTTGATACATGTAGAAACCAAAAGGGGCCCCTTTCCTATTTCAGATGGTGTAGGTATATATTCAAACTAGCAACTTGCTATGAGGGTCTTATGTCTAAGGCGCCAGGAACAGTGATGGGATCCCATGCCTAGGAAAAGCTCCGGTATCTTTAGCCTCAAACTGGACCTAGGCTTTGGAAATAAAGGATATAGGTTCCAAACTATTCCCTATGTTATTATTTGGTTTTGTTCAACTTTATATTCCTTTATATACTGTTTCCTCTTTTTATTTTGTAGAAATCAGCCTGGATTAGGCCCTCTTCCCTTCAACCCACACTTAGACCACAATTTGACTCAATTTAACAGAAGCTCAGTTATGTAGAAAACTCAGAAATTAATTTGTCTTTACAAAAGGATCAGGGGGCCCAGGGAGATGGCTCAATGGGTAAAAGCACTTGCCATGCAAACCTGATGAACTCCATCCAACCTCCAGCACCCACAGTAGAAGTGAAACATGAACTCTAGAAAGTTGTGCTCTGAGCTTTACACATGTGCCAAGACACCTGTTATTTACACACACACACACACACACACACACACACATAAACAGTAAATAAAAATTTTTAAAAAGCAGTATTAAAAAGATGGGATTCAGAGCATGGAACAGAGAAGACTCACATCTGGCCAAGTGCAGGTACTTCCATGACCCTGTTCTGGACTTAAGAAAGTAATTTTCCTTCACAAATACACAAAGAGGAAGAAAAGAACGCACACAGAGGCACTGGGAACAGCTTCACGGTGTACACAGATGTCCCAAACCCGCATGGCTGCCTCAGGGTCTGAGGACTCCATGTCACAATGCCTGAAAAGAACTGTTCTTCGTCTTATTCTCTGTTAGTATGAATGCTGGGGTTAAGACGTGCTCTTAACTCTTGTCTTTGGCATAAGAACTTTTAGGATTCAGAGTATTGCTTCATGCTTTCCCCCGACACACAGTTACAACATTTCTCATGTAAGAAAAAGGCAAACCTGCCCTTTCTCATGGGACTGGATTGAGTTTCCAGTGGTCAGGGCCAAAGGGAAAGTATCCTTCCAGAACGAGGAACGCAGCACAACTATGCAGGCCATTTGGGGCTGGCGCGATTCCTCGGTTATTATAACAAAATCAGACTTGAACTACAGCCTAATTTCCTTGTGTTCTCCCTAATAGTATTAAGGATCACAACTACATGAATTCTGAAAGTGTCCTTGAATACAATTTTATACTTTATGATTTTGACTTTATTGAGAACTTTTATTAAGTGTGTCTTCTGTCATTCCATCAGAAAGGACAGTAAATGTTTTTACAAAATTTTGTGATATTAGTTGGACAAAGAATCACTGGCAAACTATTTCTGAAATTATCAATAATCCATGCATTTTATCCCTGTACTTGGAACATGGTAAAATAACAAAAATGGTGAAGAACATGAATGTGGTTTACAGACAGGCACTATGGTGGCTTTAAATCTGTGAAGCATTACTATTTTTTTAACATTTATGTTCATACATGGGACACTCTTTTGGCACATACTAAGTTTAAAGGAAGTTCTCTTCCTTTCTGACTGTAAAAATTATAAACGAAGCAGTATTGGAAAGAAAAAGATTCTTTAAAGTAAAATATTTTAGGGTTGAAGAATGGCTCAGTTGGTTATGAATATGTTCTGCCCTATGGAAGACCCGGGTTTATTTCCTAGCACCCACATTAGGTGACTCATAACTGGCTGAAAATTTGCCTGTAGAGAATCCAGTGCACATGTCCACATACACACACGTACATGAATAGATATAATATAAAATATATCTTTTAAAAAAGTAAAATGCTTTCAAAGAATAAAAATTACTGTTTTAAACTTAATCTTTATATTCACAGATTTTTTAAACTAGATTTTTGCCCACTAAAAATAAGATACAGGTCATTTTCTGGAAAGCCTCTTTTTTCATCCTGGTTCCTTCCTCTGCATTCATTTCTAATACTTGGGTATGGGAAAAAGTAGCAGTCCACTCTTCCTTCTTCCTTAGCGTTGAATAATATTCCCCTAGGCTGCTCATATATGAAAACAGTATCTACTGATCAGCTCATATGCACTTAGTTCACCTTCTGCATTCTGACTAAAGAACACGGTGGCTGTGGTGGTCACAAATGCTTTATGAAGACACACGCTCTCACTGTGTTTGGCTGTACATCCAGGAGGGAAATGCTTCCATCACACAGCAAATCTCTGTGTAATGCTCTGCAGAAGACCAGGCTATCTTCCAAATCAGGTGTGCATTTTACAGTGCCCACGGCAGTCTGTGGGAGAGTCTGTTTCTCTACCTGCAGCTCCTGCTGCAGCCTGTTCTACTTGTGCTCTCTCACGGGTATACATGCACAGTCCACTACAGTTTTGGCCAGATGAGACTATCTACAGCATCTCTTCGTGCCTTTGCTGGCCATGTCCATGTCTTTCTTGGAGGTAATATTCATTCAGATTCTTCATACATTTGGAATAAGCTGAAGCCTTTTGTTACTGAAATAGATTGGTTAGTTGTATGTACCGGAATGTATGTCTTGTCAGATATGTGCTTTGGAAATATTTTCTCCTATTCTTGGGGCAGTATATTGACTTTATTTAAAAATAGTATTTTGATTCATTTATTTTTATTTTATATGTATTCATGTTTTGGCTGCATGTAAGTGTACCAATTGTTCGATGCCTGAGGAGGTCAGAAGAGTAACTTGGGTCCCCTAAAAAGGATTAGCGACCACCACATAGGTGCTGGGAGCCAAATCCAGTTCCCCTGCCAGAGCAGCCAGCATTCTTAACTGCTGAGCCATCTCTCCAGCCCCTTATTTACTTTCTTGATAATATCCTAAGAGAACAAATTATTTAATTTTATGAAGAACCATCCATTTTTCTGTTGTCTATGCTTTTGGTGCAATATCATAATAAGATTCCTGTCTAGTAACTTTTTGGGTTTATCTCTTGCACTCAGGTTTCTTCTCCATTTTGACATTTAATTTATATGTATAGTACACATAACATTTAATATATTTATGCATACATAATATGACTTTTAATATATGCATGTATACTATTACATTTAATATCTATACAGTATGTGTGACTTTTAATACATGTATGTATAGTATGTATGACATTTAATAAATGTGTATATGTATAGTATGACTTTTAATATATGTATGTGTATTATATATGACCTTTAATATATGTAAATATATTGTGTATGGCATTTAATATATACATGTGCAGTATTTATGATATTTAATACATGTATATATAGTGTGTATGACATTTATTATATATGTGTATATGTGTTTTAGTTTGCTTTCATTTGCAGTGACAAAAAAGTCTGACAAATACCAAATGAGGGAGGAAAAGGTTTATTTGGTTTACGTCTCCTGGGTCACAGTTCATCACTGAGGGAGTCCGAGGTAGGAACTCAGGACAGGAACATGGAGACAGGAGCTGAAGCCCAGACCGTGGAGGAACGCTGCTCACTGGCTTGCTCCCTAGCCAATGTTTAAACTACTTTCGTATGCAGTGCAGGCCACCTGCCCAGGAGTGACACCACTCTCAGTGGGCTGCTCCCCACCCCATCAACCAATCAAGAATATGCCTTACACAGACCCGTGGCCTTCTACCAGGGATCGAGACCTTTCCAGACTGCCTGAGATTGCCTGAATCTGGCCTCTGCCTAGTGAGCTTCTCAAACTATGCAGTGCCTGCTGGCTAGCAGGGGCCCAGAAATTAGGAAGAAGCCTGAGCGTATCTGTTAGGCGCCTGACTTGGGCCTCTGTGGGAACTCCTGAGTAGCTGGATTAGAGTCATATGGTTCCTCCAACATAAAATCACAAGAGAGAACCTAAAGCCTAGACCAACCAGCTTTTCACACCTAGCAGGGAAACAACAAAGATACATCAAGAACAAACAAAATCAGTTTTCAAATCAATGAAAGATTTGAGATTCATACCAGAATCACAAACAAAAGAAATTCCCATGTCAAAATCATAATGATATGAAATACAAATAATATGAAAAACAAAAAAATATATTCCCACCATATACTACCTGTCCTATAGAAGAGGAATCCCCTAGAGATAACCCAGGACACAGAATTCAAAAGAACAACTATAAACATGATCAAAGAATTTAATGAATTTAAAGAACACACACACAAATCAAAGAACTAAAAGAAGAAAGGGATAAAATTCTGAAAAAATTCACAAAAGAGGTAGAACTATTAAAGAAAACTCAGACTGAGATGAAGGAGGGGGTGAAACACTCAAGAACCAATTGGACAGAAATCCCCAGCAACAGAATGAATGAAATGGAGAGCAGAGTACCAGGACTGGATGATAAAGCTGAGGGACCAAACAGCTCAGCCAAGATTGTAAAAAATTAGAAAAACAACAACACAGGAATGGAATATGCAGGAAATGTGGACACCACGAAAAGACTAAATTTATGCATAACAGGCAAAGAGGAAGAAGAATATCAGGATTGTAGAAAAAAATTTCTCAACACTGGGCAAAGACATACCCATTCAAAACCAAGAAGCATGTAGAACACCAAATAGACAGGACAGGAAAGGAAATTCCACATGCCAAATCATAGTGAAAACAGTAAACATACAGAACAAAGAAAGAATACTGAAAACTAGTAAAGAAAAACAAGTTACATATAAAAGAAAACCAATCAGAATTACAGCTGACTTTTCAGTGCAAACTATGACAGCCAGAAGGTCCTGGACTAAAGGATTCCTGGTACTAATTGACAAAAGAAACCAACCGAGAATACGTTACTCTTCAAAAATATCTATTATAGTTGAAGGGGAAAGAAAAATATCCCATAACATGAATAGCCTGAAAGAATTCATGTCCAGAAAATCAGCCCTTCAGAGAATACTTGAAGCAATACAAAGAGCTGAAGAAAGGAATGACTATACCCGAGGGAAAACAGAAAGAAACTATATGAAGGCATAATGTGGAAACACAAAGTTAGACCAAGAATACAAACAAAAGTTAAAACGATGGGAACCGATGCACATCTTTCAATAACTTTAAATATCAATGGACTATACCCCCCAGTCAAAGGACACAGGCTAGCTGAATGGAGTAAGAAACAAAATCTAACATTATTTGTCTTCAAGAAACCTATCTCACCTTCAAGGACAAGCACTACCTCAAGGAGAAAGGGATGAAAAAAATATTCCAAGCAAATGGCTGTAAGAAGCAAGCGGAATTTCCATTCTAAGATCTGACAAAATAGACTTCAAACTAAAACTAATCAGAAAAAATAAGGGGGGGGGGGAATCACTTCATTGTGATCAAAGGAACAGTTAACCAAGAAAATATTGCCTCATGAACATATACTCACTGAACTCTGGGGCACCCAACTATATAGACACAATGCAATAAGATTTTAAGACACAGATTGAACTCAACTCACTAGAAGCAGGGACTTCAGTACCCCACTGTCTCCACTAGACAGGTCAACCAGACAGAGACATCGGCCAAATCTTCCACAAGTAACAAATAATACACATTCTATTTAGCACCCCATGGAGCTTTCTCCAAAGTGGACCACATACTGGGGCACAAAACAAACCTCAACAAATACTGAAATAATTCTATGCATTCTATGAGACAATAATGCAATGAAGTTTAAAATCAGCGTCAGAAGCCACCCTACTCATAGAGATTAAACAACACATTCCTGAATGATCAAGTGGTCAAACTGGAAATTAAGAAAGAAATCAAAGTATTCCTGGAACTAAATGAAAAGGACATCAAAATACAACAAAACTTCTGGAATACTTTAAACGCAGTCCTAGGGGGATAGTTTATAGCTCTATGTGCCTACAATAAAAAATCAGAAAGAATATAACTAAATTACTTAACACTGCAATTCAAAATTGTTAAAAGGCAACAAATGAAACCTAAACCCAGCAGAGAAGAAGAATGGACAGAGATCAGGGAAGAAAATGAAACAGAAACAAAGAATGAACAAATCCAAGAGCTGGTTTTTTCAAAAACTGAACAAGATAGACTAACTCTTAGCCCAGTTAACCAACAAACAGAAGAAAGAGAAACTCCAAATCAAAAAATTAGAGATGAAAGGGGAAACATTACAGTGGACAACAAATATCCAGAACACTATAAGGGAACACTTTAAAAACCTCTACTCTGTTAAATTTGAGAACTTAAAAGAAATGTATCTATATCTAAAATCATGGGAGTCACCAAAGCTAAACCAGGAAAAGATCAACAGCTTAAGCAGTCCCCTAACATAAAGTAACACAAAACTTCCCAACTAAAAAAATCTGAGGCCCTGATGGATTTACAGAAGAATTCTACCAGACATTCAAATAAGATATACAATCAATATTACTTAAAATATTCAAAAAGATAGAGACAGAGGGAGATCTCCCTAATTCCTTCTATGAAGTAAGCATCACTGTAACACCAAAACCAGGGAAAGATCCACCCAAAAAAGAAAAATATATACCCACACCCTTAATAAAGACAGATGCAAAACTTCTCAACAAAATACAACCACATATAGGCACACGTCAAAAAGATCATTCACCATGATCAAGTTGACTTTATTCCAGAGATGCAGGGATGGCTCAATATACATAAGTCAATAAATACCATAAAGCAAATAAATGGACTCAAAGACAAAAATCACAAGGTCATCTCAATAGATGCTGAAAAGACCTTTGACAAAATTCAACATGCATTCAAGTTAAAAGTCCTAGACGGAATTTCACTGGAGGGAACATATCTCAACATGATTAAAGCTGCATACAACAAAACCATAGCCAACATCCTTCTAAATGGAAAGGAACTGGAAGCACTCCCATTAAAATCAGGGAGCAGACAAGGCTGTCCACTATCTCCACTCCTTTTTAATATACTGTTTGAAAATCTTGCTAGAGTAATAAGACAAGAGAAGAACGTTAAAGGACCACTGGTGAAGAAGAGGGCAATGAGAAATGCCAAAAATTCCACCCAAAAACTCCTAGAAATGATTAACACTTTCAGTATAGTGGCAGGTAATAAAATTAATCTACAAAAATTAGTTGCCTTTCTATATGCCAATAACAAGCAATTGGAGAAAGAGTACATGGAAGCCCTCGAATCCACAACTGCCTCAAAAAGTATCTCAGAATAAACCTGACTTAAAACATTCACGATCTCTACAATGAAATTTTTAAATAGTTAAAGAAAGAGATTGATAAGGACCCCAGAAATTGGAAGGACCTCCCAACCTCATGGATTGGAGGATTAAGATTGTGAAATGACCATCCTACCAAAAGTAATATATAGATTTGATGAAATCCCACTTAAAATCCCCATGACATTCTTCACAAAATAAGAAAAAGAATCTTCAGATTCATTTGGAAGCACAAAAGACCCTGGATAGCCAAAGCAACCCTGAGCACAAAGAGCAACACAGGGGGATTACTACACCAGACTTCAAACTACATTACAGCATCGTAGCCATAAGAACAGCATGGGACTGGCACAAAAACAGATCAACGAAACAAAGCTGAGGACTCAAACATGAGTACATGCAATTTTGCCCACCTGAGATTTGACAAAGGGGCCAAGAACACTCACTGGAGGAAAGAGTGAATCTTCAGCAAATGGTTCTGGCAAAAACTGGCTCTCAACCTGCAGAAGAATCAGATTAGACCCTTATCATTCACCTTGCACAAAAGTCAACTCCAAATGAATCAAAGACCTCAGTGTGAAACCTAAAGCTCTGAAACTGTGAGAAGAAAACACAGGTAGTAACCTGCAAGATATAGGTGTAGGAAAGGACTTTCTAAATCAGACAGCAGTTGCTCAGGAACTAAGGTCAACAATCAAGAAGTGGGACCTCATTAAAGTAAAATCTTCTGTTCAGCCAATGAAACAACCAAGGAAGTGAAGAGAAAACCCACAGAATGGGAGAGAATCTTTACCAGTGACACATCAGACAAAAATTTAACATCCAAAATATATAAAGAACACAAAAATCAAAGAATCAAGAAAATCAGGGACCTATTTAAAAGATGGGCTAAGTATCTGAGCAGAGAGTTCTCAAAAGAAGAAATAAAAATGGCTGAGAAATATCTTAAGAAGTGTTCAACATCATTAGTAATTAGGGAAATGCAAATTAAAACCACTTTAAGATTTGATCTAACCCCAGACAGACTACCTAAGATCAAGAGAACGAATGATCCCAAATCGTGGACAGGATGTGGATAAAGAGGAATGCTCAACAACTGCTGGTGGGACTATAAACTCATACAACCACTATGGAAAGCAATGTGGAGAATCTTAAAACACTAAAAATTAACCTACTATTAGACCTGGTTATATGACTCCTTGGCATAGACCCAAAGGACTCATCCTACTGCAGAGATACTTGTACATCCATGTTTGTGGCTGCTCTTGTCTCAATAGCTCAGGTATGGAAGCAAACCACATGTCCCTGAACTCTTGAATGGATAATGAAAATGTGGTACAGTTGTACCAAGGAGTTCTACTCAGTGTTAAAGAAAGAGGAAATCATGGCATTTGCAGGTAAATGGATGGAACTAGAAACTGTTACACTAAGTAACACAGGCTCAGAAAAACAAAGAATGTATGTTCTCCCTCTATTGTGGAGCCTAGCACCAAATCCTTATATGTGACTTTTATCCTGATGTAACTGTAGGAATCAGGAAAACGGAAAGAAACCAAAGAGGTAAAGAGAAAGAAGGAACCCGAGGTAGAAGGATAGTAGGGGACAGGTGTTACTAAGGGAAAAATTGATAAAAAGGGGTGTTCAAATGGGAGGGTGGACAGAGCGTTCTACAAGGAACTATGGGGATAAAGGGAAGGAAGGAGCTGAAGACAGGCGGGGCCTCTTGACTAGTACTATGAAGGAAGAAATAGGGAAAATAGGGACACTTTAAATGGGGAAGGTATGGAGGAGGATTAGACAGGGAGGGAGACAGAGAATGAGAGAGACATAAGAGATAAGTAATGCCTAGCTAGTATAAAACACCAGACAAATTACACACACACTATGTCTCTATATGAGTCCCTGTGCATAGCTAAGACTATGTAACAAGAAACAGTGCCGGACAGGAGAAACCTTCCTTTGAGTTGTTGGCCAGGGTGGTCCAAAATGACACAGGTTACTGCCACAGTCCCTGACTGCCTCCCAAAACTTGAAGGTAAGACCCTAATGCTGAAGACAGGACATACTTCAGACAGGATTCAGAGCACTGGAGCTGGAACTGACCTGGATGCCACTTCCCCTGAAGGCCAGCTCTCATAGCTCTGGAGAGCACTACGCAAGCTGCTCAGGAAGAATACCAGTTGATGGCCCAACACCAGCTTCATGACTGAATAACCACCTCAGTGTCTGGTGCAACATTTGACACTGGTGCAGTAATGGCACTTTTATCTTGGGACCAATCAATGGCTATCTAATTAGATTTACAGCCCACTCAATAGGAGGAAACTCGTGTGTGGTACTGTAATCATAGCCAAATACACATGGCTGAAGAGATCGTAGATATTAGAGAAATCCCCATTACCCTATATCCCTAGACTAATGTAACTTCTAAGTGTAAAATATGTATTTTTTATTTATATTTACAGTTAAGTGCCCAAGTCACCACTCATCAAAGAACCTTCTTTTACACCAGACAGCAAGTACTACAGAGTACAACTTGTCAGTCACAGACATTGCCAATGATTTGCCGAAGCATTAATGGTACAACGACAATGCAGTTTGTACACCTAAGGCTCACACAACACAGAACAAGGGGTAAGGAGGACAGTAACGAACCTCTCAATGCTCATTAGTGAAGCTCCTTCATGGAACAGAGGGCCAGGAACACAAAAGTTTACTAATGGCCAGAGTGGAGATTAGGAGTCTGCAGAGTGTGGGTCCCTGGACAGTACCCCTAAATTAAGTTTCACTCACCCAGGGCTCAGGGAACATTGAGGAAGAGGGGGTGGAAAGAGTGTAAAGACCAATAGGAGGTGAGTGACCACAGGGAAGTAGAATCCTCAAGCTCCTGGGACCCTACTCATACGAACCTGCAGCAACAGTTTTGACATGCTCAAGACCCATGCAAACGCAAGCAGAAAGAAACCCAGCACAGAACTGAGGAAACTGGCAGTAGACCCCAAATCTTAGCTGAAGAAATATTGGCAGCTGATTACTGTTGGTTGAAGGTCAGCTAATCTTAAAGAGAGGGACTCTGCATAGGCTGACTGCACCTAAGTGCATGAACATGCATTGAAGATGGCGTGGGAACACTAACTTGACACAATAGGCCTTAAACACAAATGACAGAGTGTAAGAGTTCTGGGAAAGGGGAGGGCTGTGAGAAGGTGCCAGTGAGGAAAGGATAGAAAGGTGACTAAGACCGTCTGAGATGTCTCGTATGAAATGCACAGAAATGCAATAAAAAATATCTAATTAAAAGAAAATGCCTTATAGACTTGGATACAGGCCAGTCTAATGGAGGCAGTTCCCTTAGTGAGGCTTCCTCTCTCCAGGTGTGTCAATTTGACAACTAAAGCTATCCAGCACAGTATGAATAGTGTGACTTTTTAATATATGTAATTATGTATGATATTTAATATATGTATGTATAGTAATATACAATTTAATATATCTGTATAGTATTTATGATATTTAATATATTGTGTAGTGTGTTTGATGCTTAATATATGCATGCATAGTATACATGACATTTAATATATGAGCATATATGTATAGTGTGAGCTAGGGACCCAACCTCATTATTTTCTATATGGACACAAGTGTCTCAGAACTGTTTACTGCAAAATCTATTCTTTATTGAATCACCTTGTTTCATTCATCATAAAACAGGATTTCTGCTGAAGGATTTACTTATATAGACTCCCAACTCTACTCCATGGTGATATATTTCCTTCCTTCCATCACTCCCATCTCCCACTGATTACTACAAGACATAGTCAAATTTGAAATCAGAAAGTTTGAGTCTTAAGTTCTGCATTTTTTTATGACTGGTTTAGACAACTGCAATTCCTTTGAATATTTTGAATTTTACTATATTTTTGCCTCAGCCTAAAAAGAAAGCCAACTAACTTCCTCCAGGGATAGTCTTGAGTCAATAGATTAGTTTGATGAGTGATTACATCTTAATAATATTAAGTCTTCTAAACGTGAACATTAGATACCATTCCATTTACTTAGTTCTTCAATAAAGTTCAAAATATTTTTTTTAGTTTTCAGATTATAAACTTTACCAATTTTTTATTAAGATTGTTCTTGAGAATTTTCTTTCTTTAACAGCATTTTAAGGGAACTTTGTTTCCTATTTGTAGTTTAGACTGTTTGTTGCTCAGAGACAGAAGTAGGGTTGACTTTTCTGTATTTAATTTATGTGTTGAAAACCTGATCTTTCATCAGTTATAATAGCCTGGAGTTGTTTGTTTTGGTTTTGGGGTTTTGCTCATTTGATATTTTGGGTTGTTTTTGTTTGCTTACCTGTTTGTTTGAGACAGAATTTCCTTAAGCAACCCACATAGTTTGGAACTCAGTTTCTACTTTCCCATTGCTAAGGGTACAGATGTGCCACCACCCTCTGCCTAATAGACCTTCAATCCATTTTCTCTGTGTAAGATCCTACTACGTGTGAGTACAGGTGATTTTACCTCACTCTTTCCCATTTCGTTCCTTTTATTTCATTTTGCCTAATTTACATTGTCTAAACCCAGCAAGAAAAAGTTGAGCACAAATGGGCAGGATAGTGTCGCCTTGTCCCCAGTCTTCCGAGAAAAACCTCTTGCTTACCCACTATAACATATTGGTCTATAAGAGAGTGTGCTTGTGTGTGTACATATATTTCACCTAGGTATTTGTACAACTATAAATATCATACTTAATATCCGTCAATTTGAAGCAGCAATTACAAGTAAAAAGGGGGTAAAGTTCAACAAAGAAAGGTTTTGAGATATGATCCTAAAGATCTAGGCAACAATGGAAAAAGCAGATGCATGACTGATATATATGTACTCCCTCACCTAGTTTTGAAAATCTACCTGTTCAATTTACAATGAAAGTTATGTAACCAACATGTATTTGCCTTGAATTTATTTTTCAAGACAAACTTTTCTCTACTTGGTGTTATTTATAGGTAGAGTGTTCTAGTTGTCTTTACACTACTATGATAAAACACTAAAGCAACTTGGGGTAATGGTTTGTTTGGCTTACATGTTGTTGAGGGTAGTCAAAGTAGGAGCTCAAGCAGGGTGGTATCGAGGCAGGAACTGAGGCAGAGACTGTGAAGGAACGCCGCTCACTGGCTTGCTTAGCTACCTTCCTTATACAGCCCACCTGCCCAGGGAGGGCACCACCCAATGGACTGGTCCCTCCTACAGCAATGAATAGTTAAGAAAATGCTTCACAGACACGGCCACAGGTCAGTCTGACAGAAGAATGTCTTCAGTTGAGACTCCTTCTTGCCGGATGACTCTGTTTTGAGTTGCTTTCCTAAGGAGCTGCTGTGTCTGGACCTAGCTGGTGAGGATCTGCATTCATGTAAGTCAGACACCAATGTTTGTCAACACAGGTAATAAGAATATCTTATTCTTATTATATAATAATTTTATAGAATATATAAAAATTATATAGAATATAAAAACACACTGCGTTTTCAAGTGTCTAGACAGGCTGGACCCACAGGTTCAGAAGCAGGGAGTTATCATAATGTTTACTTAACTCCCCCTACATGTTTTTTTTAACACTATCTCATGTAGCCTTTGAGGTTAAAGGATCATTATTTATTCATGATTTTGAAGAAGTTCACTTCACCAATACTTTTAAGACCTGCCAGTTTACTTATAATCCCCATTCTTCAATTTTTTTTGGCATTTGCTCAATTAAAACTAAAACAGATCTGTCTTTCTGCGAGGGCTACCTGAGTAGTACTTAACTCATGTTCAGGATGGGCTTAGACAGGGTCCCACGGCAAGTGGCCATCTATTAAGTGCAGAGGCTTGGAGGACTTCCCGGAAAAACCAGCTTTGCACTCCACTAGGAGTGAAGTTTCTAAAATAATCTGTTGTGAGGAGTGATTCTTTACCTTCAGTAGTGAAGCAACTCACCGGGTCGCAGAGGAGGCCGCCGTTCCTCGTTCCAGCGCCGCCACAATCACAGGGCTTGCACACGTTGATGGCCGAGGGATCTGCACCAACTTGTTGGACAAAGTAAGGCTTGCACAATTCACAGTTCCTTCCTACGTCAGGGAGAGGTTGTGTGTTATGACTCCTGATTCGTTAAAATCGGCTGCACAATTCAACATCACAGACTGTATCCTCTGAGGGAACTCTATGGCTTTCTGGACATCCATTTGAAAGCTCTTTTCATCTCTACCTGCCAACTTAGTGATCCAGAGCCTATAAATGGTGAACGTGTTAGAGACCATGCTTTACTTCATTAAACTCCCATCTGTTGTCTAACACCATCTTCTAAAAGCCACGCTTTGTCAGGGAGCACACACTATAGAGGAATCAGGTTCTAAACCTGAAAACTGTATGTCTATGACCAAATACTTTGGTGTAGGCAAATTATGCAACATTTTTACAGAGGAGATGATACTTATAGAGGTGGAAGGAAACAGGAATACTGAATTTCAAGTATTCTTCCAGGAGAGAGGTTATAGCTCAGTAAGCAAAGCACTTGCTGTGTGAGCATGAGGAACTGGGCTTTATCCCAAGCACGCAAGTAGCACTAGGCATGGCCCAACACACACTTTAACCCTCACACTGGGCAGGCCAAGAGAGGAAGATCCCTGACAGGAGAGTCCAGCCAAATCAGAAAGGTCCAGGTTGGATGAGAGACAGTATCTCAGAAAGGATAGAGAGTGACTAAGACACTCAGCGTCAACCTCTGGGCTGTACAGATATACACATGATCCCACACATACACACATGGTCCCACACACACACCTGATCACGCACATACACACCTGATCATGCACATACACACATAATCCCACACATACACATCTGATCACGCACATACATACCTGATCATGCACATATACAGAGGATCCTGTACATACACATGATCACACACACACAAAAATAATTAAAAAAATACTTTCGCAGAAGCAAATTCTGCAAAATCAGAGAATGCCCTTAGTATAACAGATTGTCTACAGTTGATGTGATTTTTAAGTATTAAAATAGAAATCCATTATAAATACCAAGTATATTTGATGATAAATATTAGAAGAGCCTAATGCCTATGCTTTCCCACTTATTAACTAGAAGATTTTTCCTGTCATTGTACATAACACAAACCTATACTACAAGCAATTTCTAGAGTAATTGTGAATAGAACTTCAGACCCTGGAAATAGGCTGAAATAAAACCTGAGGTTGTTTCCCATTAAAAGGTAGGCACTCCATATGAATATGGTGGTGTGCACTTTTAATGCCAGCACTGGGGTGGCCGATGCTGGTGGATCTCTGTGACATCTAGGCCAGACTGGTCTAAATAGTGAGTTCTAGGCCACCTGGGGCTACAGGGAAAGACCTTGTCTCAGAAAGGTAAAAAAGTTAATAAATTAATATTACTTCTAGAATATATTCATTCATCTATACCGATGGCTCCTAAATCTGTATGTTTATAAATCTCTCCTATATTTATATCATGAATACTTGGTAGGTGATCACCGTGCTGCAATCAATGGGTTAAGTGCTACGGAGTACAGTATGGAACAAGACAAAGACCCTCTGAGAGTGTTTTTCAGGCTTTGAGGTAAGAAGCAGCTGACTATACAGTAACTGAGATAAATACACATAGCTCTGATAAGCGTAGGTCTCAGTTGGAGTCTACAGAGTACTCTGATCTCTTCTGAAGTTCCCTGAAAGGCTGTTCTAGAACAAAGGAGCTTTATTCCTGTTCCAGCTGCCAGCCTAAGAACTTTTCCTAAGAATTCTGGAACCCCACAATGAACATATCCAAAATAGAGCCAACACCCTCATCCCAAAGTGACACTCCCCTAACTCAGAGGCTTTGCCAATGCTGACCAACTGTGTAAGCTAGTTTACGGTTAGTCTAGACCCTTCTTCCCTCCACCTGCTCCACGGAACAGTCCCGCTTTCCTTCCTAAATATTATCTGAAATGAATCTCACCATTATTTCCTGAACCACTATAGCAGCCAGTAATTTACTTTTCCCAACCACCTCTGTGGCTAGAGAGAATGGCTCAGAAGTCAAGAGCATGTACTGTACTTCCAGAGCACTGACGTTCCCATCACCAGTATAGGGTGGCTCACAACCTCAAGTAGATCCAGCTCCAGATCATGCAACACCTCTGGCCGCCATGGGCTCCCTCACGCCGTGAACATGTCCATATACATATATATCTACATAATTAATAAAAAAATCAATCTCTAAAAATTAAACCACCCCTGACCTCTACTCTAATTAATACAGGGAACCTTCATGTGGCTTCTCACTGCCCTGAGGATAAAGCCAAACTACACCAAGGTGCAGAGGACTGTGGGACTCAGCCCCTACCTTTGTTCCAGTGCTTCTCTGACCACCTGCCTCTTCGCCCTGCAAGTGTCTCTTCCCAGGGACACTGTACACACTCCCTACCAGAAATGAGTTCCCTCCCTCCCCATCGGTGTCTGTGGTTCCTGTCTTAGCATCAAGCAACCCGGGAACCGTTCCTTAAGTGATCAACCTTGATCACTATCCAATAACTCCAAGACAGAAAAGTTCATCGTCTGTTCACTGTCCTTTCCTCAGTACCTGGCAATACTCTGATTTAGGACATCAATAATTACTTAACTCATTCATTCATGGTTTAGAGGAGCCCTCTCAGACCCGTTATAGTCACATTCTATTTTACAAACACTTATGATGTCTGTTTTTGCTTTGTCAAGATACTCTTCAGAAAATAGTAATTATAATGACTCCTCAAAATGCAACAATCAGAGAATATTTATCATCTTCTATATTCATAATATCCTTTTTCCATTTATTTATTTAATGTGCATGTGTATGTGTGTGTATGCAAGTAATATGGTCATGTTTGTACCACTGTGAACACATGGAGGTCAGAGGAGAATTTGTAGGAGATAGTTCTCTCCTTGTACCATGCGGGTTCTGGGAACTGAACTCAGGTTGTCAGACTTGGTTGCAAGTCATTATAGCTGTTGAGCTATCTTACCAGCCCCTGCATTTAAAATATTTTTAAACGATGTGCAAGGTTGGGTGTGGTGGTAGATGACTTTAGTCCCAGCACTGAGGAGGGGGAGTCAGGTGGATGCCTATTAGACTGAGGCCAGTTCTAGGCCAATCAGGGCCACAAAGTGATACCCTGCCTCAAAAATCAAAAACAATAAAAATAGAAATTTAAAGATAATCAGTTTCCATGTGAAGTTCACTTGAGAAACCAAACAGGTAGGAGACAGGAATGTAAAGAGTCATGGGTTTTACTGTAGGGATCCAGACAGCATGAATAAGCTTTCCACATTTATAGTTTGTTCAAAGAGTATAAACCCTGGATCAGGACACTCCGAGTGAGGAATGGTTGACATGAAGCAGCTTTGAGTTACAAACTTAGCAAGCAGGAAGTCACATTTCCGATGGAGGTGCCAGTAAATCTGAGAGAATCCTGAGTGTTTGGAAGCTGCCACCCACAGCCTCACAGGCTGCCATGCTGCTGCGGGTTACCTGTGGTGTGATGCTGGCAGTCCTCACAGACCCCTCCGCCCGCTCTGCGGTGCTCCAGTGGAAAGGGATCCCTGGAGATGTAGTGGCCATTTCGGACATGGCTGTGGTACTGACGAGGCTGACAGTTGAAGGCATGGATGCGATCACCTCCACGGAAAGGCTTGTCGTTGTAGAGAGGAGAGCAGCACTCAGACTAGAGTAAAACAGTAATGTCACAGTAAGTGCACAGCTGTCATTGTTTTTATTTACATGCCCATCACTGCCAGAAAACACAAAGGTGGCATTTGCAAGGGAAAAGTCAGTAAGCGCTTCAGTTTGAAAAAAATGTTTTATAAATGAAAAAAATGTTTGAATTAGGATTCTTGTAGAACCCTTAAAAACATGTCCAAACACTAAAATCTCCTCACTCTTACCTCTGACAGTAAAGGAAATCACCGTCAGTAAAATCAGTATTAATTTACTGCCCCTAATCTAAAACATTACAAAGATCTGGAAACTGCATTTCTCTTATTCTTGGTACAGAGTCTCAGCTGCAAGCCTTGGGAGAGTTTCTACCTTTACATCATCTCATGCATCTTATACTAAGAAACAATTGTCCTCTGCTCTTGTGAACCAGCCTTCTCATTCTTAAGCTGAGACCAAGCTCCAGTGCTCTGACCTTTGTGATTTCAGGGCTGGGATGCTTTGCTGAGAACAGATTTTCTGACATGACATTCAGGCATCTTTTTGCCGTGTTGCATTTGTTGTTGCAATTCAAATGTTTCCTCCTAAGTTAAAACCATTTTTTGCCCATACTTATTAACCCCATTGGTTCACAGCTCAGCAATTTATCCCTTTGATATCTTTAAAGTGAGAAGGAATAAGCAATTACTATTCTGTTGTGTTGCCATTTCATGGTGTTCTGAAATGTTTACCATGAAAAGAAAGGCTTTTTCCTACTTAAGTGAAGAGAAAAAGAAAAGAGAGGAGAATACATGAATATTATATAGGCACTGTCACAATGTACAAATAAAACAATATAAAATTCCAAATTCCAGTAACTGTGAAGAAGACGCCCTTATACTTCCGTCCTTTCACGTTCCTGTAATATTCTTCTTAGAGCGATCAAGCTTCTTATTCACCATCACTATTTCTACCCCTCAGGCGAAGTGGCTGCTCTTCTCCCACAGCTCTCTACCCTTAGCTTTGTCATGCACATACTCTTCTGAGAAGCAATGATTGGCTCACTGACAAGTATCTTCCTGAGGATATTCACAAATGGGGTAATATCCGCGCCAAGTCTTAAGAGACTGCAATGAGATCACTTGCAAGAGTCACTCAAAGCTATAAAGCCAAACTCATTTCACAAAAGAAAGATATGCAGTGATCATTAGAATATTGTCAACTATGGGTCTTTTGGCCAATTGTGTTTGGAGACAAGGTCTTGCAGGTCTTGCCATGTCACCCCAGTTGACACTGAACTCACTATGAAGTCTAAACTGGCCATAAACTCACAGTGATCCTCCTGCCTCAGATTCCCAAAATGCTGGCATAATGTTATAGGCAATTACCTCCTCGTCACACTGGCAAAATAATTAGAAGAACTGATCTCCTTAAACTTCCTCTTACTGGCAGAAACCGTATAGAAGTCAAACTCACTTCACAGAATCAAAAGTTATGGTTAGCTATATGCTAGATATCAGACAGTATCATTGTTATTGCTTACTGACTATAATAAAGGCCACTGTAACACGAAATGTGTGCTCTGAAAGTGCTAGAACCCAAGGTAAGCACTTGGAGTGCATTTTCTGCCATCAATAACTAAATCGCTAGATGCATTATGGTTGGTGTTTGCATGGAATCCTCTTCAACCATGAAAAGGATGCAGTCGTGCCACTTGATAGCATGGATAGAACTCCGTTAAATGAAATAAGCCAGGCATGGAATGAAGAACCGCATACTCTTGCTGGTATGTGGGAACCACAGCGGTGATCTCAGAAGCAAAGTAGAGGCTCCCCGAGGCTGGCAGGATGTGGAAGAGGCAAGGGAGAATATCTAATCAATATAGGGTTATGGTTTGATAGGAAGAATGATGTTTAATGTCAATAGCACTATTTGGAATTGTAGTTGACATCAATTAATTGTATACTTCAAATATCCACCAAAAAGTATTTTAAATATTCCCAATACAAATAAAAGTTTTTGGGGTAATGACTGTAACAAGTGTCCTGATCTAATCATTGCACACTGTGTATGTATGCTGAACTAATAACTATGACCCGTAAATATGTACGCTAATTGTGCAGTAATGAGAATATTTTTAAACTAAAATGGATTATTTCAATGCATTCTAGCTCCTGGGTCATAGAGCATCCTGCAAGTCATCCCTTACCCATGAAATCCATTTTGTTGTATAACAACCTATATGCCTTTAAACCTTATTTTTGTTATTTAGTAATGTGGAAATAATAACATTTCATACAATTGTTGTAAAAACCAAAACACTTATTATAGTACCTGACGTGTAATTGGTCCTTAGTGAACATCACCTACTACTTTGATTCTCACAGCATTAACAACTGAGGATTAAACTACCTGGGGCAGAGGGAGAGGGCAGCCAAGAACAGGAAAGGAGACAGACCCAACAGAAATGTTGACCTCATGTTAAATGTCACCAGCAGTATATAAAACTGTCCTTAGGCAAAATATCACCATTAACCCTTGGAGACAGTGTAACCTTCATGAAAATAGCCCATGTTTTAGAGGAAGTTGACTACAGACTAGAGCAGGAATTAAGTATGATGAAGATTTATATTTGGTTCTTTTTATCAAGTGACCTATAGCCTTATCTCCTATTACTTGAAAGCCTTTCGATTTCTCTATGTTGTAAGTAAGCTTGTAGCAATAGGTCAGGGGATATATTTCCTATTATAATGAATACAAATATAAAGGGAAATCCACTTTCTGGTAACTTGAATTTGAAGGAGAGAAATTCGTTTATCATGAATTCTTCCCCAGACCAATCATTCATGCAGTTATACTGATTTGTGATAGTTCACATCACGAGATTTTAACCAAGTCATGGCTTTACTATGTGCAACAGTGTCGGCCTGTTCACTGCTTTGACGTCTGCTGCTGTTTCATTTGGCTTTGGAAGGGTATTGTTACTTTACTTCCAAACATTCTTACTGAAAGAATTGCTCAGCCCACAGTGATATTTTTATTTTTCAAGTTGTATTTTCTTGATACAAATTGGTGGGGAACAGCGAGAATGGGCAGCATGTGGCCCAGTCACTCTGGCAATCGATGCAGTCTGTCTTCTGCAAAACAACTGCTGCCTGGCTGGATCTGGGGAGTGTCTGCGTGAGTCAGTGGAGCACATTCAGACAAGCATTCCACCACCAATTCTATGGAAACAACAGAGTGCTCTCTTTTTGACTTTGGTCTAAATATTTTTCTCATTTGATGTTTTGTCCTTATTTTTAACCTATAAACCACGACCAAAAGGCTTTGTTATTAAGACTGGTTAAAATGCTGCATCAATGGTCCAACCACACAATCTTAGCCTCCTTGATGCTTAAAAACAAAGAAATTTTGCTTAAGACTTAGTGCAATGGTTCTGACCCTGTTGCTATTTGTTATTGAACATGGTTGGGCTTCTTTTTGCATAAAACCTTAAGATGTAAATAAATAAGAGCAATGTGCAATGCTTTCTTGATGAACGTAACCTCAGATATTATTTTGAGCATCTTAACACTGCAATACCAGGCAGATAGGAATTCATGAAGATCATTAGTGCAAAAACGTACACATAGGAGGGCCAACTACATACTCAGAATAGGGTTGCACATGTATTCCATTAGAATTAGAAATTCCACTGTCAATCACTTCAAGTTTCATAGGAAAGACTCATGATCATGATTAAAAAATGTTTTAAGCGCCCTAAAGTAAACATCTATCATATCTTAAAATTATGCAAATATTTATATATAGAGAGAGAAACATTCATAACAGTTTGAATTTTAAAATCCAGTTAGAATAGCACGCAGAGTGTAATCCTCTTTTTGAGATAAAGGAGGATTCATCTATGGAATAGGCAAATTTAAGAAGATAGAGACCATTGGTACAGCTTTGCCCACAGTAAGAACGATACAAGGTTTGACAGTATATAAACGTGCCTATGGGTGGCACAGTAATGAATGACTTTATATTTCATGACTTTATTTTGACCACAGTGTATATTTAGTACTAATGAATTAAAACTGATGGCAAAATTCAGCTGCATGGACAGTTACAAGAAAATTACATATCATTTGTTGTATTTCCCCTAATATTTCATTGAGAATATCTGAATGTTCCAGTTTTAAATGGCATGCAGATGAACAAGAGATAAAAATAATTTAAAAATTAAGAAAATAATTCTAATTATATGCATTGTATGTGTGTGTCAGAGTATGTGTGTGTGCTGGGACACACCACCCCTAGAAGCCAGAAGAGGGCACAGAATGCCCTGGAGCTGGAGTTTTAGGCTGTTGGGAGTCAACTGACATAGATTCCTGGAATTGATCCTGGGTTCTCTACAAGAACAGTATGGGCTCTCAGCTGCTGAGCCATCTCTCCAGTCCCTTGTTTTCTTTTCAAGAACATTAGTATGAAAGGGCTGATTGATTACTAGTATTACACATAGATTTATGACCTTGGATATATCCATATCCACTCCTTTCTCCCTCCATCTCATCATCCGACTCCTCCAGGCCCGAGCCAAACACATCTTCCCTAAATTCCATGTCAGACATATATGTATGAATATCTATCATTCTCACACACATGTATATCCCATGTACAGAGTACAGGAGCGGGAGGATGGAGAGGATTGCTTCGCACTCATGAGCTCCCAGCACTTGGGGTTCCCTACATAAAACCTGCACAAGAACAAATTAATTAAAAATTAACGTACGTGACAGAATTAATTACATCAGGTGGGAGGCTGAGCGGGAATGGAAGGGGGAGCGAATCTAAATTTGATTAAGATCTATTATATGAAAGCACAAAATCTCAGTAAAAATATGGAAAATTACTGAATAAATAAACTTTAAACATACAATTCTTATGGTTAATAAACATCTCACCACGGATGGGAGAGAGGATCTTGAAGTCCTATGCCCAGCTGAGGGCTAATACCAGTTAATGGCTTCTGAGGAGGGGAGAGTCACTTTACTTTGGTGGAGTGTGACTATTGGTAGACCACCCAGGTGCCAGGGGATCACCCGACAGGCATGTGATTCTGGGCATCTATCAACAAAAGAAAAACAAATGAGTTTTCAAGGATATAAACTTTTTAAGAGCAATGCATTACAGAAGCATGGATTTTGAGAGATGACTGCCCAAATTTTAATTTTAAAATTTGCTTCCGAACACAGCCAAATGAAGAACTTGATGACGTGTGTTCTGGCATTGGGTCATATGGGTGATAATCATTTTCTATAGTCTACACAAGAGAGATAACATAGCAGGAATACTTTACAATCTAGCCTTTGGTTACAAAGTTCTATGTTTGTATTTATTCATAACGCCTCAGATACGATAGTGAAAATGCTACAGGAAGTCAGAAATACAATTCTTTAAGGATTTTTTTTAGTTTCCACCTATCTTTTTTATCAATGATTCAGCGTTTTGTTTCAATGCAGAAATTATGTGTCCACATATATATCTTATCTCGAGCATTTCCTGAAGCAGGTTGGCTTTCTCTCATCTTCAGTAGATCAGGTGTGTGTGTCAGTTTCTCCCTGTACCAGTTGGATTCCTCCTGGAAAATCCCTGGAGGCTCAAGAGACAAGATTACATGATAGTGCCATCAGGGTCAAGGGCACCATGGCTGCTCCGTTCACGTGGTTTATCCCCTCTGTTTGAAATTTAAGTGTTCTGTGCATATTCTGAACATCTCATTTGTTAGGAATATCTTTGTCAGTTGTGCCTTTGCTTTCATATTTTAAAAAATCATGATCACACCTGATGTTATATATTACCTTCTGAGTTCAGTTTTACTTTTACAATAATTAGGTATATAACTCATTTTGAGTTACTTTTATAAAGACTGTAGAGTTTACTATTATTGATTGATTGATTTGATGGTATATCCACCTGTTCTAACTCCATTTGATGAAACCATTTCGTTTTATCTATTCTATCATCCGTGTTTACATGTCAAAGATGAGAACACGCTTTTTGGGTTGTTTGTGCTCCACGTTCTTTCCCACTAATCTGTTTCTGTACATTGTGGCTGACAGAACAAGCTCCTGATTATGCAGTGGTACCAGAAGGACTGGACTGAGCCAGATCAATTCCCCATCCTTTTTTAGCCTTGCTTTGGGCCTTCTGTGCCATCTGCATCTCTATGCAAACATTAGAGTCAGCTTGTTGATGCTTGTTGGGAATAGGAGAAATGCTTCATTGAGACTACAGATGAAATCCAGTAAAACTCACATCTTGATCATGGTGGCTCTTCTCATCTATGACTGAAATAACTCTCCTTTAGGCCTTTGGTTTCTGTACCAGCAATTTGAGTTTTTGTTATTTTGGCCATATTTTGCCAGATTTACATACAAACATTTCTTTACATTAAGTGCTAATACATAGTATTATACTTTTAATTTCAAATTCTATTTGACTGCTGCTGGCATATAGTAAAGTAAGCAATTTTTATATCACCTTGGCTATGATTTATTAATTCCAAGAGCTGTTTTGCTCAGGTTTACAGATTTTCTTCTTAGATGGTCCTGCCAACTGTAGACATGTATAGCTTCATTTCTTTTCCCCAAATCCGTACACCTTTTGCATGTAATAGAATTTCCTTTATGATGTTGAAAAGAACTAGTCAGGGCCATATTCACTCCATGCTTCTGATCTCAGGAGGCAGGGTTAAGCTTCTCATCACTGTGTGTGAA
Organism: Eospalax fontanierii; assembly: GCA_035773235.1. Taxonomy (NCBI): domain Eukaryota; kingdom Metazoa; phylum Chordata; class Mammalia; order Rodentia; family Spalacidae; genus Eospalax; species Eospalax fontanierii. The sequence goes on from CM069535.1 coordinate 7,122,643, forward strand.
CAGTGACATGGATTCCTGTCCCTTATCTGTATCAAGCTGGAGAAGTTCTGAAACTCCTGAGAGATTTGACAGTGAGCTTATTGGGTTTTCTCAACTGCTTTCAGTCCACATAGTCACCTGGTATGATGAGACATACGTGGCATGACTCCTGGAAATTTAGGCTGAAATTGGATTTAACATAACAGTGGAGCTGGGAAAGGAGCCGTCGGGAGAGCTTAGTGTCTATGTCACGACTTGGGTTAGTTCTCCTGGGAATGGATTCATTCTGGTGAGAAGAGTGATGCATCTGGCCCCTCTGCCCCCTCCTTCTCTTCAGGAGTCACAGTCTTGCTCTTCTACTTCAAACCGACAGTTCAGATCGCACAAGGTACTTACCAAAGCCAAGGTGTTACTAGTGCCACACCTTTGGACTTCGGGAACTGTGAGCCAAAGTGAACTTAATAAATTATCCAGATTTAGGTAATTTCTTATACTAGAAAATGGACTAGCATGAGGGGATGGATTATGGTCATGGATTGTTGGATGTTGAAGTGTTGGACGCCTGGTGTCAATTCTACTTGATTTTCAATCTCAAGAAGTCTGAGTGACTGCAGTTCTATTCAGAAAATGTTAGCCCACACGAGTATCTTGACGTGCTTTCTTTACTTTTCTTCTCTGTTTTAGAGTAGAGTCAATGACCTAGCGTTTCCACTCCTGGGTATTCACCTAAATGACTTCAAATTAACCAGTCACAGAGATACTTGCACCTCCATGTATAATGCAGCACTACTCACAAGAGCTAAGATATGGGACAGCTCAGGTGTCTGTTAACACAGAAAAGGACAGTGACAGTGCAGTTTATATATACCATAAAACTACATATATATATATATATAGATGTATATAGATACACACATATATATGAAACAAATGTCAAAGAAACAGTCTAGGGGAACCAATAGGACTAACGGGAGGGCAAGGAGCATAAAGGGGAAGGATACTGGGGTTCAGGGGGTATGCATACAACACATTATATATTTGCATGAAAATGACATACACGTAACCATGTCTAATAATTTTCTAACCTAGGAAAAATACTACTGGGGATAATATTCATCAGACCTGTTTGACTGCAATGTATGTTTTGTTAACGTTACACTGAGTCTGTCTACTCTTGCATTATGGGTTGCTGGCTGCTGTAAACACTGCTCTGGATTCAGGCTTTATTTGTGGCTGTTGAGAGATAACACTTCACCAGATTCTTCTGAGCCCATGTCATCCTCTTTGTCTTTCTCTCTCTGGTTCATTGGGGATCTACTTGTAGGCTCTGGTGACTGTCAGATTTGTAGTTTGATGTGTGTAGTTTCTTTGCTTGTTTGGGATTCAGAAAAGTCATACTGTCCCTCCGTTTCAGAAAATTCTTCACCTTTTCTCCTTCAAATACTATTATTTTATTAATTTTATTATTTTCCATATCTCTGTGTTCTCCATAGAACTGTATTTGTCTTCAGGCTGTTTCTCTTCCCCTTCCCCTGTCCTCTTCTTCTTCATCCTCCCCCTCCTTCCTCCTCCCCTTCTTCTCCCCTTCTCCCCACTCTTCCTCATCCTCCTCCAGTTGATACAGAGTCTCACCATGTAGCTGTGTCTGGGCTGGAACTTGCTATATGAACCAACCTGTCCTCAATCTCACTGAGATCTGCCTGCCTCCGCCTCTCAAGTGCAGGGAATGGAGGAGCACACTGCCACGCCTGTCGCCTGTCACCTTAGCCTCTTTTTCAGTTTTTTTTTTCATTTAAATCTCTTTTATGTATACACCTACCTCAGAGTGAACAAGTACAAGTAGTTTTTAATGATTAATCATATCACCATGTAACAGAGGGGCAATTAAATTTCTGACCTTGGCTTGCTAAATGCCTATCAAATATGAAATGTCCAAATGCTACTTAAAATGAATTAACTGAATAACATTACACAATTTAAAATTTTAAATGAACTACTTTACAGTCAAATTTTACTGTGAGAAGAAGCAGCAGTGTTTAAAGCAGGATGTATAATGATCTATAGAAATATGGTGCAAGTTAGTCATGGTGACTCACATTTTGGATTTCAGTATTCTAAAGGAATCTATATTCTATCCTAACAGGAAACAGCCATTTACATAATTAGTATCGTAGAGTGTGATGTTGGCTTCATTCAGCTTATTGAATGATAGGAAGGCTTATTAGATAAAATGTTTCATGCTGGCTCTGTTATTTATAATACTAACAAAAATGCATCCTGATGGTTTGATTGCAGGTAATTCATAAGATTCAGGATTAATGTTATAAAAGGGTCACGAATTAGAGCCAAAAAATAAGAGAATCATTCATGGTCACTAATAAATTGCTCTGTGCTGGTTTGGCTCCTCTTGTAGGTAATGATGTCACAGACTGATGAAAGAATTCCTAAGCAGCCAACACAACGCCAGTGCTGGCCAATGTCCTGCTCACTGAGTCACTCTTGGCCAGAACCCTGAAAGGGGGACTCAGCTAGAAGGAAAATGAAAATTCATACAGATGCAAGTTTCACTCAGTTATGCTCTTCTTAAAGCTAAGGTCTGGGACTCTTAAGACCTGACAGTACTAGATAAGGACAGGCAGCAGAGACTGACAGTCCTGGTATTTCAGAGGCGGAGGCAGGAGGATAAAGAGTTCGAGAGCAGCCTCAGTTATGTGGCGAGTTCAATGCTGCATGAGAACCTGTCGAAAAATACAGATATGTAAATATATAAGTACTAGATAAAAAAAACAAAGAGCTAGAAACAAGATGGTAGTCACAAAGACTTTGTAGCTGACACATAATATATTAGCCTAGACTTCCCAAATTCCTAGGTTGTATTCTGCAGCTATGAGCTTAGCCTATAGTATTTGATGGCTATAGTGGGCTGAACCACATGAATTGCAAGCCCCCTGCTGCAATAAAGATATCACCACAAACAGCCAAATAGCAATCTAAGAAGGGAGGATAGACATGCAGTTTAAAAGCCTGTGTAATAGGAGAATAGATATGGAAGGACTCCATGATATAGAATGTTTAGAGCAGGTAAAACTAAAAGGGACTAGGTATTGGAGGAGAAGCACTGGCTTCAAAACGATCAGAGACTGTTTTAGGAAGTAGAGTGTTTGATATCCTGACTATGGTGGTGATTACACATCTGCCAAAACTCAACCAACTCTATATATTTAAAGGAGAGTATATCATGATATACAAGTCATGTATCAAGGAAGTTGAGTTAAAAGGAAAAAGAAAACAAAAGCATTTGTTTTGCTATATGTTGCCATATACCCAGTGAGGAAAGGCACACAGGATCTTGGTATTATTATTTATATTGTTTTGTTTCCTTTTGAGACAAGGCCTCCCTGTAGTATGTAGACTATGTAGACCATGTTGGCCTTAATCTCACAGAGATCCTCCTGCCTCTGCCTCCCAAGTGCTGGGATTAAAGGCATGTGGTACCATCATGCTCAACTCTTAGTTCTTAATAACTACCATTATTTCAAAATAAAAGATTTTTAGATACCCAAATCCTGTGTGTATGAACAGTAATGACTGTTAACAAAATAAATGTAATTATTTGAAAATATGTCTCTCACTTGTGAGATATGTAATGATTGATGTAAGTTCAATGCCACATAATAGCACATTCTACTTTGAAATATTTAATTCTGCTGAAAGTTAATGGATAGTATCTAGTCTTTTGAAAGTATTTTGCCTCAGATCAATCTCAAGACAGGCTGAGCACATTAATCTTGTGCTGCTTTAGCTGTCCTTGGGAAGAAATGTAACAAGCATTATAGAAGTGTTCTCTATTGATGAAATATGCCATTGTTTTTATGGTATATATCATAGATTAAAGTCAAAAACTTCAATTGCCAATACAACATCAAACCACATCAGAGAGCCTTGCAGAATATCAGACAGTCTCAGTCTCCCAAGGCTTACAGCTTACTAGTCACTATTATAATGAAAGAAGTAGGAAAAATTGAGTTGAGATTTAAATTCATTTCAGGAAAAGCGCTGTCTTTAGTAGTATCCTGAGTGGTTTGGGTTCTTAATTTCTACTTTTTGAAGGGATCAAACAAATACAGGTCATCCATAGGCAGCAAAAGACACCCAATTGTCGTATACCCAGAACAGTAACTCAGTCTACTGGGTAATTACTTTATACCTACATTTGACTTTCTATGTCTCCCAAGCTCAAAAGACTTTGAAGACCAGATGGCTGACTTCAGTGAGGTCACCCTGATACAAGATAGTAGGTAGCACAGAATGTGCTTAATGATCAAAAACATAATACTCTCTAACTTTCTCAAGGAGGGTAACAACTACCCTCAGTCAAGGAGTTATTGCCATGGGATGACACAGACACATTAGTGGACTATCACCTAGTTAAGAAAACTTCCAAAAAAGTAGTGATAATTCTTATTAGAACATAAACTCACAACTGTATAAATACTGTTCCCACACTTGGGCCACCAATCTGAAGTAAGGCTTGGCAGCCCCTGAACGGCACCCTGATCTTGAATTTATCATCCTTCCCTTTGTCTCTGGCTCATTCACTTCCACTTCTGCTAAACACAATTTCTCCCAGAAAAGAAAATGGTCAAGAACTGGCATGCTCTCAAGTCTTACATTTTCATCAGTTTGCCAAATGGCCATAGGATAATTCACAAAAGCTCTGTTATTGAGTGATATCATTAATGGTTAGTGTAACATTGTGAACCGAAGACATTCTTTTTGGATCATCTCCAGGTCTTTATTGAGAACATGGTTCCCATAGGAAATGAATGGCTTGTCAGAAAGCACACTTGAAAACAGAGAACACAGAAAGTTCATTTTCTGCTGATTTTAAAACAACTTTTCTCAGACACAGAAATCCTGACCTGCATTAAAATATTTTGAAGGATAACAGAGTGAGAACATCAGACTTGGGGATGCTTTTGATAAAATCCTTTCTGTTTTAGCACATTACTGGGAAAAATCTCAGGACTGAGGTGTCATTCAAATTAATAGTTTATTGACTTTTCTCCTTTGGCTGCATTTAGCAAACTTTTCAAAGGTAATTGTATTGACTGCTTTTTATTTATGACTAAATTCATGTATTAGCAAAACATGGCAAAGAGGAAAAATTAAACAAATCTACTTTTTCATTATGTTTTCCAAAGATACCATATCAATAAGAAGCAGAAAGTACATTCTCTACAAAAATTGTTGCTAATTAGATTACTGTCTCATAACCCAACACCCACCAACTGAGGCCAAGTTTGAAAATCCCAACTTGACCTCTAAAATCAGTCATTAACCTTGATTCATTTAATGCCTCTCTTTTTTAAGGAGAACCATGAAATCATCTAAGAATCAAAAAAGACCAAACACTTCAATGTGAGACATGAGAAAACAAAATGAGGAAGGGCATTAGAAGACAGACAGAGGGAATGCCAAAAGAGGAGGCTGAGATAGACTGTCTCATCAAACACTAGTCAGGAGAAACTAGGAGTCACCCAGGTATCAGAAAATGTAAGTGGTATTATCCTAACAAACAATATGACAAAATTAGACCTTAGCTTGCAAGTACTGACTACACATTTCAATACATCCTGCCAAACTCATCAAGAAAATTTTTTATTTACTTTTCTTTTATGTATGAGTGTATTGTGTGTGTGTGTGTGTGTGTGTGTATACATGTATATAAGTGCACCCATGCTGGGCAATGCTTGTGGGGGTCAGAAGAGGGTGTTGGATCCCCCTGGAACTGGAGTTACACATAGCTGTTAGCTGCCATGTGGGTGCTGAGAACCAAACCCTAGTTCTCTGTAAGTGCAGACAGGGCTCTGATTGCCGAGTCATCTCCCCAGCCCCATCAAGAACATTTTAAAAATTAGTCATTAGTGGGTTAGAAAGAAAAAGCAAAATTAGTTAAATTACTGATTGAATTAAACTGAAGAAGTGATTTCTAGGGCACCAGAAGAAGAAGATGTCAAGAGGAGTAAATGTCAGTTTAACTTTAAAATCTAGAAAAAATTGGCAAAAATATATGTACACATAAGTGGATTGTTGAATAAAGAGTAAATGAACCAAGCTCATTCAATGAATTTTGGTAACTAGATTGCAAGCTGTGTTATCAAACTCATTAAACACAGTCTTTCTTATTGCCAGGCCTAGTGGTAAAAGACTGTAATTCCAAATACTCAAGGGGCTGAGTTCAAGTCCCACCTGAAATACAAAACAAAGTTAATGTCAGCTTGAGCAATTAGCAAGATCCTGTCTCAAAAAGAAAATTATATATATATATATATATATATATATATATATATATATATATATCTGTATTTCCAAATACAGACACACATAATAGAGTAGATGAAACCAGTAACCAGTCAGGGGCAAAATCAAACAAGCAAGCAAATAAACCACAACTACAAAATTCCAAAGGTGAGGGATAGGGCTCACTGATACACTTGCATGCACAGAACTCTCCCCTCCATCCCCAGCACAGCGAAAAAATAAGTATCTTCCACAAAGATTTGTTTTTCTCAGTCTCTATTGATCAAATCAAATTCCAACACACCAGACATAAGGAATCCAAAACAATGTAAAAGATTTCTTCTTTAAAAACAATTATTGACTAATGGCAGAGAATAAATGTATTCATAAAAATGCACAGCAGTAAAAAGCAGTGATCTGGAAAATAAATGCAATGAGGAAATAAATCCTTAACTCAAACTTAACTTTTGAGGATGCCCCACTGAGACACAAATCTGGAGATGAAACTGAGGCAGGAGCCCATCTCTTATGTGCCCAAGGACATCTGCATTTTAGGCAGCTCTGGCCATCGAGGATGCATGCACTAATGTTGCAGTTAGGAGCAAGTTAGACTGGATTAAAATTCTTAGAGGCAGAAATGCAGCCTTCTAAAACCCTGAAAGATGATTTATTTTAAAATGAGATATTCCCTCATGTCCCAAAACAAACCGCACAAAACAACTGAACTAAGTCGCAAGCACAAAGTAAGACTGGATGGGGACAGCAGTTCCCTAGGCCTCTGTGAGTCTGTAATACACACTGTCATACAAGAACAAATTTCTGTAATGTGAGTGAGCAATACGGGCAAAATCACAATGTAGTTGACTGTGTGCAACTTTGACTTTAATAGGTGTGGTGAAACTGCCATAGAAAAATCTTCTGCCACTATTATGTATTACAAGACAGACCTCTGAACAGTCTTTAAATATGGGGTAATTTGAAAGAACAGCATTTTATTATAAGTGGCTCATGGCACTTGAAACTGAGATTGGGTAAACTTCCCAGGTGTGTATTAAACATTATTTCCTTCCATTCTGTGTATGTGGATGTGTGTGCTCATGTTCATGTGTGAGTACACATGTGGGCCTATGTGTATGTGGGGGTTGCTCTTCAAGCTTTGACCAGCTTTTTGAGATGGGGTCTCTCATTGGCCTGCCACTCACCAAGGAGGCTGAGTTTTCTGTTCTGTCAGATCTAGCCATCCACTTGTCTTTGCCTGTCCAACACTGGGATTACAAGTGTATGCTACTATGCACATCTTTTTATGTGACTCCTGGGGAGGGAACTTCAGTCTTGATGTTTATGAGACAAGCACTTTGGATCAACTAATGATTGAGTGGTTCCCCCCAAATCTCATGTCTTCTTTTCTTTCTAAAAAATGTATTTTTAAAACTTTTAATTACATTTATATGAGTGTTTGACTGCACACACATACACACAGTGCCCGTGGAGTCCAGAAGAAAGTATCACACTCCCTGAACTGGAGTTACAGACTGTTGTGAGCCACAATGCAGGTGCTGGGAACCAAGTCTGGGTCCTTGGCAAGAACAGCCAGTGCAATTAGCTGCTGAGCCCTCTGCCCAGGTCCCTTAGGCGGTCTTTTCTAAACGGCTTGTCCCTTTGCTCCTTTGCCATGTTCTATGCTTCTCCTAAAGATTTTAGGTGCTCTTTGTGTATTAGACTTTCACTCCTTACCTTACGTTAGTACAAAAATTGGTCTATTCCTTGCCACTGAAAGGTAGACGTATTAGTCTTTACATTGTCCAGAATCTTTGATACCTATGGCAGAAGTGTCATTAGCTATGTTGGAGGCCCTAGGTATACTTGGTTCTGTGCTGTTTCTCCCCCATCTGAGAACATCCCTGACCAAGATGGAAAAGTTCATGTAACTCCAAGTCATTTTATCACAGACTTCAAATGCAATTCCTGGATTCTTGGTGTAAGCCATTGATTCATCATTTGCTCTTTGTGACTGACTCTGTGTGTGTGTGTGTGTGTGTGTGTGTGTGTGTATGTGTGTATATGTATATGTGTATGTAGTGTGCTTGTGTATATGTGTCTGGGGACTGAGTTGAGATTATAATTATACACCACCTTCTTCTGGTGTGATATCTTTAAGAAGATGAAATCAAAACTTTTGTTACTGTTAGTAGTGTCAGACTTTCCAGACAACTGAAATGTTTTACTCAGTAAACAAGCTGATAAAAAATGAAAAGGAAAGAAACAATCTTGGGCTTTCATTTCTGATATAATTCCTCTATGATTAGTTTTTTAAAATTGAATTTTAGTGCATTTCATACAAAACAACATCCCCATCTTTACACCTCTTACCGCATCTGGACCCTCCTGTCCGTCCCTCCAGATTCTAAGCATTCTGTCATATATGTTAAGGCCTATCCAGTCTAGTTGTATGATTAGTTTTAAACATGTAATTTTCAACTATATTCTATATTTTCAATTATATTTGCTCCAAAAATATTTTCTGGAATAATTGATATTCAAAGTTCTTATCCACTTATTTTTAAGTATATCCTGAAGCTAGACCAAATCAGGTTTGCAGAGAATTTGTTCACCCTCTCTAACTCCTTTTGGAGTTCCCTGCATAAACCACATACCTGGTGTCCTTCAGTGAAGCTTTCCGGTGAGCAGAGGCATCTGTATGGCCGCCTGGTCCTGTCCCAGGAAGGAGCATGTCCATGGCATTGGCATCTGTGAACGTGAAGGGCCCACGTGCCTCAGAAGCAAGTCAGCATCAGCACACTTAAGAGCCTGTGGCCGGGCTCACCACCAACTCAACACAAAAGGTGAGGCGGTTCTATCAATGCAAAACTAATGTTCTCTTTGGTTACATGATTTCAGCAAAGTGTTTAATTCAACCTGAATACCAGGACTGTCATCGATCTCACCCTCAGTGTATTGCAAAAGTAATGTTAAGCCATCTTGGAAAAGGAGGTAAGATTTTGAACAAACTCTAATCCTGTGGAATGTGTCATGGGAAGGCATTTACTAAAACTTTTCAAAGTACAGTTCAGAAGAAACAGCAGCGTGCAGATACTGGATCTCAGTTTTTACTCTTTAGAAAAACAAACACAGGTAATTTGGTTTTTCTAAAGAGGTCTCTTCAGCGAACAATGCATTTCAAGCATGGTCTGTCTCTACAAGTACTTTGCCACATTGGTGGTATACTGGCTAGATTTATAACTACTGTCTTTTTAAAAAATATTGTGACGCACATTCTTAATTGTGATTAGGAATATATAAACAAACAAGGGAACAGCTCTCTTCTAAAGTAAAATGAGTGTTCCTGTAGTGGTTTGAATGAAAATATTCCCTATAGGCTCCAAGTATTTACACATTTTGAGCTCTGTTGGTCATGCTGTTTTGGGAGATTTCAGGAATTGTGGCCTTGCTGGAGGAATCATGTCTCTGGGGGTGGACTTTGAACGTTCTTAATCTTTGCCAGATTTTCAGCCACTCTCTGCTTTCTGTGGCTGCATGAAGATGTGATCGCTTGGATTTTTGATTCAGCCACCTATGCTGCCATTATGAACTCTTAATCCTGAGACCAAAAGCTCAGAAAACTCTTCCTTTTATAAGTTCCCTGGGTCACAGTTTTTATGACAGCAGCAAAGAATTAATATAGCTCCCTACCAAACTGTAAAATGTGTCCTCAAGAGACCCCAAGTGTCTCATTTACAAACTATTATACCTGCACCCTAAATTTTATTTCTCTTTGATGTACAGAATATTTGAAAATATGTTCTAGAACAAACTAAAATGTGTAATAAATTCTAAGTCAGATTTAGAGTGTCTTATTTGTTCTCACAGTTCTTAGAATCCAACCCAGGTCCTCCCATGTGCTAGGGAGGAATGCCCTCCACCAGTGAGCTATATTCCAAATTCTCAGAGTTCTGTGATTTTTAAACACAATAGTTTGTGAACATGCACTGCATGGAAAAGACCTCAAACTAAAATCTCCCCAGATCTTAAAATATTACCCACTTTACACTATGAACCTTAGACCCCGACTCACTCTAAAATTTTACATACCATATTTTTTAATATTTGCAACAAAAACCTCAATGAAAAGAAAATTCAGTAAAAATAATACTTTATTAAAAACTTTGGTAGTGAACACTACCTGGCTCTGATGCTGATCTCATCCACAGCATAGTATCTGTGTCCACCGTCAACAGCAGCCTCAGGCATACAGTATTGTCCATGGAAGTGAAGCCTTATTTGTGTGGCTTTCAGGAACTCTGGAAGCAATGAGTTGTCATAGAAGTCAGTGAATCCAGGACTAGGCTGTGATGCAGGTGTCAGAATGCTGAGTGTGATACGACCATGGGAAAATGGAGTAAAACTGCCAGGGAAAGAGAATAGGCATAAAAAAAAAGAGAATAGGAATAAAAAGTTCTTCATAATTAGATCAAAAGGAAACGAAAACTTTGAGTCATTTCTATACAATATCAGCAAACTCTTGGGCTGGAGAGAGGGTTCATTGGTTAAGAGCACTGGCTCTTTTTGAAGAAGACCTGGGTTCCAAATTCCAGCATACATATTACAGCTAAAATCTGTCCTTAACTCCAATTCCAGGGGATCCAATACCCTCTTCTGATCTCTGCAATCACTGCATGACACAGGTGCACTTAAATGTATGCAGACGATACACTTGTACACATAAGTCCCCAACAGCCTTGGACCCAGATAGGCTCCAGTTCCTCTGCCTCATGTCTCGGGACTAGCTTCTAACCCAGACTGGCTACACACACCAGCACAGACTGCTAAATCCCTCCTCAGGTAGTCTCCACCCTCACCTTTCCTCTATTATATTCCCCTGGCTCACCCCCACCCTGTCCCCTGCCAGCCTTGGACCCCAGCAGCTTCAGTTGCTCCACTACAGATCTCTAGATTAGCTTCCTAACCCAGATTAGATGAACTACCTAGGATAGCCTCCCTTGGCTCTTGACCTGTCTGACACAGACCAGCCCTCCTCCTAACCCTCCTCCTAACCCTCCTCCTAACCCAACCAGAATACCTGCTACCACATCCCACTGACCACCCACCAGTCCACGGCCCCACAAGATCCTGAAACATACCAATTTATTTTCCATATCTGAATAAAAAGCAACCTAGCTCCATAAACAATATAAACAGAACAAAAATTTAATTAAACAAAAGGAGAATGGATGTTCCTACTGGACACATAACAAAGAGCATCCATACGCCCAAACAGCAGTGCAGAAACACAATATGAAAAACCAGGAGACTATGCCCCCAACACAACCATCTAGTCCTAAAGAAATGCAGTACACTGAGGAGCACCCTGAGAAGCCCTAGGACACAAAATTTGAAAGAAAAATCATGAACATGATCAAAGAACCTCAAGGAAACACAGACTAACAACACAAAGAACTCAAAGAAGAAAGGCATAAACCTATGCTGGAAGTTCAAGAATATTTATATATATGGTTTAATGAGATATTACAAACAATTCATGACTTGAAAAGTTAATTCACAAGAGATAGAAATAGTGAAAGAAACCCAAATGGAAATGAGCATGGAATGGAAAACTCAACAAGCGGATTAGTAGCAGCAGCAGAAAGCCTCACAAGCAGAATGAATGAAACAGGAAACAGAATATTAAGACTGTGATGACACCGAGGATCTGGATGCCTTAAGCCAAGGCTATGTAAATTAAAAAAAAAAAAAAAAAAAACACAGGAAAGAAATATGCAGAAAATGTGGGACAATGTGAAAAGACCAAATCTACCAAGTACAGGCATACAGGAAGGACACTGAACAGATCCTCAACAGGATTATACAAGAAAACTTCCCTAAAGTAAGGAAAGACTTACCTATAGAGAGCCAAGAAGCACAAAGAACACCAATTAGACATGACCAGAACAGAAACCCCCCATGGCAAATCATACTAAGAATATTAACTGTTCAGAACAAAGAGAGGGTACTGAAAGCTGCTAAAGAAAAACAAGTCACACATAAAGGAAAACCCATGAGAATTACAGCTGACATTTCAATGCAAATTATGAAAGCCAGGAGCACCTGGACCCAAGTATTCCCAGCTCTAACTGACCATGGAGGCCAACCCTGAGTACTTTGTCCTGCAAAACTATCACAGTCGCAGGAGAATGGAAAATTTCATGATATGCATAGGGAAGAATTCATGTCCACCAAACCAGTCCTAAATAGAATACTCGAAACAAGACAAAGGACCAGAGATAGGAATGAGTGTACCCGAGAGTTTACAGAAAGAAAACAAAGAACAGTATAATAACTGAAACACAAAATAGGGCCACAAACACAAAGAAATTAAAATCATGGTACAAATATCAATGTCCTCAACTACAGAACATTCCACCTAAGCACCAAAGATTACACTTTCTACTCAGCAGCCCATACAAGCTTTTTCTAAAACTGACCACATTCTGGTGCACAAAACAATTCTCAATAAATAAAAATAATTGAAATAATTCCATGCATTTTATCAGACTACAATGTAATCAAGTTTATTATCAACAGTAAAAGAAGCTCTAGTAACTACACTAACCCATAGAGAGTAAACGACACACCACTGAATGATGAATAAGTCAAAGAAGAAATTAAGACAGTAAAAGAAGTATGCCTGGAACTAAATGAAAATGAGAATACAACAAAACCTTGAGGACACCTTTAAAGGCATCCTGAGAGGGAAGTTTATATCTCTCCATGCCTACACTAAAAAATTTTCAGAAATAGTACAGGTAAGTGACTTACAATTCAAGACTTCGGAAGGCAAGACTAAACCAACCTCAAACTCAGCAGACAAGAAGAAATGACAAAAATCAGAGCAGAAATGAATGAAATAGAAACAAAGAAAACAACACAAAAATTCAAAGAATCTAATATCTGGTTCTTTGAAATATTAAATAAGTGAGACAGACCCTTAGCCCAGTTAAGAAAGAAAGAGCAAATCCAAATTAACAAAATCAGAGATGAAAGTAAAAATATCACAACAGACACCCCCCCAAAAAAAAGTTCCAGAACATTGTAAGGAAATATTTTTAAAAACTTTACTCCCTTAAATTCAAAAATCTAAAAGAAATGGATGTATATCTAAATCATGGGAATCACCAAGAAGAGATCAACAGCTTAAAGAGATCTATAACAAATAAGGAAACTGAAACAGCAATACAAAACCTCCCAACTAATAAAAGCCCAGGCCCAGATGAATTCACAGCAGAATTCCACCAGACATTCAAAGAAGATCTACAACCAGTACTGCTTAAATTACTCAAAAAGAAACAGATAAAGAGCCCCCAAATTCCTTCTATGAAGCCAGTATCAGTCTAATACCAAAACCTGGTAAAGATACAACACAAAAGAAAGCTATAGACCCATATCCTTAATGAACATAGATGCAAAGTTACTGAACAAAATACAAACTGCACACAGGCACACATCAAAAAGACCATCTCCACTGCTTTATTCTAGAGAGACAGGGATGCTTCGATATATGTAAGTCAGTAAATGTAATAAAACATAAATGGACTTAAAGACAAAAATCGCATGGTCCTATCAATAGATGCAGAAAAGGCCTTTGACAAAATCCAACATGTATTCATGTTATAAGTCCTGGAAGGAATTGGTCTGGAAGGAACATACATCAGCATCATTAAAACTGCATACAACAAATCCACAGTCATCATCATTCTAATTGGAGAAAAACAGGAAGCAGTTCCCTTAAAATCAAGAACCAGACAAGGCTGTCCACTATCTCCACTCCTTTTTAATACAGTGCTTGAAACTCTTGATAGAGCAATAAGACAAGAGAAGGAAATTAAAGGAGTACTAATTGAAGAATTCAAATTATCACTATTTGCATATGATATGATATTATATGTAAGAGATCCCAAAACATTCCAGCTGAAAACTGTCAGAAATGAATAATACTTTCAGTAAAATGGCAGGTTACAAAATCAACTTACAAAAATCAGTAGCTTTCTATATACCAATAACAAGCAATCAGAAAAAAAAAATTCAAGAAGATCCTCTCATTCATGATAACCTCAAAAAATATATTTAGTAATAAACCTAACCAAAGACATTAAAGATCTTTACAATGAAAATTCCAAATCTTTAAAGAAACAGACAGAGGAAGATACTAGGAGATGTAAAGACCTACCATGCTCATGGATTGGTAGACTCAATACTGTGAAAATGACCAATTTACCAAAAACAATCTATGGATTCAATGAAATGGCAATCAAAATACCAATATTATTCACAGAGCTACAGAACATCATCTTAAAATTCATACAGAATCACAAAAGATCCAAGACAGCTAAATCAATCTTCAGCAAAAAGAACAATAACCATACCAGATCTCCGATTATATGAAAGAGCTTTAGTTATAAAACAGCATGGTACTGGCAGAAAAATATACACATAGATCAATGGAACATGATAGAAAGACCCAAACATAAGTACACGCAATTTTAGCCACCTGATGTTTGACAGATGCCAAGATCACAGAGTGGAGTAAAGACATCATCTTTAAAATCAGTGCTGTGAAAACTGGATCTCCACTTGTAGAAGCATGAAATTGTACCCTATCCTTTCACATCTGATGAAGGATTAATAACCACAATATATAAAGAACTCAAAAAACAAAGAAACAAGAAAATAAACCATCCAATAAAAATACTGACTATAGACCTGAACAGAGAGCTCTCAAATGAAATAAAAAAGGCTGAGGGAGAAAATAAATAAATGATTCAATCCAGCCCTGAATCCTAATAATCATAATGGCTGGCACAGCCAACTATCTCTAGTGATGTTATCTGGGGCATAATCAACAGCC
The DNA here is from genome assembly GCA_035773235.1 of Eospalax fontanierii. NCBI lineage: Eukaryota > Metazoa > Chordata > Mammalia > Rodentia > Spalacidae > Eospalax > Eospalax fontanierii. Next base: position 7,137,824 of record CM069535.1, read on the forward strand.
CTCTAATGGACCTAAAGCCCTCCCAGTGGGAGTAAACTCATGGGTGGCACTGTGAACTCACAGACATGGCTGGAGAGGTCATACATATTAGAGAAAACCCTTCTCTATCATATCTCTAGACAAATGAAATTTCTTACCAAATGCTATACATGGACTCACATATTTATAGACAAGAATGCGGCATACCATGCATCAAAGAAGCTTCTTTTTGAAAAAGATGGAGGACACTTCAGAATCCCACAACTGGTCAGAAACAGAGAATATATGCCTGAGAGATGCCCAGTCCTGAGTGACACATCTACAATTGGACCTCTACACCTAAGGCTCATGGAACATGGTAGAATGAGAAGTCAACAGAAACCTGGAGCATCTTTCAACTCTCATGAGTGAAGCTTCCTTATACAATAGTATGATGCATACAGAAGCCACAACTGGCCAAGTTTTAAAGAATAAGAGACTAGATAGGACTCCTATATTAAACCCCACCCACCCACAACCCAGGTCCTTTGCAGAAGAGGGGGCAGAAAGATTATAGGAGGCAGGGCTGGTTCATGAATACAGAGAAGCAGAGGCTTTCAGGCCACCTGAAGCTTGCACATGTGAACTTGTGGCAATGGTAGCATAGAGCACCATGCCAACTCAATCAGACAAGGGCCCAAACTGGAGGGAGAGGATTGGGCGGTGGGCTGGCCCTAGAATGAGAACCACTGGAGACTGCTTATTACTCGGTGAGGGAGAGTCTACCTTACTTTGAAACCCTAGATGGGCTGGATAGACTCCAGTGAATGCATCTGCACTGAAGGACATCTGGGTACAAATGCTTGACTGGATGGGACTTAACCTGTATGGCGGAATACATGAGGTCCAGTGGGGGCGGGGAGTGCGGATGGGGGAGGGGCCTAAATCTGGTTAAGAAATTAAGTATGAAATGTACAACAGTTCAACAAAAAAATTTTAAGTCAATACATTTAAAAAACATATTTTTTAAAAATCTAAAAAAATAAAATAATAATAATATGAACCAGTATCAGCAAACTGTCAAGTTCTTCAACCTGGGAAACAGATATATATTTCACATTCAAGGAATATGAGACCATCACAGAAAACCATAACATTTCCACAAGTACATAACAAAATTATAAAATGAGAATCAAATTACAAAGCACCTGTAAGCCTGTGAAACATACACTAAAGTTCTTTTAAACTTGTTTTAAATTGATTTAGTCTTTGAAACTTTCCTGTGCTTACATACGCTATCTTGGTCATACACACTCTTCATCTCCTCCTTTAACTTTCATTGAATTTTTTCCCATTCCATGCACTGCATCTTAATCATATTTAGACCCTCCCCATCTGCAGTTTCCATAGCGACCCCCATCGGATTTCATGCATTCTGTCAAATATGTTAAGACTTATTGCAAAATCAAGTTTGTGCACCCAGCTGTCTCTTGGTGTGAGTTCATCTGCTAGAGACTGGTCAGCCTATCTAGCATCACGCCCTTATAGACCGACTCCCCCTCATCCGGCAGTGATCAGCTGCCAACAGTTCCTCCCCAAGGCTGGGGCTTCACACCCATTTCCCCACTTCCTTGTGTGATTTCGGTTGAATGAGTTTACATGGGTCTTATACATGCTGTCACCATTGCTGTAATTATTGTAAATAGAATTTAAAACTCAATTTAGAAGGGGACTGAGGAGACCCCACCTTCATCAATACAATGGTAAAGAGAGACTGCCAGCCTAATGAGCTGGCGAGTCTACCAATGAGTACCAGGTCACTAATTTGTCAAAAGTAATTATTTTAAAAATGTTCCTACTCAGGAAACTGAAGGCAGTTGACAGAATCAGGATTTTCCAAATCTCCATCATTTTCCATTCTGAAATCACTGCAATTTCTGGCAAAACACTGCCAGTCTTCCCACGCCGAACCATCTTCCTTCTTCCTTTGAATCTGCTGTCGGCTGAGGACTGGAGGACTGAACGGCGATCTGAGGTACTGGGGATGGCCACGTTCGTTACTGTGATGGGTACTAAACATGCAGGTATTGGTAGCATTCAAAGCACTGAAATGCTAGATTCAAATACAACGGCTCACTTACTCATAATTATGCTGAGAAACTATTTATTGAACATTTGGAAATTTAAGACTTAGAGCCAAAGCAACACATTCTGTAATTATATACTTGATCTTGTTCTCAGAGATTTTTATCAACCACAGTAAACTTGGTATGTGTGTACTAAAAACATGAACAAAGTGACTCCTGTGAAAGTCCTATTGTGGATATTCTTAGCTGCTTCTAAGCATTTTTATTAATTTTCCCTCTTAGTATAAGAATGCTCCCACATTTTATAAGCATCGTTTTGATACAAGTCTCTAAATGTTAGGCATTGTGCATCCTCTTAGATATTTTGATTTTGTGGATTACAACTTTACTTTAGTGAGGTAATGTTAATTATCTAATTCACTTTTTGCCACATAATGGGTTGCTATCAAATGCTACCAAACTGGATACCCAATTAAATATGTCCAAGAGGTTGCCACTGGTACCTATGAATGTAACCCTTGTGGAAAAAGAGTCTTTAAAGATCTGATTAAGTTAAGGGTCTTAGGATAAGATCATTCTCTATTTAAGGAGGGTCTTTTTAAGGAAAGAAGAGGGAAAATTAATGTATCTTGACAAATAAGGAAAGAGGCTCTGTGTTAATGGAAGTGGAGCTTGAACTAATTAGCAGAAGTTACCAGAAGGTGAAAGAGGTAAACAAGACTTCTGAGGAAGTGCATCCTTGCCAACAGCAGGATTTCACATTTCTGGTGATTGCGACAATGAATAAACCCAGTTCTTTTGCGTTCAGACATGAAGCCTGCCATCTTCCATGGCAGTAGTCACACTCCATTGTTTCTGATTACCTGATACTGCCCACTTTCCAAGCCTACTGAAATAATCACTCCTTGATTGAGCTGGGTGACATCTGTAAACACTTGGGAAATCCATGAAGTATCAAGATCGTCATCATTGACGAAGGAGGGAGGATGTGCTTTGGAATTCAGCCTTGACACTTGGTGGTTGGGCCTGTCTTGTGCATCACTGGGAATGCAGAACCACTGATCCAAGGGGTGGATGTGAGGGTAGCTGCCAGGGCAGCGGCAATGTGGCAGGATACGCAAGTGATGAAGATCTCCAGAAAAGAGCTCCAGAATCTCCCTGGAACGGTCAAGAGGGTGAGTAAGGAACCGCAGCCTCAGCAGAAGGGGGCTTGTAAGAGCTGCTACAAATCAGCACCACTCTGGGCTTTAGAGATGTAACCATTTAGACTTAAAAACTCATTCTTAGACAAATATACGCATTCTCCTAAAATGTGATGGCTACTGTTCATGGTCAGCTTGACAGAATCTAGAGTCATCCAGGAGGCAAGCTTCCAGGAACACCCTTGAAGGATGACCTACACTGACATTGTCCTCTGAGGATGTGAGTAAGGGTTATTTTGATGACATCAATTGATGTGGAAAGACCCACCTTGATGGTGGCCAGAACCCTCCTTCGAGCCGGGATCCTGGATTGTATAATGCAGAAAGCAAGCTGAGCTCTAGCATGCATCCCTCCTTCCTCTGCTTCTCTGCAAAGTGGGTCAGCTGCTCCAAGCTCCTACTGCTCTGGTTTCTGTGCTACCATGGATTGTACTCTTGAACTGTGGGCCAGAACAAACCCTGTCTCCCTTACATTGTTTCTGACAGAGTATTTTGTGACAGCAATAGGAATAGAAACTCGGATAAATGTGTTTCAAAGCAAGCATTTTTTTCAGCTTTTAGCCTAAAAACTATGATTATTATTGTTGCTATTCTTATTTGTGTATGTGTCTCATAGCATGTATTTAGAGGTTAACAACCTTGAGAAGTTGGTCCTTTCCTTGCACTGTGGGTCCCAGGGACCAAACTCATGTTGTTAAACTTGTCACCAATCATTTCCTAAGTATAAATTTCCACATCAATAAATTTTAGCCAAGTGCAGTGATACAACCTTATAATCCCTAGTACTCTGAATGTTGTGAGGAAGATCTTGAATTCAAGTACTGTGTGAGCTACAGACTGAGTTCAAGACAGTTTGGGCAATTTAGTGAGAAATGAGAAAGGAAAAAGAGGGCTGGGGGTGTTTCCTGGTGTGCGTGCCTGCCCAGCACACACTAGGCTTGGGGCCGAGTCCCCATGATGAGAAAAGTAGAAGAGATGGAAGAGGGGCAAAGGAGGAAAAGGAGGATGCTAGGAGTCGCGGGGAGTCAGCAGCTGCAGCGAACGCAACCCCTGCTCTTCTTCAAGGTGTCTATTAACATTTGATATGTCACCCTCAGTTCTCATCAATGAAGCTGCCTCAGGCAACAGAGGGCCAGGAGCACGAAAGGTCACAAATGGCCAATGTGTAGAGAGTGAGAGTCTGTAGAGTCTGGGTCTTGGACAAGATTCGCATATTAAACTTCACCCACCCAGCACTCAGGAACCACTGCAAAAGAGTGGGCAGAACAATTGTAAGAGCCAGGGAGGAGGTGTGGGGTGTATGGAATCCCACAGGTTCCTGGGACCACGCTCATATGAACCTACAGCAAGAGAATCAACATGCACAACATCCATACAAACTCAGCACATAAAAATACAGCACACAACTGAGGAAATGGACAGCAGGTTAAATCTCGGTTAAAGAATTATCGGCAGCTGGTAACTTCTGGGTGAGGAAGAGCTGGTCTTCCTAAAGGAAAAGACTCTAGATTCCAGTGAATGAACTTTCACTGAGGGACATCTGGGGACACTAACTTGACATGATGGGACTTAACACAATGACACAAGGTATGAATTCTAATAGGGGCGCTATGCACTATGGGCAGGTGCCAATGGCGAGGGGACATAAAGATGATTAAGATGCTCCGGATGAAATATACATAAATTCAATAAAATTTTACAATGAATTTAATATGTCACTGTGTCTATTGTGGTGATGTAGAAGGATTCATATACTTACGTTTTAAATAGACTTACAGTGCAGGTGAACAAGAAAATATTGAAAGTAATGAGATTTACAGATGCCATCTCCAGTTTATTCATGGGAAAATACAAGAAACCAGGTATCATTTTATTTTCATCTCTTTTGGATGAAGGGACTTAGGCCAAGGCCATTTGTCAGTGGTTTTCCTGTGACTCATCTGTGAGATTCCGGCTTCCTGAAATGCTTCAATGGCTTCAAACTATATGCCAGCTGCCAAGAGTCAGACAAGAATGCTAGCAGCAGGTAGATATATTTAGCTTTTCCATTAAGAGGAATGCATTGACTATGGAAGAACATAAGACATTCCCTCCGCCATCCTTCCCATTACACCTTTCCAGACATTTTAGACAGGCCAACACTAATAACCCAGGTCTGACTAAAGAAAGCTGGCTCCCTCTCAGATCCCAGTGAAGAGATAGTGGGGTTGGGTGACTTTTCATTCACTAAGTTATATAAAGCGACCCCTTTAAATCTCATTCATGGTTTTCCATTGACATCAGCTTTTGAATGGAATCCAAAGTCAGTATCTGATATGAAATCTTTGCTCCAGCCAGAAAAGACTTCATTACAAAAAATTCCCGCTACACTGCTCCCCGTCATTGCAGACAAAGGTGATCTGAAAGACGGAAGGATAGGAAGCCATTTCCTCTGCCTTCAGGGTTTTGACTTTCCTCATTCGGGCATCTCGTGATTACATAGGCTGATCATGGGTCCAACACAAGCTATAGCGCTCTCTCAAGAGCAATGTTTCCCCAGTCTACAGGAGCTAGTTCTGACATACGGAAATTTGACATACTAATCAACATCACCCTTGAAGAGACATACACATTCTTTCAATAAGGTAAATAAGGGCCCAGGAGGGGCTGGAGAGATGGCTCAGTGATTGAGAACCTGACTGTTCTTGCAGAGGACCCAGATTTGGCTCCACCACCACCCACATGGCAGCTAACAACAGTCAGCAACTCCAGTTCCAGGGACTCTGGCGCCCTCTCTTGGCCTCTTTAAGCATCATATGCATTGGTGCACTTATATGCAAGGCAAACACACATGAAATTTTAAAAAACAAACTACTTTTTACAATTAACAAATAAGGGACCTGGAAGTGGCTCAGCAGGGAAAAAACACTTGCTGCACAAGGCTCCCCAGGGCTCATGTAAAGACCAGACATGGCGGTGGTGATGTACGTCTGCAATCCTAGCACACCTACCACAAGATGCAGAAGGAAGACAGAGTTCTTCGGAATTCCATAGGGCAGCTAGTCTGCAGTGGGAGAATGGTGGCAAATCAAGAGAGACTCTGCCTCATAGCAAGGAAGAGCTGAGAACACACACCAGAGTCTGTCTTCTGACATACACATGCTCGCCCTCACACACGAGCACATGCACACACATATGCATACATATGTGTAGAAATTAATAATTTAAGATGGAAATATGATCAGCTCATTCATTCAACTGCATACTATTATAATCAGATCACAAGTGGGAACCTTCAGAGTTTATTTCCCACTGGAACTCATGGGCACATTTCTGAACAGGACGGAAATCAATTTACTTGAGAAGACTCTAGAAAAGATTTCTTCCTACTCTCAAATTAAAGAAATACTTGGTGAGGACTCATTAATTTCTATACACTAGAAAGATAAAATGAGTAACAATACTTGGGACTGGAGAGCACTGGCTGCCCTTGCAGAGGAACTGAGCTCCAGTTTCAGCACCCACATGGTGCCTGACAACCATCTGTAACTTCGGTCCAGGGGAATTCAGCACCTTCTTCTGACCTTACACACATGCAGGCAATATACTCATACACAGAAGATACAGATAATAAAGATTATTGTAAAATTTCACTCAGTTTGGTGTCTTCATCCCTTGAGATTGCTCATATATCAAAATGACAAAACATTTTATTGTTTCATATTGTCTAAAACTAACAATTTCAGAAAAGCAATTTTCAAAGGCACATAGCACTTTCAGTATTAGAAGCTACTTCATATAGACTGTTTGAACACGTATATTCAGATTCTTGTTCAACATTCACAACTTGGATTTTCTTAGAGAAAATACTTTGTGACTAATATGATCGACTTCATGTTGTAAGGAGTTACTGAGAGAAAAATATTACTGAATAAATATAGATTAAGCCAAAGAAAACACAGATAAACCATGTTATGTCTGTTAATTGTTGAATGTTGGACAATGTTATAATCTCCATGGAATTTGGGTTTAAGTGATTGACATTTACCCTTATACATTCTAAGCTTTAATCACACCACATCTGGTTACCTGTTTGTAAGCATCACGTTGTACATTCGAAAATCTTGCATTCTTCCAACAAACTGCTCTAACCCTGAAAAATATAAATGAAAACCCATTTTACCAGGAAATTAGACCAAACTGTTTAGCTGACATTCCTTTAAAACTAAGAAGTTTTGAAGCATGATGCCATGATCAACTTTCAAATTCTTGAAGATTTTTATTCTATAATTATATGCTATAAACAATAAGAATGCTATTTATCTCTAGACAAAAATCAAAGTGAATACTTAGTTCATCTTATTTCCTTTGCTTCCCTGAACTCCCTCCCCATAAACCTATAAATCAATCATCTCATCAGCTCTAAATTTGATTGTCTTTTGCTCTCAATAACACTTTCCACAATATTTGCTTTCCCAGCAGGAAATCTGCTCATTCTCAAACCCCATGAATTCTCGTTCAAACTCCAGAGCATAGATTCAAACTAAAATTAATGGCTTATCTGAAAAAAAATGGCAAAATATAAAAAACTGAGTATAGGATCTGCTACAAAGAGTTGCAAGAGTGTGGTTTAGTCTTAACATCATCTCCTACGAATTATTCTAAGACCACCAGGTTTGAATACCTATCAAGAATGTAATAAATGACTTTTAACTCCAGGTAGATAACAACCTCAATAGACAGGATATTACTAATTTGTTTAGTAAATACTCAGGATTTACTAAGGCATATAAGTTCAAGAGATCTGCAACCAAAAGGAAAGAAAAGAAAGGGACAGAGGAGATAGCTTAGCAGGTAAAAGTGCTTTCAATGCAAGCTTGAAAACCTAACTTTGACACTTGAACACATGTTAAAATCTGCAGACAGTGGCACGCATCTGTAACCTCAGCACTCCTAGAAGGAATCACCTATCAGAGTACTTGCCTGGTGTATACACAATAACAGAAACAAGAGACACTCTGCTTTATTCAGAGGAAGGAGAAAAACCAAAAAATAGTCTACTGGCCATGCGTGTGCACACGTACACACACACACACACACACAATCAATCAATCAATCAATCAATGGTTCAGAAAAGAAAGCAAAATAAAACGATGTTACAGTTTGATTCTGGGAGTGGGGCCCAGAGAGAAGATGCACAATGGTTGGGCCTTTGACATTTATACCTGACCTTCATTCTTTCCTGGCTCCCCACTTGCTGGTCCACAATGACACGAGCAGCCTTCTCCATCCATTCCCATCACTACAAATTGAGCACTTTCGCCATGCCTTCCCCTCCATGAGGGACTGAAACTCTCCGAAATCCCAACACCAAATGGATCTTTCCTCCCTGTCCTGCTCTTCTCTCTGGCTGTCAGTGTGACCCCTGGTAACAGAGATCGTCGACTGGGGCATTACCTCTTTTGGATTGCCCTCTTGGCCATGTCTGTGGGGCAATTTTCTTGACTTTTGAGTGATGTGGGAGGATCCTGTTAGACTGTGGGTGCTGCCAGCACTGGCCAGGTGATCCTGGGTTGTATAAGAATGCAGGCCAAGCACAGGCCAAGGAATCAGGCCAGTAAACAGCGTTCCACTGTGGTCTCTGCTTCAGTTTCTGCCCTGACTCTCCTCAGTGATGCAGTGTGACCTGGGATTTATAAGATGAAATAAGTCCTTTCCTCTACAAGTTGTTTTTGGTCATTGTACTTATCACAGCCACAGGAAGGAAGCAAACTAGAGCAGAACCTTAAGTTGTTTCTGTGAGACACCATGGTCAAAAGAAACACCAAATATCTAATACAACCATCACTTCTAAATTTTGTTCTGTATTTAATAAAGAGAAACTTTGTAAAATGTAAAATTCTAGTTAAGTTTTGATCACAAAGACCCCAAATGAGATGCAATCTAATATATAAGGCAAATTGAGCACAAGTGTTGTTTTAAAACTACAAATTGAACCAATGGCAAATTCAGAAAATAGCTATTTTCCCCAAAGGCTTTCTCTCACTGAGCCACTTTCCAACAATGTCTTGATGAGGATAACTTTTAAAGAACATTTCATGCGTATTTGCTCCTGTTCATTGGTGCTTACTTGGTGCAAACTCACTAGAGGAAGGATGTCAGGCAAACAGGGTCAGAGATTAGAACTAGCATCAGAATAGATTGTGGCACTGATCTGAGAAGATCAGCAGTAAGGTGTGGGACCTGGGCCTATTGTGTAAAGGGCATTGAGTGGACAGTGTGACCCTGGAGACCCTGAAGGGAAGGCACAGTGTTCTGGCCTGCTCTGCCTGAAGCTATAACTTAGGTCCCAGGAAGTCACTGCTGATACAACATCCTCGTTCCTCAGCAGTTGCTTAATCCCGCCCCCCAAAGATTACCCCAGACCAAAGTCAGGTTTTTTGGGTTTTGTTTCCTCATTCCTAATTCCATATCAGTCCTAGAACCTCCCCGGCCCTAAAAGAACCCTACTTTTAACTTTCCCACCTTCAGTAAGGCCTCCCTATATAAATCCCTACCTTGATTTCAATATCAAGCTGTCCACTGACACAGTCTCCCTGGAGTTCTTTCCCGTCACACTCTGGGCCACCTGAGGACCTATTCGTCCACTCTCTGTTCTCTGGGACGAGTGGAGCACAACGGCTGCGCTGGAGACAGAGACCCACACCCAGCAGTGGACTCATGAACTGAGCTTCCTACCCTGGCTTTCCTAGAGGTTGTCTTTCTTCACCTTAACTACCTAAAAATAGACAAACTTGGACAAGTACTAATTTTTGTTTTCTTCTACTGATAGAACACAAAATGTCTTCTAAAACTTTGTAGAGATTTCTATATGATTTTCAAACAAAACTGCTTTAAAATTTCACCTCACTTGCAAGAACCAGGATGTCCAGTTGGGGCAATGTTCCCTCATTACAGTAATTCCATTTTAGTTCTTAGGTATGCACATGTAGCTTTCCACATGACTTTTTAAGCCTAGTTGCAGGAATAAGCTACCTTTGTTTGGAGTTGTTGGCCAGTGGGTTCTCATAGACCCCAAACAATACAGGCTATTGCCATTGTTCTTGGGTACCCTCAAGAACTTAAGACTCTATTTCTATAAACACTACATAACTGAGTCATAGAACATGGTGAAATCAGGCAAACTGTTTCTGCCCTCTAAGCTTCATCCCCACTGGGCAGCTTTCATAGTGCCCTTGCATGCTGCCAGAAGAAAAAGGTAATCATCACCCTTACCCAGCTGTGAACACTGTGAGGTACAACCACCTTCTGATTGAATTTAAAACCTGTTTCACAAAATACCTGCCCCATTGCCAAGGACAAGGCCTGAGGTTAGACAGGTCCTAGGCCATAGGTGATAACCTCCTATTCTCCTAAGTGGACACAGTGTTAAGCCTACTCTTAATAACGTATCATTACGTGTGGATTAGTGCATCTCTCAACCCTCATTAGAGGGTTTTGCGTGTATGTTTGTTGTAGATGGTGGTTATCCCCGGAGACCCACAAGCAGTCCAGGTACAGAGAACAAGAGGCTATGAAGGGCTCAGCCCTAAATGGGAATTCTGTATCACATTCCCAAGGTTCAGGGATCATTGAGGAAGAGGGGGAAGAAATCCCCAAAGGTAAATGATTTCAAGGAAACAGTCTTTTTCAGGTACTACAACAGCGCAATTGCACATATGAACTGACGGTGATTCTGACAGCATGCATAAGACTTGTGCAAGCTCAAGTTCAACCCACACAGAACCCCAGCACCGAAGGAGTGATGAGCGTAGGACCTCACCTCTAGCTAAGAGGGTTAGGAAATTGAAAGCTATCGAGAGAGGGTGAGTCAGTTTTCTTTAAGTGTGTGCCATCTGTTAGGTCGATTACTCTTCAGGGGATGGACCCACACTCAAGAGAATTTGGGTAACACAAACTGAATTCTATGAACTTTAAAAAAAGATGACACAAATTTGGGTGGTTTGGGAGGTAAGGGAAGATTTAGGAGGAGATGGGGTTGAATATGATCAAAATACATTGATGAAATATTCAAAGTGTTAATAAAGCTATTATAAAAACAAAAGAACAAAGAACCAGGAAACCACAGTGCCCTGTTTATTCCACTTGTTAGGTTCGTAGTCCCTGACCTAAGTCCAGGATTGAACACTAATCCAGTAGGGAATGCTTGCTGCGTAGTCTCTATTGTTAACTTGATATAATCTAGAGCCACCTGAAAAGGGTAACCTCTGCTGAGTCATTTCCCAGATCACAATGGTACAGAGAAGGGTAAGAAGAAAGCTGAGAGGAACACATTTGGATACCCCTAGGTTAAATGTGCTCATGTGTGTTTGTTTAAGGGGAGGAAATTGCTTATCACAGTACAAATACTCCTTGAGAGGAAGAGGTCCGATTTTCTTCTAGGTTTGAAGAAGATCGGGTTCATCTACCATTTTCTTCACCTTCAGCCCCCTAGCACACAGTTCTGTGGGCATCCTTCATACCTGACTCTTGAACTCTAAAGACTACATTTTTAATGACTGTCTACTGCCAAGCTCTCTCGGTTCTAAGACTTTTCACTTGGTTTTGTTTCTGTTTCTGCTACTCACATCTGTGGCCCAGTCTAGTCCTTGTCTTAGAAATATGACCCATGGGAAATGCTGTGAGACTCACAGGAGAGTATAGTTCCTGGAGTTCTGTGATATGGTTCTCTCCTTCTGCCACACAAAGCTGCTTACTTTTCTTTCTGGACTCTGAAACATGGGGGTGTATTAAAGAAACCTCCACAACAAGATAATGTGGTTTATTCTTATTCAGCTCTATCCCATGTTACAGGGGATATCGATGATACTCAGTCAACTAAATATCAATTCAGTGACACTTAATATTGATGAGAATAAAGGAGAAGAGAGGCACGGAGAAAGGGAGATGATTGTGTGAAGGGACTTTGGGGAAGGGATGATGCTCTCTACTGACTGCCAAGGGAAAAGGGCAGAAGGGGAACACGAGTGGACAAGGCTCTGCAAGAAGTATTTTCCTGCTAATTCTGCACAAAGCCCAAAAGTTAACTGAATTCTGGGTATGTGGGCCAGTGTTCAGACAGGGCGTATTCAAACAAGGGAATTTAAATGTGAGATCTTAGTAAAGGGATGAGAGATGTAATGGAACAGGAAAGTGAACCAGAGAACGGATGAGGAGAGGAACCAGAAGCCACCACGTCTGTGAAGAGCGTGGTGGAAATTAAGAAGCTAGATATTTACAGTAACGGTAGGTACATCCATCCACATCTTTGAAGAGCACACCATCTGGTGTTCTGCTGAGCAGCGTGCTGACTGTTGCAGCCACAGGAAGGTTGCTATGCTAAGAATATGATTGCCCATCAAGTCGGGGAAGAACAGTGTCCAAACAAACAAACAATATATATATAAAACACCTTGCATTTGGGAATGTGAGTTCAGTTGAGGATGGTGTCTTGTTGATATGATCAAATGAAGGGGTCAGGGAAGAAGGCTCAAGTTGAAGGCAAAGGATGTCATTTATAAGATACAAAAACCATCAAGACGCAGGGCCAATGGCAGGTGAGGAAGGCACGGACCAAAGAAGCTGCATTCACAAACCACCAAGCACAAGTGGGAGACAAGGACGCACTCACTGCCAGTTTTCTCACTGAGCAGTCGCTCTAGAGAAACAGTGTTCTTTTTGAAAAATATTTTATTTATTATTTTATCTGTATGAGTGAACTGTCTGCATGTGTATAAGTGTGCCTTTGTCATGCAATGCCCACGGACATAAGAAGAGGGTGTCAGATCCCCTGAAACTGGAGTTAGGACAATTGTTAACCATGTGGATGCTGGGAATCAAACCTGAGTCCTCCGCAAGAGCAGCCAGTGAGCCATCTCTTCAGTCCTAAAGCAGTAAGATCCAGAACTCAGAGAAAACAAATCTCTATTGTTTCAAGCCATGCACATTGCCATAGCATCCACAGGAAATTTACAATAATTATTAGTTCATACTATTTTTATTAGGATAAGTTGTCAATGAGAAACAAAATTCATTTAATTTCACAGTGCCCATGTGACTCAACTTGATTCCTCAGTATGAAACATTGCCCACAATGTTTCAAATAGAACTTCAGAGGAAATGTCTTATCTCAAACAAGCAGAGAATAAAAAATAGTGGACAATCTTTGGTAATTTGGAAAGACTTGCTGTCACTAAAACACAGCCAAAATGACAGACCCTGATTTGTTCAGTCTTCACCACGGCTTTGAAAGTCAGGGTAACTTCATTTAATTTCACCTCCTTATTCATTTACTTTTTAGCCTATTATTTACATGCTTTTGTTGTGCCAAAGATATATCAGGTAACCACAAAGCACTCTTACTTTTATGGAGTTTGGTTTTCAACAGACAGATGTAGTCAACAATTATAGGAACATGATAAATGCATTCAAAAATTAAAAAAAAATAGAGCAGTTTCAAGAGCAGGACAGGATTTTATTTTATTTTATGCTCACTGAGCATACAGCATTGGTGGGGAGAGAGGATGACTGGTGTGACTGTCAAGGGACCATGTGTTCCAGACAGGAAATGAAGGATGCACAAAGACCCCCAAAGCAATGTGTTTGACATGTCGGGGGAAGATCAAGGAGCCAGTACCCTGAAGGTAGAGTGAGACGAGGCCATCAGAAGGGCGGGTCGGACAAGTAACTGGCTGACAAGACAACTATGAACCACTAAAAGTTTTACAGTGCATTGTAAGGATTTGGTTTTATTCTGGATAAAATAAGAAGCCATTGGAGGGATGGCAGTCAGTGAGTGGCAGGATCTCTGGTTTATTTAGAAGAGTTGAACGTTTAGAACGTAGGGGAACAGGGAGGTCAGGCAGGAGGCTGCTGCAGTCTTCTAGGGGCGAGGATAAGGTGGTGAGCGGCGGTGTGAGGCGTGGAGGCTCCCCTGCAAGGCTGATAAATTAGACCCACTTCCTATATCTTAATAATAGTTAAAGGCAAGCTCTGCTGCAGAGGGATAATGAAATCTATTTTATCATCTATAAAATAAAAGGGCTGGGTTTTATAACCTTTAAAAATCATTTGAGTTTTACCCTTTGGAGTCTGTGATAGGACAGGCATTGCTGCTGTCTCAGAATCCATATGTGAAGCATTTTGTGAAAGAATTGGAGAAAGTTTTCCAAAGACCTAGAGTGAACATGCATTATCCATCTCAAACAAGTTACGACTGGGAGGGAGGCTGTTATAAAATATCTCAAGGACATAGTCACAGGAATAGATTTTAATAATTTCCCCTCTAGTTGCCAATTTTTTAACAGATATTCAGAGGGAACAATGTGCCATAAAGAGATCTCTTTTGAAAAATATTCATATGGGAAAGACAGGTCCAAATTATATAAATTGATCAAGGACAAAGACGTGACCTGTAAAAGAAAGACCTCAGAGTTACGTAGTGAGAAAATGAGGAGATAAACAGAAAAGCAACAGAAAAGTCGTGCAGCTGAGAGAACAGAGTGAATCATCTAGAATATGTTGGGGCAAAAACCTTGTCTGTGGGGCCGGAGGAGACAGCTCAGTGGGTAAAGTGCAGGGAGATCTGCAGGTGCATCAAAAGTCAGACGTGGCTGCATGCACTGTGACCCCAGCACTCTGGGAGGCAGAGGCTGGAGGCTCACTGGAGCTTGTTGGATGATAGTCTAGCTCACAGTTCAGTGACAGACCCTGTGTTCTAGTGAGCTCTCTATCACTGTGATAAAACATTCTCACAAAAACTAATTTGGGGAGGAAAGGGTTTATTTGGCTTAAACACCCTGATCACACTTCCTTGCGAGAAGCCAGGGCAGGAGCTTAGGCCAGGAACCTGGACAGGGGAGCTGAAGCAGAGACCATGCAGGAATGCTGCTGCTTACTGACTTGCCCCTCTGGCCAGTGCTCAGCCTGCTTTCTCATGCAACCTAAGACTATGTACCAAGGGATGGCGGCTGCCCACAGAGGGTCCGGCCCTCCCGCAACAAAAATCAAGAAATGCTTACAGACATGCCCAGCAGAAAAGTGAATTCCCCAACTGTGGTTCCATCTTCCCAGGTTATCAAGTTGACTGCAGAAGCTGTGCAGTACACCATGGTTCAAGGTAACAGGGTGGGACCCAGAGCATGACAGCTGATGTCTTCCTCTGGCCTCTGCGCGCGCGCGCGCGCGCACACACACACACACACACACACACACAGCTTGAAACAGGGCTAAATAAATAAAGGTATAGCACCAATCTTAAGGAAAAATAAATTTGTCTTTTTCTCCAGACAGCATAATTTTTCGTTTTGAAAAATCCCAGGGATGAAACCCTAAAGATACCACAATCAGTGCATGAAGTGGGCAAGTTCAAAATGTAAGTATTCAGTCTCAATGGATGAGTGATGTGTCAATTTTAAGTGAACAAGGTGAGTCCATTTCCACTGGCAAATAAAACAGGAAATGCCTTTAATCGTCTAGCATGGCAGTGGCTGTGGGTAAAACCTACAAGACAAAGATGAGATGAAGATCAGGATACCGTCAGCAATGATGGAGGGACAACGCAACTCCCTTCTGCAGGGAAAGCCGCGCTCACAGGACGTTCAGAGCTTGTCGAACTTGCGCACTCAGAACTCTGGAAATCAACCAGACTCCGTGGCAGCACGTGGGGACTTTGTTTTTAGATGGCTGAATATTTGTGAGAACAGGAAGCTCTATCTCATGGTGGTGGTTTCGTGGTTTCAGTGAGAAATGTTGCCTATGGACTCAAATATCTGGTGGTGTTGCTTGGGGAGGTCACGGCATCTTTAGGAGGTGTGAGCTTCCCAGAGGAAGCGTGTCCCTGGGGGTGGGCTTCGAGAACCCGGAGCTTTGCCACACCGCGGTTTGTGATTGGCCTTTGCTGTGTGTTTGCTGTTGAGGATATGAACTGTTTCCGGCTCCTGCCACCCCGCCTGCTGTGTGCCGCCATGCAGCCCCACGCGCAGTGCTCATCCCTCTATAAACACTGGTGTATAAGGTGCCCTGGTCATACATGGTGCTTTATCACAACAGAAAAGTAATGCATACATTTTAAACGTGGCTACATCCCTTCCGCTCTCTGAAACTCATAGGTAGTCTTATGCCAAAGAAGTCTACGATCAGAATGGCAACAAGCAGTTTGGAAGCCACTGGAAGGATCAGAACTGGACCCGAGCTCTTCCATAGCCTCATTTTCAGACCACTGTCATCACGGTCTGTGGTTACCAGCAGCCTACAAAGTCCCACCTATGAAGCCTGCACACACTCCACGTTCTCCTAGTGAGATCATGGTGAGGCCTTCCCAGAGAATACCCGCTGCAAACACTGGTAACTGCTTAACCTAGCAGTGCCCAAGGCAGCACTAGCAGAAAATCCAAGACAAAACAAAGACCTTGAGAAGTCATATGTCTGCAAGGAGCTTTTCACATTCTAACCCACGGATGAAAACTGAGAACATTAGATCCATGCAAATGGCCAAATGCATCCACCAGTGTGTGCATGCTCAACGCAGACCCAGGAAGAACCCAAACTCTGGCCTCTGCTGCACCTTGAGGTTCTGTATCTACAAGAAATTGTGACCAAATAAGAACAATAATCTTTCTGAGTCTAGAAACCAAAACTTATTAAGCATTTAGTAACTTTTCTGTTCAATCACTGTTAGACAATTACCTGTATTTCATCAACCACTTGTGATAAAGAATTCAGACTACAGAATCAGGTAAACACGCTCACTACAAGCAAACTGCTGCAACAAACTCGGGGAGAAAGGACTTGATTTCTCATTTTTCAACATAATATAATTAACATGCATGTTTAATTTGAACAAAAAATTATAAATTAAATATATGATAACATATAACCCACATAGAGGGAGAAAATTGGGAATAGAAAGCTGTGAACTGTATGCAAATATATTAAACTTAGTGGACAAAGACTTAAATTTTTATTAATTATTTTATTATAAACAATAATTATTATTAATTTTTAAAAATAAAATTTAAATTATATATTTATATGTGTTTGAATATATTACCTGCAAGTATATAAGTGCACCCATGTCGTTCAATGCCAGTGGAAGACAGAAGAAGGCATCAGATCCCTTGGAACTGTAGTTATGTTAGGTTTTAGCTGCCATGTTTGGTGCTGGGATTTGAACCCCAGTATTCTGCAAGAACTGTCAGTACTCTTAACTACTGAGCCATCTCTCTAGCTCCTTAAGTCCAATGTTTTAAATAGGTTTAAAGAACTTTCCTAAAGACTAAAATATAAGAATAGTACTTCAACATATAAAGACTAAGAAAAAAAATTAAACTTTGGGGGGCAGGAGAGATGGCTCAGTGGTTAAGAGTACTGCCTGCTCTTGCAGACAGATCCACATTTGGTTCCAGCCATCCACAGGGCAGCTAACAACCACCTGTAACTTCATTTCCTGGGATTCTGACACCCTCTTCTGACCTCTGCTGGCATTGTACAGCACAGGTGCACTTACATACATGTACACAACACACTTATATCTATAAAATTCTTAAATAGAAAATAAGAAACTTACTAGAGAACCCAACAGAAGATCTGGATGTATAGCAAAGAATCAGTGAGTGTGAAATGGGCATATTGAGATTATTGAGATAAAGAAACAGAAATGGAAGAGGGTATTAAAGAAACTGCAGCTGATCAAAGTGCAGAGAATACTTGTCTACGGAGCACCTATACCTGAACGGACACCTAAAGCACAAGTCTTATACTTAAATCTCAGGGGAGATCGCAGAAGTTGCAAGATTTGAAGACCTAGGGGATGGGGAGGACTGATGTCCAGAAGATAATCTTTTACATTAGAGGAATGGTGCACCCATGAATTCTCAACATCTATTGTTGCCTGTATAAGACCTGCACAAGATCATACCAATCCACATCCCAGCATGGGTAGAGAAAGGACTTACAGGTCCCACCCCTAGTTGAGGAGCTACATGTGTAGACAACTGCTAAGGAAAAGCAAGCATCTTTTTCTCAGGGCAGGAACCACCTGGTAGTTTGCCCGTGCTCTATCCAGTGGTCAGTCCTACACCAGTGTGCATTAAGGCAACACTAATGGGTCTTGGTGGGTTTAATTATATATATATAATATATATTATATATATATAATATATATTATATATTATATATAATATATATAATATATATTATATATTATATATATTATATATAATATATATAATATATATTATATATATAATATATATATTATATATATAATATATATATTATATATATAATATATATATAATATATATAATATATATATAATATATATATTATATATATATTATATATATATTATATATATATTATATATATATTATATATATATTATATATATATAATATATATATAATATATATATATAAATAGGTCTGAAGAACTGAAGATAGGTCTAAAGCATTAAAATTTAAGAATAGTACCTCAACATAAAAAGAGTAAAATGAAATGAAACATATATATGTGTATATATATGTTGATTTCTCATTTTTCAACATAATATAATAAACATGTCTAATTTGAACAAAAAGTAATAAATTAAAGATATGATAGCATATAACTCACATAGAGGGAGAAAACTGGGAATAGAAAGCTGTGAACTATATGCAAATATATTAAACAGAGTGGACAAAGATTATAAATATATATAGTATAATAAGAGAATCTGATTATGAGAAAGGGCTATGAGCGGGGACCCAGGAGGAGCTAAGGGAAGGATGTGGATGCAATCAAATTGCATGGTATCATGTATAAAATTTTCAGGAAGAAAGAGCAAGGCAGAGAAGGAGAGAGGGAGGGAGGGAGGTGGGAAGGGATGGGGGATGAGCAATGAGCAGCCTCTCACAGATCAGAGGAACAGGATGAAGGAAGACACATAACAGGATTCCAGAGAAAAAAAGATGGTGAGATATTTAATAAAATAATCTACATATTCAGAAAATCCATTGAAGTAGGAAGTGGATTAGAACCTTAGTGGAGGGACTGTGAAAGGGAGTCAGTTTGAAGTAACTCTAGGTAGATTAAACAGACTCCAGTGGATGGACCATGCTGTGAAGAGCATTTTAGCCAAACTGAAGGGTGTTTGGCATTTGGGGACAAATGTGAATTTGAAAGACATTGTAAATATAAATATATATATATATAACACAATATATGTAATATATATTATACAATATATGAAAAATATATAATATATATTATATGTATATTTGAGTATATGATGTCACATAGAGTAGAAGGTGCAGAGGATCTGAATATGATCAAAATACATTGTATGAAATTTTCATACATTGTATGAAAAATATCAAAATTCAATATAAAAGAAAAAACCAATTAATTAAATAATCTTTAGTAAAGAAAATTAAATCCAATTCACTCCAAGGAGAATAAATCCAAGGAGATCCACATCTGAAGATATGAAAACGAAATTGCTGAAAGACAGAGAAAGAGAAAACATTAGCAGAAATAGAGAAGGAGCCATTTCATCCATGAGATCTTCAGTAAGACTGACTTCTCATCAGAAAACATGGATGCAAGAAGGCAGGGGTTGGCATATTTAAAATGCTAGGAGGAAAATGTACCAAAAATTCTCTTTGCAGAAGAAACGATCTTTCATGTATATGTGGAGGACAAATTAAAATAGTCCCAGATAGAGAAAACAGATCTCATTACTGGCAGACCTTCTATGTAATAAATACGACAGGAATTCCTCCATGATAAAATGAAACGGCCTCACAGTAGATAAAGAACACACATGACAGTATCTTTGTACTTAAACATCAAAATACACCGGAGTTTTTGGTTTGTCTCTTGATTTAAAAATAACTTCAAACAAATAATCGTAGCCCCACTGTTGAGCACCAAGCAGAAAGACACCATAGCAAAGCTAGGGAAGGTGGGGGGACAAATTAAGAGGTGCGAAGTTTTGACTATCAATGAAATCAAATAGATGTTCATTTTAGCACAGTCACTATAGGTTATTAGACGTTATACACTGGACAGCCTCTACTCAACCAGCAACAACTGTGACAGAGGAAACAACAAGGGAATTAAAATGGGGCACCAGAAAATATTTATTTAATGCAAAAGAATAGAGTAATGGGGGAAAAAAAGAACAGAAAAGGCAAAACCAGTCTGAACAGACACAGCAAACTGCCATTCCCTTATCAGAAAATGTATTGGAAGCTACTGGTTTAAGCACTCAAATCAATGAGTAGAGATTGGAAGAATGAAGAAACTATAATTCAGCCACATGAATTCTACAAGACCAAAATTTATATTCAAAGAAGTAAACTGGTTGAATGCTAAAAGATGATAAAAAAAAAAAAAACAGAAATCACCCAGAAAAATTAGATAGCTTGTGCTGCTATCTGACATAAGAGACTTTCAAATGAAAATGCGAGAGACAAGGAAATGTTAGGGTAATAAGAGGGTCAAACTATGGAAAAGGCAAAACCAGCGAGGCTTAGTGGAGCACACCGTCAACATCAGCACCGACAAGGCAGAGGCAAGTGGATCTCTGAAAGACCAAGCCCAGTCTGGTCTCTACTGGGAGTTCCATGCCAGCTGGAGCTACAGGGAGACCCTGTCTCAAAGATAAAACAACAGTGGTATGTAAGTGTATATATATATATATATATATATATATATATATATATGTGTGTGTGTGTGTGTGTGTGTGTGTGTACATATATACATACATAAAATAACGGTACAATTTATTGAATTTAGGATAAAAATTATGTAATATAAGAAAAGCAAAAACCTCAATATTCCGTTTTAAATCAAGAAAAGAGCCAGGTAAATAAGGAACTTAAACAATTTTAGCAAAAAATCCTACCAACTGACATATCTACAGCCCTCCACTAAACATTAGCAGAAAAGATTACTCATTTCAAATGTAAAAGTGACATTCTCCAGGATATTCCAAAGACGTTTATACAAAATATGCTCCTGAACAGAAATGGAACACAACTAAGTAAAAATACCAGAGGAAAGCTTATGATCCTCTGAACAAGTCAGATTTAAAGGCTATCACTAGTAACCAGGGGACCAAGGAAGGAATCCCAAGAAAATATCTGAACTTCACAACCAACACACAGTGTATCACACCTTATTGGATGTAAGAATTGCAATGCTAACTGGCTGTTTATAGCAATTGACCTATTTTACAAGAAAGCTGTTAAATTAACTTAGCTTTCTGACCTTACAAAGCATATGGAGAAACTTAAGATAAAACAAGGAGAAGGAAGAATGTTATAGAAAACAGACTTCATATAAATGGATTAAAAGAAGTACAGAGTAATTATAAAGAAATCAGAAGTTCAGAAGTTGGTCTTTGAAATGGACAACAGATTTGACAACTCTAGGTTGAATAAGGGAAAAGACTCAAATTATAAAAATCATAAATGAAAGATGGGCTATTATAAATGACATCATAGACATGAAAATGATTTTTTAAACACAAGTCTACGCTAGAAACCGAATCCCCTTGATAATCCTTAAAAGACAACTACAGAAAAAGGATAGGAAATCAGAACAGTTGTGTAATAAGGAAAGAGACAGAATAAATTTTAAATCCTCACAAAGGAAGACACGGAACTTAGGCCTTCACTGGAAAACTCCATCAAGCATTTAGAAGGATAGCACTAGTCCTGCCCATGCTCTTTTCAAAAGTATGAGAGAAACAGTCTTCAGACCCGTTCTATGAACCCAGTAAGGCTCTAATGCCCAAATAAAGACATCACAAGGAAATTTGCAGGTCCATATGCTTTACAAATACAGATGCAAATATCTTCAGCCAAATTCTGATGATCTAAATGTAGTACAATAAAAGTGAGTATACACCATGAGAAAATGTGTCAAAAATATGAAAATCAAATTACACAGAAGTTAACAGAACACAGACACAATTAGATGATCATCTCCATTTAAATACCATCCAACTCCAAAACTCACTCAATTATTAAAATAAAACAAATCAAGCCCCTTGCTTTTAAAGAAGCAACCTTTCCCATCCAATAAATGGAAATCTGGACAGTCAATATCATACATAACCGTGATAGACTAAGAGCTTGGTCCCTAATCATAATGTCTACTTCAACTACGTCTATTCAACATTTACAGAGGTGTTAGTCTGAATAATTAAACAAGAAAAAGAAAGTTTTCACATTAAAAAGAACAAAAATACCTCTTATATGTAGAAAAATCCTGACACCTACTGAGATATATTAAAATAAATATGTGTTGGTCCAATATGCAAGGTAAAAATTCAATATGCAAAAACAGTATATTATTATCTTCACGGTATAAATGAGAGCTCTAAAAATTAAATTAAGTGATTAGCAAAGACAATTACATGGGAAAATATAATCTTTAGGAATCATTCTGAAGAGTTCAATTATACTAAAAATATAAAAGCCCTTCAGCCCCCATCATCCACCTTGTAGAAAAATTTAAGTCAGAACAAATCAACAGAAAATAATGTTGCCTTCATTTAAGAAAAGATTTCTTAGACATAACAAGGGAATGAGCTTACAGAAAGAAGGCCATCGTGGTTTTGGAATAGATTCCCTAGACAGATTCCTGGGGAAACTTCTTATGAGTGGATATGAATTTACTTCCGAACAAGGTGGAGTTAAAATGGCTGAGCAGTGCTCCTAAATGTCTACAGTACCCAGTCCCAAGAAATAAAACCGAGAGATTCTAGAACAAGAAAGTGCCAAGAGATTATCTCAGGACATACCAAAGCACCTGCTCACGTTAAGCTCGTTAGAAAAGTATGATTAGCTATGTGCTGATATTTGTGACAATACAAGCTAATAATCATTATATATTACATGACCATTTTATAAAGATTTAGTTCTACTAAAAATGTTATCCCATAGTTTTATTCTCATTCTCTTGATGAAGGAACTGAGGCATGTAAAACAAAATCTCCCAGGGTAAAATATATTATAAATTGAATGCTAGGGACATGTTCTTAAACAGAACATGAGAAACCATGTCATTTTAACCTTAAATGAAAACATCAGACATTAAGTCTGTCATGCTTTGAAACTTCATATAATCTTCATATGCAAATAAAAATCCTAAGCAACTGTGAATAGGCAGGGACTTGCTTAAGGTGACACAGAAATTCTATTATTTAATGGTAACATTTAAGAGTCTTTTCCACTAAAGCCATAGGAGGTTGACGCTTTTCAACAATGTTAGAACTCTAAGCTGGGGATCATGGCTCATACCTATGATTCTGGAGGTGGGGGCAGGAAGATAGCTGTGACTCCAAGTTCAGCCTGGGCTACAAAATGGGTTCCATCCCACCCAGATTGCAGATGAGAGTGCATCTCAAAACAAAACCACCCAACCACCCAACCAACAACACCTACATTTCATAACAGGAAAAAAAGCAAGATAAAAGAATTAACCTGCAATAAATACATTATTGTATTTTGTAATTTACGTGGTTTTCTGTGTAGGAAATAGTAATTCTAGAATCAAAATATTACAATCAATGAAAGTTCTAAAATAATAATGGCAATAAGGCTGAAAGCAAAGGTCCATAATATTCCTTATATTGGTAACAAATAACAGGAACATTTCAATAATGAATGCTATTTATAAATGCACTAAAGCATTACAACATCTAGAATAAGCAGAATACAACAAAATATATGGCTATCTTTATGGCAAAAGTTTGTCAAAACACATCAAAGAAGCCCTAAGTAGGGGCAGGAGAGACAGCTCAGAGGTCAAGGGCATGGACTGCCGTTGCAGTGGACCTGAGTGTGTTCCCAGTGTCCAAGTCGTCAACCTGTAACTCAGGCTCCTGGGGAACCTCCACCCTCTTCTGGCCTCTGCAACTACATACACATACTCCCTGTTTTAGTCTGCCTTCCATTGCTGTAACAAACCACTCAGATCAATACTTGGGGAGGAAAGGGTTTATTTGACTCACATCTCCCAGGTCTCACAGTTCATCACTCAAGGAGCTCAAGGTAGGAACTCAGGGCAGGAACCTCAACAATCAAAAAAACAGTCCACAAAGCCACAGGCCAGTGCAATGGAGAAAATTTCGTAATTAAGGCTCCCTCACCCAGGTGTGTCAAGTTGACACTAACACTATCCAGCACAATTAATGCCTTGCTTACTTGACACATAAAACACATTACTATTGAAACACAACCTTTCCATTTCTTGTCCCCAAGAAATGATGTTAACAATATCACAACATAAGATAGTAGAACCTTAAAAGCCGCACAGTCTTTAAAAAACCCAAAAACTTAGAAGTTCACGGTCTCTTTTAAAAGTCTCTTAACTGTGGGCTTCTGTAAAATCCACAACATGTATTGTCTTATTTCAAAGGGAAGAATCGGGCACACCTAAGCAAAACCCAAGTCCAGTAAAGTAGCTCAAGGCTGGACATCTGGGATTCACTCACCATCTTCTGGGCTCCATAGGCTTTAGGTAGCTACACGTCTCTGGCTCTGCCGTCCACAGCTCAGCTCCCAGGCCCAGGCTGGCTCCATTCTGTACCTGCTGCTGCCCTTGGTGGTCATCCCATGGCCCTGGCTCCATGAGTCTCCACTGAAACTGAGGATGAACCCTCACCAGTGTGCTCTTCTGGCTTCGTGGGGGCAAAACTTCAGATACTCTCTATGACCCCTGCAATCCTGGGGTCTTCACTGCAACCAAGGCTGCACTTTCACCAATGACCTTTCCTAGCCTCTCAGGGTGCCAAGCCTCAGCTGCTCTCTGTGAGCCATTCACACTTTCAACACCAGAACCCTGCAGGAGATTCTGAGACATACCAAGTCCTGCTTCCAGCTTGAGATGAAGGCTCGGGCCCCAGCTAGACCGTGATTTCTGCGTGTTGACCCTAAAGAAATTCTTCCCAGCAGATTTTGCCAGGGTAATTATCTCTTGTTACTTACACCTGATTTTTCAGCCTCAGCTAACCTGCACCAGTTTTCCCAGTAAAAGAAAGGCTTCACTTCGTGGTCTGGTCGTTTCTTCATCACAGCTGATTCTTCAGCCAGTCAATCAGAACCCACAGATTCTCAGTTCAGTCTCACAAACAGTCCTGATAGTCTCCCTTCCCTTCGAAGCTTCACAAACCAGGCCTCCAACGTCTACAACTCTTTCAGCATAACTATTCTAAGCTCCACAGCAACAAACTCTAAGCACTCAATGGCTTTTCTACACCAAAGTTCCAAACACTTCTATAATCCTCCCCAAAACACCAAGGTCAGGTCAGTCACAGCAATACCCCCAAATCCTGACACCAATTTCTGTCCTAGTTTGTCTTCCACTGCTGTGACAAAACACTCTGACCAATACCAATTTGGGGAAGAAAGGGTTTATTTCACTAGCATCTCTCGTGTCACAGTTCACCACTGAGCGAGCCCAATTTAGGGACTCAGGGTAGCTTCCTGGAGGCAGGAGCTAAAGCACAGGCCATAGAGGAACCCTGCTTACTGACCTGCTGATCTAACCCATGCTCAGCCGGCTTTCTAATACAATACAGAAAAGCCTGCCCACAGTGGGCTGGGCCTTCCCACAGCATTCAACCAAGAAAATACCCCACAGACATGGCCATGGGCCAGTCCAATGGAGGAAAGTCTCCACTTCAGGGTCCCTCAACCCAGGTGTGTCAAGTGGACACTAAATCTATCCAAGCATATCTCCCATATAATTCAAAATAAAAATAAATCTTCTAAAAAAGGAAAATCTAAATAGGATCATATACTGTGATCAAAGATGTGAAAATTCAATATAAATCATCCACGTACACTTATACAATTTTAATTAAACTCTAATAAAAAGTCCCAACAGATACTGTCATTAAAGGTGATCCTAAAATATATTTGGGGAAACAAGAACTAAGCATTGTTATTTGAAGACTAGTCAGAAATATCAGAACAAGAATACACACGGAGACAGCAACATGTAATCAAATGCTATCAATGTAGTTGAGGTTGATTAATTTGACCTCTGAAACAAACAGGAAGTGCACTGCTATAAAACCGGAGCTGAAAATCAAGGTGCCTTTTCAATCATCAAGACATTCATGGATATTCAACAAAAATCAAAGGCACAAATATGTACCAATAAAATCAGTCAAAATTCAATCTCACACCACCCAAACAGCACAAAAACTAATCCCCCCCAAATAGAATATACGTGTTACATCAGGATAAGAGTGAATTTCTTAAATAAGATAAAAATACATTATCTGGGAGTGAGGTGTACAGCAGTGGCTCAGGTCATTAAGAGCGCTTACTGCTCTTGCCTCGGAGGACCCATGTTCAGTTGCCAACACTCAAATTAGGTGACTCACAACTGCCTGTAACTCCAGTTCCTGGGGATCAGATGCCCTCTTCTGGTCTCTGAAGGCTTTGGTGTACACTTGTGGCACACATACATAACTCAAAAACTCACACACACACACGAACTTGAAATCAAATATGGGTAAATCTTTAAATCTATCTATCATCTATCATCTATCTGAATTGAGCTGGGTCAGAAATAGCCAAGATGGCAGAGCAGATGCAGACAGTGCATTTCTTCCTTTTCACAGCTGGAATTTAAAGCAGTCCGAGAGCAGTAACTCGGCTGTTACTGAGGAATTTTATTGATGGACAAAATCCTAGAGAGACACGTAGGCACTGGTATTGAGAACAGAGGGCAGGACAGGGTGCATTAGTTCTCAGCCAGAGGTGCCTTGTGATGCTACAGAAGGAAGGGCCACTAGAAAGAGGAAGAAAGGAGGACGAAGAGACAAAATTGCTGAGAAACATAGAACATACGGCAGTCTGCTTTAGTCTGATCTCAGGACTGTGTGGGGGGTTGACACATCAGAAGGACTGTCTTCCACAGTGGAAGCACAACTGCAGGCTGTGAGTGGAGCACCTTAGGTCACACCCAAACTTCCTGCTTTGGGAAACCTATGTCTTCACCCCCGCCCCAACTCAAAGCCAAGTATTGCCATATCACCCTGGCAGGTGCTTCCCTGGCAGTTTAGGGAGAATCCATCAGAGCATCACGGGAAGAGGCTCACTGGAAACCAAGTGCAGGGTCTGAGAGGAAAGCTCACTGCATAAAGCTGTATCAGCATTGCTGCACGAGCAGGAGGAGCTGAGTCTGACCCCAGGATCCATATAAACACATCAGGTGCGATGATCACATTAGTAATTTCAGTGCAGAGGAGGCACAGAGAGGCAGTTCTCTCAGGCTTCTGACCAGCTACCCTACCTGAAATCCTATTTTTGAACTTCCTGGTTTAGATTATTTCTTCTTCCACCATTGCTGGTAGTACTGCGGTTGTGGTATAACAGACAATACTTGGTTTTCCCTTTATTTCTGTACCTGATTCAGTGTTGTTTGTGGCCTTTAAATGCAGTGGAGGGGTCAAAGACACCACTTTGAGTGCAGAGTAGATGCTATGATGTACACACCCTGCCCAGATAAACGGCAATGTGCCCTCTCATGCAGAGAGTTCCTCTATCCCTGGACATTTGCAAATAATTGATCTTAAAGACTAGAAGTGATAAAAAAAAAAAATATCTAACCCAAGATCAAGCTTCTTGGCTAGGGAGAGTACTCTGGGAAGCTCAGGACAAAAACAAGACCAAAGAGAAACAACCAGAATGGTAAACACTGTTGAGAGGCCACACCCCCTTCAGAAGGCATATTATTTGACAAGAGTGATCACAGATGCATGCCCCACATTCTTCAGCATCCACTTCTTAATTAAAGGTACTCCACTCTTGTAGACAACATAGAATTCCCAGGTTCCGAAGAGAAGTACTGGATCAAAACACACTGCCCACTACTGAAGAAGTAACAGAGAAACTGCATGAAAAACTCAATGAGAAATGTGTATTCAACACTTGACCGTAATCTAGTATCACAGGTCACATCATCACTAGAAGGTGCTCCTCAACTTGGCTCCCAAATCAACGTGGAGAGGATGTTCATGCCTTCAAATCAATGACGATAAACCAGTTTCAAGGCCTACAACTCCCACAGAAGGTTAACCTTCTCTAGTAATTGACTCTAAAGATTTTGAAGTGGACGAAATAATGGAAAAAGAACTCCAAATAATCACTTTCCTAAAGATCAACGAATTCCAAGAAAATAGAGGACAACTCAACAAATCAAAAGAGAAAATAAAGCAATGAACAAGGAGATCAATAATGAGACAGAGTTTTAAAAAAGCAAAGACCAGACTGATGAACTGTAGCATTTGGAATTCGTTAAAAAAAAAAAAAAAGTTAGGAAAAGAATGTAAACCTCTTGGACATTATTCAAACAATAAGCTTACATATTTTGGGTCTGAAAAAAGAGCCAAAACACAAACTGGAGACACACAGAATTCAGTCACTGAAATAATAGGAGTGAATTTCACAAGTCATCTGGGAAAATATGGACATCTACGAACAACAGGCCACATTTAGAAGCCCAAACAGATGTAAGTAGAAGAGAATTTCCTCACGCCTCATTAGAGTTAAAAGACCAAGAGCACAGGACGAAGAAAGAAAAAGACAGAGAGAAAAATGATGACGCACTGGCCAAGGCAATCCTGTTGGAATAACAGCAACTTAATTTAAAGCCTGAGGAAATAAGAAACCTGTAGCTGAAACATTACAAAAAAACAAAAACAAAAACAAATAAGCAAACAAACAACAACAAAAAAAACATAACTGAGGCTGGAGAACTGGTTAAGTGATTAAGAGCACTGATTGTTCCTGCAGAGGACATAGGTTCAATTTTCAGCACCCACCTATCAGCTAACAACTGTCTGTAACTCTAGTGCCAGGGAATCAAATGCCCTCTTCTGGCCTCTGCACAGATGCAGGCAATAAACTCATAAACATAAAATAAAAATAAATAGAATATTATAAAACATAACTGAAAACCTGCATTCCTAAATAATACTGCAGAATTCAATACCATATTTAAAAGATCATGTATCATGATCAAGTTGCTGTCACTTTAGGATTATTCAACATACAAAAATAAAGATGACACAGGAAGTTAAGGGGATAAAAAATGAACCATGGTATCTCTTAGACACACATGTCACAGGAGTATCTCATAGAGATGCATCTCACAGGGCCATCTTAGCATGGACACACAAAAATGTACTTGACAAAATTCAACATCACTTTATAATAAATCCTTGATGTAACTCAGTATAGAAAAAAGAAAGAAAGAAAGGAAGGAAGGAAGAAAGAAAAGAACCTCAGCAGAGCAAAGGCTATATACAACAAACCTAAAGCCAAAACCACAGTGAATTGGGACAAATTGAGAACATTTCCACTAAAACCTGAAACAAGGCAAGGATGTCCACACTCCACACTCATTATATGTAGGGAGCTGCGAAGTGCCGCGCCCTAAAGATGGCGCTGGTTTCCGCCTTCCACCCTCCCGACGGTGAGCGCTCCTTATGGAAAAACAACTCCTTATTTGGCTGTGTTTGCCAGGCCTACCTGTTTCCGCATGGTAACAACCTATCCGCATGACCCACGTGGCAGGCTGAGATTGGATGGGGTTTTATATATTAGTGGCTGCGGGGCACCCCCGGGGGGGAGAGAGAAGAAGCCATTTTGTACAAGGTTCCTGAATAAACTGCTTGGAGAAGATCTCAGTGGTTGCGTCATCCTTGCTGGTCGAGGGTGGTTGCGACAATTAAACATACTGATATGGTGCTTGGAACTTTAGCCAAAGCAATAAGACAAGAGAAAGAAATGAAAAGGGGAAAACGGGGGGGAAATATCAAATTATCCTACTTGCAGACATGATGCTATATTTAAAAGACTATATTGACTTCACCCAATTAGTGTAAGGAATGACAATGCAGAAAAAAGAGCCATATACAGAATTACTCACACAGCCAGCAGCTATTACATAACAACAATGACCACTAAGACATTAACCCCTTTACACAGCACTGAAAAAGAAAACACTCCTTAGGAAGTTAAAAGACACCCTCTGAAATGAAGACTGCAAAACCACTACAAAGTGGGCAGGCTCCCTATCTTCAGAGACAAGAAGGATTGTTTCTGTTTAATAATTATATACAAATAGCCACTTTCAGTTTTTGTTTTAATTACCAACGCCGTTCTTTGCAGAAGTAGATTAAAAAAAAAGAAAAACCTCAAATTCATAGATAAGTAACAGATGCCGTGTCTACCAACAAGTCCTACCTATTGATATCACAATGCTTACTGTAAATTGCACTGATGAAATGACCCAAACACCAGGTGATTGGCTTAAAGCTGACTCACAGACCAGCTGAATAGAGAACTCAAATTCACGTATTCTAAAAGTGCTCCTCTCAAGAAAGAGCTGCTAGGAGGCTTGGAGAGAAGATGCTCCTGAGAAAACTCATGTGATTAGCACTTACACGGAGGTAGCTGTATCTGTTACATAAACATTTTCAGTCCTGATCATTGGCAGCCAGATTTCAGGCAACTCAAAGAAAATAGATACAAAATTTAAAAAGCCAAAATTTGCAGTAAAAATTAGAGGGAATTACTACACATTCACAGAATTACTTTTACTAAAATAATCTTTAGGGTCAAAGAGTACTAAGTTTTCCTAGAGAGCCAGAGACTAGCTAGATTCTTCTAGTGGATTACACAGTTAAACATGGAGCGTATCAGAGAAAAAAAGGGATACACAGCAGAAAATACAATAATGATTTGACTTCTAATGTAAAATGACTTTAAATGTAAAAATTTACAAGTTACAGACAACATATCAACCCAAAGAAGGAGAAAATTTAACTTTTGAAAAACCATTGGAAAGCAGAAGTCTCAAAGAATCTTGAATGAAATTCATCATGTTCAAGTCTTTCCTAAGTGAGAAGCTCGAGTCTTGTTTTAACTTCACACAAATTTGACAGGAAAAGGAATCAAGAAAAGAAGAAAACCATCTTTCTAGACTGCAATGACAGATCATGGTTCCGACCACAAGTGAGTCTGTATGACTTTTCATCTCATCCTCAACTATCTGGAACCAGTGGTGTGCTAAATAGCGTTGAACGTATAACAAAGCCAACACAGATTTCACCTTCTAGTCACATTGAAATTGCTTCTGTCCTTCCTTCATTCCTTTTTAAGAAACTAGTTTAACTTTTTTATGGGTATGAGTATGCTGTCTGCTGTAAGTGCGCCCATGTTGTCCAACGCCCACAGATCTGCCTGTAAGTGCGCCCATGTTGTCCAGCGCCCACAGAGTGTCTGCCTGTAAGTGCACCCATGTTGTCCAGCGCCCACAGAATGTCTGCTGTAAGTGCGCCCAAGTTGTACAACGCCCACAGATCTGCCTGTAAGTGCGCCCATGCTGTCCAACGCCCACAGGAGTCAAAAGAAGGCATAGGCTCTCCTGAAACTGCAATTACAGATGGTTATTAATTGCCATATGAGTGCTGGGAATTGAACACAGGGTGCTTTGCAAGAGCAGTCAATGCTCTTAACCACTGAGTCATCTCTCCAGCCCTCCACCCTGTCATCCTCCTTACACAGGATGAGCTAGCTTCCCTTTCACAGAGATGTTTATTCTTTCCTTCCATCTCTTGCATTCCTTCATGGGAATTTTCTGTTATATAAAATGTTAAAGACACAAGAAAATGTAGCCAGTTATAAACACAAGAAAGAAGGAAATGATCACAGAACCAGAAATAATTTGGAAATATCTACCTCACAAATGCTCAAAGATCTAATGAAAATGGCGACAAGAAAGTGTTCACAGGCTCTGGGATGGAAGCAGAGATGATCCTGCCCCAGAGGTCATCCATGGAACACAGAAAATGAAGACTAGGATTTACACAGGAAGCTTCTTCTAGATGGGTTTCATGGCAACCTACCAAGAATAACGAAAATCTTAAACACATTCAAGAAAAGTTAACAATATGTGAAACACAAACACTATAAAAAGTGTAGGGAAATAAAGACATATCAAAGATCTCTGTGCAAAATCTCATGTTTGGACAAAAATATAAGAATCTTAATAAATAAAGCAATTGGGAAGGAGGGGGAAGAGAGGAAAGAGAAAGGAAGGTTCCCCTATCCCCCTCCCCCTTCCCCACCTCTTCTCCCCGAAATAGGATCTTGGTAGTTCTTGCTAGTAGTTGAAACTAGGTTCAAATTCACAGTCCTCTTGTCTCAGCCTGCCAAGTGTATGGGTACTAGGTATGTGTCACTGTGCTCAATTTAGGAAGGAAGCATTAAAGAGATGTTTACTGAGCATTTCCAAAAGGAACAGAAACTTTGAACTTACGATTTGAGCAGAACAAAGACAGCTAAATCCACGTGTAGTTGCATCCCACTCAAACTGATGAAAAAATATTCTTAAAAGCAAACAAGGAAAACAATATACATCAGGGCACATGAATGACAGCTGACTTTTTGTCAAAAGAGTGGAGGCTAGAAGACAATCAAATCAATATGTCAAAAGTACTGTAGTCCATGAAAATATCCTAAAAAGGCAAAGGCCAATGGAAGAAAAGTTTAGAGAATGTTTTTTGACAGGCTATACTTCAAGAAACAATAAAGGAGTTCTATCAACTGAGCAAAAAGTAATTCCAGGTGGGTGAGTATAAAAAGGTAAATGTTTAATAAGAGAGAGAAATCATCTTATGGAGTATCCTAGACAAAACACGACATTTTTAAATACCTACTATCTCCTTGCTATGAATTACTTTATCTCCTCAGGCAAATTTTGACAAGAAGACAAAACAAATACTTATAACTAGTAGTTTAAAAGACTTTTCACAAAGTTAATGAACAAAAAAATCCCTAAAATATTTAAGATAGCAAAAGTTCATTGAGTAGCTAATATGAGACATGTACACATAATTTAAAAGTTTCATGATAAATCATCCTGAAAAATGTATAGAGAACACATCTTACAAAAGAGGAAACACTTTAAGAAACTGGACTGAGAAGTTCAAGTCTTTGCCAAAGTCATTTAGCTCTTAAGAATCAAAGCTAAAAGTGAAACCCCAATCTGTGTGATTCTAAGGCTCAAACCTCACTTCTTACCCACTAATTACTTTGGCAAAGAGAATGCATTTGCGCAAAGAGTTAAATATTGAGGCAAGAGTTTTCAAATCCCACATGCCCGTTGCAAAAGTTAAATCAGCAAAATCCCCAAGACTTCCTGCTAGCCTATGAAAACTGGGCTTCTGGAGCAAAATTCAGTTTGTTTGTGGGAACTACTTTGTGAAGTACTTCTGTGGATCAATTGTGTCCAAAATTTAAAATAATTTTAATTAGAGAGGGTCACAAAAGACAACTGCAAGAAGTATAATACAAAATGTGAGTGCTGTTCGTTTAGATTCTACTGCAAGAGCAACATTATTAGCATTACTTGTAATAATGCTTTGGCAAGTGTTTGTAAAGAGGTTTAAATATGTGTTCCAGTGACTCACATATTTTTTGATTATTCAACACACTCCTATTTTTAACACGGGACAATACGTATAATCCTTGCCATGGCTATACACAGAGAAATATTTCTTTTCTCCTAATAGTGTATGCTGTTCATAATAGGTGTGAAATTTCTTTGTTTAATCAATGTCCTGTTGAATGTTTAAATCTTACAACACTTGTCCACTTGCACTCTATGGTGAACATGTTTTCAGAACATGTTCAAACGCTTGTCTAATTAGATTCTTGTGACAATATCCTAAATTGCTATTCTTTGATCAAGTAGCACTCACGTATTTTACTCTTGAAAGTTTTCCAGGCTTTTCCAACTCCTTCCCACACTGAGATTATTTTTTTATTTACTTCCTGGCCAAAGTACAGAATGATAGGCACTCTGAGTTTGCAGCCTCCAGTTAATTAGTCAGATGCCTCAATAATTTCCTTTCATGTTATTATCCTAGAAAGTCTCAGATTCCAAGATTATAAAACACTGGTCTTCACATTCCTCTACTAACTCAAGATTATAATTTCCCATTAAATTTTCATCCATAGCTCTTATTCAATATGCCAGTGAAGCATATATTTTACATCTTTTAAAACATAACTGACCCCTTATCCTGAATGGACTGTTAGATAACTGTGACGGAAGAAGTTGCAATCAGTATGTCTTTAACTCAACCCCTCTACACAGCAATTACCTTATTTCTTCATATATGTG
The DNA here is from genome assembly GCA_035773235.1 of Eospalax fontanierii. Classification (NCBI taxonomy): domain Eukaryota; kingdom Metazoa; phylum Chordata; class Mammalia; order Rodentia; family Spalacidae; genus Eospalax; species Eospalax fontanierii. The sequence goes on from CM069535.1 coordinate 7,172,295, forward strand.
TGTATGTATGTGAATGTTGATGTGAATGTTGATATATGTGTTTGCACATGCATGTACAGGCCATAGGAAAACTTCAGCCATCCTTTCAGATACTGCCCAGTTGTTTGTTTGTTTGTTTATTTGTTTGAGACAGGTTCTCTTACTGGCGTGAAGCTCATCAAGTAGGCTAGGCAGGCAGACCAGAGATGATCCTCAGGGATCTTCCTGTCTCTGCCTACTCAGAGTTTGGATTATACATGCGTATCATCACCTTTTTATATGGATTCTGGAGATCCAGGTTAGGTTCTCATGTTTGGACAACAAGGACTTCACCAATGGAACCATCTGCTGCTCTGTGTATATTATCTGTAGATTCTTTTCTCATTCCAATTATCTGTCTTTTCTTTATTCATTTTTTTTATGCTTTTCTGTTTTTCTTTTCTTTTAATCTAATTTTGAGAAAAACTTCCAGGAATAAATGATCATAGTTGAAGCTGAACTAAAAAAGAAATAGATTTTATTTACCCAGTTAACATTAAAAGAAGAGAATTATGGGCCCACTGAAACAAGTTTTCCTGCCTTCCAACTTCAAATACAAGAACATTCAGATGAGTTCAGAAGCCCACAGAGTGGCAGAGACAGAAAGAAAAGTAGATGGCATTAGCTTTGATGGTCATCTCTTCCCCGTGAATCCACTTTTACAGACATGCAAGAGATGGCCACTGAGTCTTTAATGACCAACTATCTTCTTAAGGAAATTACATCTTTTAAACACGTATCGAAGCAATCCTCACCATCTTCAATGGGAAGCTAGGAATGTGTCCGTAAATCAGTTCTGAAATGGTTCTAAAAGACTGTGATTTATATGGCTCCTAAAATTTAAAGCCAAAATTTGCACAGCTATTAAACTGGATGACCTCAAAGACACCACTCACCACTTCTTAGATGCCAGTACTACTTCCTAAGACTACAGACCAGCTGAAGGCAAGGAGATAAATCCGCACCTGGGAGAATATAGTCTAGACAGATGCTGATAGACACTGGTGGATACGGATGGCCTAAGGTTTTCATTTTCATATTTTAAAAGTAGTATGACCAAATCAACTCATTCATTAACATGTCTAGAGGGAGTCCAATGAAAACCATCCCTTTAATCCATGAATAATTTCTTAAACATGTCACTGAAACAATTTTTGCCAGCTATAGACAAGACTCAAGAAAATATAGTAGCCAATAATTATATGGGAAGTTATTACTTTCTGGATATGCAAAGAGAGACAAAAACAAGTTCAATAAACCTGAGAGGATAGAAAAGACACGTCTTGATGTACATGGAGGCCTTGGACAGGCCTGTGTGTGAGGCAGTGTCTGGGCAAAGCACAGACGGTTGGGCTGGTGCTGCTTGAGAGCAGCTTTAATTTAGCTGGCAGAATTTCTAGCACAGTTGCCCCTCTGGAAAAAAAAAACATCTCAGATATGGACACAACTATGTAAGACAGTGACTTAATTTTTTTGATTAAAAAAATGGTGCAAGCTAGAGAAAGAGAATGATTGATCGTAAGTCCATAGGAACACTCTGTACCTATCTCTTTTCTGATTAGAGAGGTGGCAGGGAGCCTGGCTCATTAGGCAGAAGTAATGAGCCAGACTACATGCCATCTCTAATTAGAGAAAAGATACAGCAGATACCACGGCCCATAGGCTGATGGAGCGAGGATAGGAATTATTTGAAAATATCCCTTCTTCTCAGCTCCTAGATACCTAGAATGTGAATGAAAAATGCAAGAGAAACTAGATATTTGAAAGAAATTACTTTCCAATTATCTGTATTTTTATCACACCATTTAAAAGTAACTCTCATTTTTCAAATCCACAATGTCCTTTGGAAGCATCCACTCAACCTTTAATAAAGTTTAGCGCACTGAAATGGAAAGGATGAGACCCTTTAACCCCAAAGTGCAAATTCCACATATTTCAGGCACTGCCAAATACTTTTTGCAACATTTAGTAAAAGGAAATCCTCTTAGAAATAATAATGGAGAATGAATATCCAAATAATCTCCATGAGATTTAAATGTGTTAGTAAGATTTTCTGCCTTACTTTAAAATGTTTTCGATATGCTGATTACTGAAACCAAATTTCTAAATACACAGGATTCTTAATTCATTACTTTCCTCATGTACTACTTGATCTAAGAGAAAATACAAGTTCAAGTGAAGGTCTTTCCTATATTTTTAATTCCTTGAAAATTTCAGACATATACACAATGCATCGTGGTCACATCCATGCCTGTTCCCATTCTCTGGCTCCCCAGCTCCACTGCCAGCAAATCTCCTGTCCCCTCCAACTTCATGTCTATTTTGTAGGTTAACCAGCTGCTCTCTTGATTAGATCTGGGGCCTGCTCCGGGGGAGATAATTCATTCCTAGTATTATAAACATAGTAAAAGCCATGCCTGGGGAACCCATAGGACCTAGGGGAGAACTGACTGGTGCTATGTGGTCTTGTCAAACTCCCTTTAAATACCCATAGATTTGTGCTGTTCTCAACCTTGGCCACAAAAGCGTCTGCTAGCAGAGGGGAGTGGTTGGTGCAGAGACTCTAACTGCACAAAACGCTAAGAATAATCAGCCTAGCACTCAGCCACAGATGGAACATCTATAACTTCTGAAACGCTCAGGGGCATCTTGAAGAGGACTGAAAAGGATGCAAAGTGCTGAGTATGGAAGGAGAGCCATGAGAGGCTGGCCTCTAGACATGACATGGCTGCACTCACATGCTCTCACAGTAACTGTGGTTGGTAATGGAAGACCTCGAGATCGAGAGAATGGATCTGCCAGCCCAGATGGGGGAGGGGCTCCTGATGGCTACCCCTAGCTGAGGAGCTAGTAGCTCTTGATAGGTCTTGAGGGAGTAAGGGTCACTTTTACTGGGAGTGGGTGTAGTCATTGATAGGTTGCCCATAATCTGTGGCATATATAGGCAGCACAAATGGGACTTCATGGGTTATTAAAAGACATGAAGTGAAGGTCTAGTATTGACTTCCTTTTTCTTGTTACAATATATATAACATACAACTCACTGGTTTACAGTAAGACAATGCATGTTAAAGACATTAATCAGAATTGCAGTTTACTGGGTATTTTCAGAGAGGGAGATACTGTTCCATTCTATGGCCCAGACTGGTCTCAAATTCATTTATAACTTATCACACATTTAGAATATATCATAAGTCACAAAAGGCAACATATTCTAAATATACATTATCTCATATAATTCTTATAACAGCCTTTGTATAACATTAAAATATCATTTGATAGACTGAAAATAAGAAAAGATGAGAATATTTTTGATCAGAGGACTACATGATGGGATTGGATTCGATCTTGTTTGCTGGACACCACAACATGAACATTTACTCATTATTTTAAGGACATTTTGAATCAGAACCCAAAGCATAGGGAAATAAATAAATAAAAAGATGCTGGTGGCTTTATATCAAACAAAGTAACTAAGCAACAGAATTCAAAGACAACCCACAGGATGGGAAGAAAATACTTGTGATCATTTCTTTTGACAAGGAGTTAATAAGAAGAATATTTAATAAATCCAAGACCTGGATTGTGAAACAACCACCATAATAATAATGGGAAATAGATCTAAATAGACATTTCTCAAAAGAAGACTTACAAACGGCCAAGAGATGCATACACCGAGGCCAGTATCACCAACCCTACGGGAAATCAACATCCAAAGTACAATGGGAGGCCCCCGACCACACATAATCCAAAAGACTAGAGACCACAAGTGCTGGCGAGAATGTGGAGACAGGAGAACACTTAGATGCTGTTGGCTGAAATACACATTAGTCCAGCCATTCTGGAAAACAGATTGAAGGTTACTCAAAACACTACAATTCTCTCCCATATGATGTAGCAGTGCACTACTGGAGTGTATATCCAAATGAAAAGACGTTAACCTGCTGTGGAGACATCTGGATCCTAGGTTCAAGATAGCATGTTATTTGGTCTTTTTGAGACAGGGTCTCCCTGTAGTTCCAGCTGGTCTTGAACTCACACATATCTGCCTGTCTCTGCCTCCCATATGCTGGGATAAAAGGAATGCATCGTCATGCCCATATAAGATAGATTTTTAAAGGGTAGCTAAGAAACAGAAATAACCCAAGTATCCATCATCTGATGCAGAAAGAAAATGTGGTATGTGTATGTAACATAACACTACTCAGCCATCTAAAAAGACAATGAAACTGTCATGTGCAACAGGAATGGAATGACATCATCACATTAAGTGAGGAAAGTCAGGCAGAGACAGTCAAGAGCTCCCAGATCACACTCATATATGGAATCAAAAAATGTTGACCTCATAGAAGTTGAGAGTAGAATGCGGGTCAACAGAAGCCAGGAAGAGGACTGGGTATGTGGGGGAAGAATGGGAAAAGGCCCAGCCCCGAGTACTTTATCACAGTGAGGTCTACGCAGGTTGTGGTGTATGAAGCTGGCTGAATATACCTAATGACACAATGTGTATGTCTAAAAGGTAAAAGAGATGATTTTGAAATTTCTTACCAAAAAGAAATGCTAAGTGCACAAAAATCTATGTTTAGGAATGCGCACATATATATGGTCAAGCTCTTTATACATTTTGCATTGTATTCATATATGTTAATTATCAACTCATTTTGTGCATAATTTTGTTTTTAATTATGTCTATTTACTTATTTAATTGGAGAAAAAGAGAAGGAGAGAGGAGAGAGGGAGAGAGAGAACAGCTTCCAGGAATCAGTTATTTCTTCTATCATATGAGATTGACTTCCAGCTCTCAGACTAGGCAGAAGCACCTGTTCTCACTGAGTCAAGTCATTAGAATTTATACGTTTATGTATCAGTTAAAAACATATTGTAAAAGATTTTTCAGCCACTTTGGAAGATAATTTGACAGACTTTAAAGAACACATCTTACCATATGATTGAGTACTTATTTATTGATATGTATCAAAGAAAATAAACTTGAAGGCAATAGAGATGTTCTTCAGGAGGCGAGAGAACCCTCCTGAAGGTATGTCCATAAAAGAGGATTTTGTTGCACACGAAGAATAAATGAGGTATTAAGCTCCGAGAAACTGCAAGAAATCCTAAATGTATGCTGTTCGGGAAAGACTAAGACAGGAAAAGCATCCAGAACTACAGAAGAGTGCTTGCTTCCAATGACATGGCACTGTGGAAAGGGGGAACTAGCAATCATGATGAGATCCGTGGTCATCAGAGCCAGGGTGCAAGGGACAGCAACGACTCTCAGTTTGGCGCCTGGACAGGGCAATGAAAGCGCAGTGGGCGTCAAACACCACCATTCAAGGTCGAGAGTGAGCTATGGTCCTGCGCACTGAGGGTGATGATGCGCCATCCCTGAAGCCCACTCTAGGGGGAGGTTGATAATAGGTAGAGATGCACAAGGGACTCCGAAAGTAAAACGAATTCTGCACTCTCCGTCTGGTTTTGCTAAAATCCTAAAACTTTTCTCTCTAAGAAACCAAAATTAAATTCCAATAAATATGTAGTAAAGTTTAAGAAATACAAAAGTGTCTACACAGAAAACCCAAGCTATTGCTGAACTGAAACGAGGGTTATTTCCAAGGTTTTATTCATGTCTGTGTCTGTGTGAGAGTCAGGCACACATATGTGAGTGCCCAGGGAAGCCAGAGAGAATCAGATTCCTTGAGCTGAAGTCACAGGTGGTTGTGAGCAACCTCACACCTTCTAGAGGAACAGGAAGTGCTCTTAACATTTGATCCATCACCTGGGCCCCAAAGTTAACGATTTGAATCTTGGTAAATATTAAGCCAAAATAGAAAAACAATTTTTGAAGTTCAATAAAGGTAAGATGATCCCGGAAAAAAGAAAGAAAGAAAGAAAACCGGTGAACTTACACTGAAGACATTAAAACACTAATGAATCCACAGTAATTGAAACTAAATGTTACCCAAATATATACAGGTCCCTAACAGAACACGGAGTTCAGAAATGGGACTGTCCTAATGTAGGCAGTCTTGTGGCTTATTGCACCATGGCAGAATGGAAGAAACAACCAGGATGAGGCTTGGCCTTTCCTTTGCATTGCATTCAAGTATACATTGTAAATAGAACACAAACTTATGATCAAGACATAGAATAAAGAAGCTTCCAGAATAAAATATAGTAGATTGTCGTTATGATATCAGAATATACCAGGAACACTGAATAAAATGTAGAATATATTAAGTATGAAAGAAAAATTTGTAAATTAGGTTTTCCTGAAATTGAGACTTACTGTTTATCAAAGTATATCATTAAGAGAATGAAACTCTGAACTATATTCTGTATTATTGTAGCATTTACTAATGCAGAATCCATCAAGATTCATATTCAAACTATTAAATACAGCCCACATATTAATAAGAAGACAAACTACCCAATGAAAATTTGGCCATAACATCCCTCTTGAATAGGCCCTTCACAGAAAGGCACATTTGCATGGCAAGCAAGTTCATGAAAAATTATCAGTCTCTTTCATCATCAGAAAATGCACCACAGGCCACCAGGGCAAAGAACAGTAGCATTTGGCAGTGCCAAGGTAATGAATGTCGAAAGGGATGTGAAAATGTCACAAAACTCACATAGCAGTCCTTGGAATATCCTCTTGAGAAAGCTATTTAGAAGCATTTTCTAAAGCTAAAGATATAACCACAGACAGCTAAATCCCACAGGGAAATTTCTGAGAAACAGGATGATGAGTGTACTGAGTCTGTCTGCATAACTCCAGAACAGACAGCATACATGTATAGTGACCACGGTCTCCCCTGACACCATTCTGTGTTAAGACCTACACAGAACATGATCCTGTTAGAGTTGGTGTCTCAGGAGATGCTCTATGAGATACTGGAAATATTTTATACACATTTTCCCGTGAGGGTTCCACAAGTGAATACAGCTATTAAGAACTCATCAAGTGGGGGCTGGAGAGACGACCTGGTGGTTTAGAGTCCGGTTCCCAGCTCCCAAGCCAGGCCATTCACAACTGCCTGTAACTCCAGCTCCACAGAATCTGACACTCTCCTCTGGCCTCTGAAGGCACCTGCACAGGTACACACACACACACACACACACACACACACACACACACACAATTAAAAATAACAGAAATAAATCTTTAAACAACAAAACATCATTGCACTCCAAATATTTATATTCTATCTTGTGTGAATATTTTGACATAAGTAAACATTTCAAGAAATTGTTTGAAATGCTTCAAATGGAAGTTTACCAGCCATCTAAAAACTGGAAAAATATAAGCAATGTAATAGTCTTGTGTTAATGAACGTTCCAAATAAATAAGGATTTCATAGTGTAGATTTCACAGTGTAATGGGATACATATGGCAAATAAGGAATCCACACATGACATGCAAATGGTCAGGACAAGGAAAAATATATCACTTTCATCAATGGCTAACTGACTCCATATCAACATCTAACAACGTTTCTCACTTAGAATCCTTGCAGGCATGCCAAGTGTGAAAATGAATAGCTTGCGATGTTGGTGTTTGAGAAAAGAAGACCTTGCCTGTATTTTTCAGTGTGGTTGTAAATTTTCATGGCCTCTCTGAAAATAGTCTGCTGTATATTAGAGCAATCTTTGTGCTATGCATCAAAATACAAGGCGGCCATGTACTTCAACTGAGCCCTTTGACTTCTATTGATTTATCTTATGAAAAAAATTATAACAGCATTAATAATAGCATTATTCACTAACATGGTTTGGTATATATCATGCACAGTGCTTAGAACTGCATTCACTCATTTGACAATTAAGTACCAGTTATCTACTACATTGAGATGCCTGGGAATTAGTAATACTTTATATGACATTGCCTCATTGATCTTCACAATAGTACTGTGATAGATCAATAACATCACCATAATCGCTACCATCATCATCATTATCACCATCACCATAATTGCTATCATAATCATCATTATTGCCATCACCATAATCATCACCATCATCACCATCACCATAATCACCATCATCATCAAAATCAACATCATCACCACCATAATCACTACCAATATCATTATCACCATAATTACCATCATCACCATCACCATCACCACCACCACCACCATAATCATCATCTTCCAGTTTGAGCAACATTGAGGCATTAAGAAGTTTTACCTGGTTATATAATTAGAAAGTGAGGAGACAAGATTTAAATAGAGTCTTTGAATATGCAATTGGATAATTGCTCAACTATACATATATATATATATATATATATTATATGAATCTGGATACTAATGTCTGTATAGACACAGTATTTTCTATCAAATGCATTCCTAATGATATAAAAGCATTAAAAATACTATGAATATCCATTATAGAAACTTGTTCAATAACTGTTACACTTACATAGTGGCATTTAATACAGCCACATTAGATGGAGATGTATACTTACATAAGAAGGTACACTGACACCACCAAATGTGAGTCCTAATATTTGGAGGGGGATTTTATTTGTTTTTAGAGAGTTAGAGAAAGCATGTGTTATTTATAATTTTGGGGGGAAAATATTGTATTAGTAAACACAAGTCTGGAGGCATGAAACACAAATCTTGGAGTCTAAAAGCTAAACTGTGTGTCTCTGATGATGGAAATGCAGAACACACATTCTATTTCATAGAATTCCATTTCATTTGTACTTTCTTATAATGAGTATGTATTACCTTACATAATGTTTCTATTTTAATATTTATGTGTTCTGAAGGGCATTGTGTTAGGTATTTCAAGATGACATTCTTTAAAATTTCTTTTCTGTATTCAGTGTTACATCTTCTTATATTTAACTTCTTTAAAAATTTTTTAGAAATATTTTCTTTATCCTTTTAATTTTTGTGTGTATGAATACACTGCCTGCATGTACGTAATTTCACCCTTGTTGTGCAGTGCCCATGGAGGTCAGAAAAGGATGTCAGATTCCCTGGAACTGGAGTTACAGACAGTTGTTAGCCACCGTGTGGGTGCTGGGATTAGAACCCAGGGCTTCTGCAAGTACAGACAAGGGTCTAAACTGCTGACCCATCTGTCTAGCTCCATATCTATCTTCTTAACCTGGATGGTTCTAGTGGGTGTGAGGAGATACGACCAGACCAAATCCAATGTATTACACCTTGATATCGGACCTCAGTTTCTATAAAATAAGTTATAGTTCAACAGCATTTTATGCTAAAAATCCAAAGAATGGATAAAGAAAAATTAATAATAACTTATTTTAGCTTTTCATTTTGCACATATGTGTATGGGTGGGTGGAGGCTGGAGCTGTATATTTGGTGTCTTCCTCAGTCAATTTCCATCTTCCTTTTGGAGACAGGGTATCTCACCAAACCTGAAGTTCGTTGATTCAGCTAGACTGACTGACCAGAAAGCTCCAGGAATTCACGATTTTCCACCATCCTGGCTAGGGCTACGAATTCAGGCCACGATGCATGGAAATAGTTTTACATTGGTGCTGGGGATCCAGCCTCAAGGGTCCATAATTTTGTAATAAGCAATTTACTGACAGAGCTGTCTCTTCAGTGCTCATCTTTGCAATCAATCATAATAGAGGTTCCATTTGGAAGTCTTCTCTGTGTAGTGACTGTGAAAGGACATGAACTTGTAGTAACCACAATGTGGCCTTCTTGGAAGAAGGGTCTTTGAAGGTGTGCTCAAGTTACAGATCCTGGGGCTGGAGAGACGGCTCAGTGATTAAGGAAGCTTACTACTCTCTCAGTGGAGCCAAATTCAGTTCATCACCCAAATAGCAGCTAAAAACTGTTTATAACTCCAGGTCCAGTGGAGCCAATGCCCCACTCATAGCCTTGGCAGACATTGCAGACACATATTCAATTTGCATACATGCAGGCAAAATACTTATACACATAAAATAAAAATAGCAAACACTTTTTTAAAAAGGTTTAGGATCTTGAGATAGGCTTATTCTGAATGAGATGGTCCTAAATCTGAGGATGGAGCCCTGATTTCAGGGGTCTGGTATCCAAAACTGCAAAGGAACGAATTCCTCTTCTCTTAAGTTGCAGAGCAGTTGGTGGAAAATTATCATAGTATTTCTGGGAAATGAGTACTCCTAAGTATTCTAAAATATGTGTTTTATTTTTTTCAGGACCAATGTCATTTAATACAAACAAACAGCATTTTCAGGACAAGAGCTTACCATTTAAATTTTGTCCTATTTTTATATTACTGGGGGCAAAATCTTCAACTGGACCATGTAGAGTCCTTGTATCAAAAGCTGTATTGTTCTCCTCCAAACCATTGATGAACACACTGATTTCTGTGTGATGCACCTGGAAGAAATTATCACCATTATTAAGAACATAATTTTATTTCATAATATAAATATGTTCTATAGAATAATATAAAAAATTTCTATTAATATTCAAAGATCTTCAATCAGTTAGTCTAATAACTACCTATAGTCCAGGCTAGCAAATTTTTCCTTAAATAGCCAAAGTATTTTGCTTACTTTGCAAACTAAATAATATGGTTTGGTTGCTAAAGATTCCCTTAAATAACATATCACCTCTGATACATTTAAGCAAATGTAGCCATTGATAGTAGGTAAACAAATACACCTGGATATGAAGAGAAAGATGTGGTTACATGCTTGAAAGTCTATACATAGTCTTTCATGGTTACTTTCTAATTCTGAATGTCCAATCGACTGTTTTGACATCAAATTCAGTGTCTATAAATTGTCTTCCTGTTCAAGTGCTTAAAACTTACCTATAAAAGCAACTCAAATTATTAAAATATCTCAAGTGGTAAACAAAAGTTCTAGGAAGGGCTGACAGAGGGATTCAGGTTTAATATCATGCAATTAAGAGGCTGATGTAAACACCATAATTAAGTGCAGTATTTAAAACATTATTATAGCATAGACTAAATGATAATGAGGTATCCATGAAGGTTCACTGATCGAACAAACAGACTACTCTGAGGTGGGACTTTATGATAAAGAAGGCAACACAGACCTGGGGTCAGACAGTGTAGGGAAGTGTCTTTGCTTTCCACTGTGGGTAAAATGAGCCTGCTACTACTCTAAAGACGACTTTCAAATGCCTTTCTCTTAAAAGGGACATGAGACAATCACGGAAGGTAAAACCTTCATTCTCAAAACTTCAAAATTTCAAAAGTTACATCAACTCCTGCCACCAGAACCCTTTTGAGGGTCCACAGATAAAAAACAAGCAAAGTGACCTAGAGCCGAATTCCATATTGTTTAATAGGAAAGACTGCCTTCAAGAAAGTTCGGCAGTGTGGTGTTTCTCCGTTCTAGCAAACATGCTATCTTCTAGCGTGTTCTTTCTTAAACTGACTGACCAGGACTATGTCAGGGTCAAGTTTAAACAAAGCTATAATAGTGGGAGGTTACACAGCAGTTCCGTGGGACTGCATCTATTTCTCTCCGCTGAGCAGGAGGGTTGCACCTTTTTTATTTTTATTTTGCTTGCATCCCATTTTTCACAGCCTGTTACTGTTATTTGGTGTTTGACTGTTATCATTATGAGAGATACAGGCTCTTCTACTCTGTTATTTGTAGCATTATCTCATGTTTTACAACATCTTTGCGCAACATGCAGGGCACATGAAATATAACTAGCGAAAAGTTCTCGGTGGTATTAATGCATAAAAAAGAATGTGGTTCCATCTCTACTGTCTTCACCCAGCCAAAAGCTGATGAACAGCCAATTTTCCTTTATCACATTAGCGCAGCCATGAGGGAAACACATTTGTTCTAGTCAGCTACACTAAAGATACTATTACCAATCTAACATATACATGCTTTATATCAGCAGTATCCTCAGAGCATGAGAGAGCCAACAATATATTAACACTAGCATGACAGTTTATTTAAGAAAAGAAAATTGTCTCTGCAGAGGGACAGAAGTTAGAAACGTATGGCTGAAGCTCGGTGCCACTGGTCTAATAAAGGTGATAATTCTTGGGCTTTCTTTATAGCAGGTAGCACTCCTGTGACAGCTCTGTCATATCATTCAAATAAAAATGTTGTCTTTTACAAGTTTAAAGGTAGCTTTATTTCGAGTCAGATAGAATGCGCGGTTTTGATTTTCTATATTCACTGTGTTATATCTGTCGTCAGGAGTTCAGGACCTTCGTCTTTTATTTATTTATTTTTTTATCGAGTCATCACCTATTTGCTTAGTAGAAGAATTCAGAGTCACTCATGGCGAATTCCCAAAGATGTTTTCACTTGTACAGTGCTGAAAAAATTATTTCTGATGGTCCCCAGTTGCGCTCCCCTGACAGACCACCTTTCTATAAATAAGATTCAGTCTTTGGTTTTCTGCACATGTTTTATGTTACAAGATTGCCCAAACTGTTTGACAATTCTGATCCAGAGCCGCACTGCACAGAGGCTGTGAAGACAACACTGCCCTTTTCGTGAGAGCTCAGGCTGAGCCCTCCTTGCTGGTTATCGAGGGGATAGGAATTTATACATGGGGATTTCTGACTTGTAAAGAGAAAGTCTCCTGCTGAAGCAGACTTCTCACCACTCTCACTCGCTGATCCTGGGCAGACGAAAGTGGGTCTGTGTGTGCTGGTTGATAAGCTTGGAATGAGTGTGTTGGCAAACACAGCAGCCGCCACTGAGGGCTTGAAATTGCCCTGTTAAAAGATCTACAAACATGTTGGATCAAATATATAAATGAGCAGGGCCCACCCAAGCCTTTTCTCCCTGGGAGAGGCCGATTCCATTTGCACCATTAGACTGGTCAGCCGTGTGACCTGGGACAGGCTGGACTCCTCTGTTTGAGTACAAGAGTATTGCATGGAAATAACAATAAAATGCCCCAAACTTTCCTCTTGGATTCCTGCCTGATTGTTAAGGGGTTTAGTTCAAGGAATATGAAGAGAAACGCATGGTGTCATACACTTGAAATGGCAGCACTTGGAAGGCAAGGCAGGAGGATTGCCACAAGTTCAAGGCCAGCCTGGACTGACTACATAGTTGACACTATCTAAAAAAATGACATGGAAATCACTCTCAGGACTAAAGGAGAAGGCTCAGTTGGTCAAGTGCTGGCCATACAATCTTGAAGACCAAGTTGGAATCCCAGAACCCGTGTAAAAAGCAAGATGTGGCAGCACATATCTGTCATCCCTGGGCTAGGGAGGCTGAGCCAAGTGGAGTCCTGGGGGCTTGCTGAGCAGTAGTCTAGCAGACTCAGTGGGCTCTGGGTTAACTGAGAGACCCTGTCTTAAGAAAGAAGGCAGAGATCAATAAAGAAGGACCCTCAGTGCTGACCTCTGCCCTCCACACAAATGTACACAGGCACACACACACATACACACAATTAAATCCACAGGCATACATGTGCCATACAAAAAACTAAAAGTGAAAAATGGAAAGTCACACGTTAAGGCTGGGGAGATGGCTCTGTTGGTAAGTTACTTTCCCCATAAACAAGAGGACCTTCAATTGGATATCCAGCTTTAATGTGAAAAAAAAAAAAAACCTGGGGCAGGCTTCAAATGTATGCACACACATATGCATACACAGACATACACATGCATGTAGCACAAAATATTTGCTAAAGAAAGTCTCACATGAGCTGAGTAACTATCAAAGGGAAAGTTAAACAAAACCGTCTAGGTTAGCACTCTGCAAGCCAGCACTGTTCCTTGACAAGGCAACTCTGTCTAACTTTTCTATTGTTGTTGGTCACTCACAACCCACTGAGACCACGGACACAGTCTGGGAGAATCAGCAGTGCCTATGCTGACCTCCCTGGTGAACACGGTTTTACATCACCTGAGTCTTTCTGTTTTGAACTAGACTGAGTTAAACAGCCGGCCAGTACCAACCGTGGCCATGAGTTCTACGAAGGAACATCACTCACAATCATTTTATCAACAGACTATATGTACAATAACAGAATAATATTAACCTACTAGGTACTGTTTGCATCACTATAAATTACCACAGTTGTTTTAAATGTAACTACTGACTCCTTTGCAATATTCTTTTTTTTAATTTTATGTGTATGAGTGCTTAGCCTGCATGCATTTTAGAGCACTGCATGTGTGCAATCATATAGAGGCCAGAAGTTGGACTCAGATCCCTTGGCACTGGAGTTATGAATGGCTGTGAGTCACCATGTGGGCATTGGGAATCAAACCCAGGTCCTCCAGAAGAGCAACCTCTGAACCATCTCTCCAGCCCCCAAGCAAGTACTGAATCTTAGTGCAGTCAAAGAAGTATTATCTTTCCAAGGAGTTTCTGTAGGAAGATGCCTTAATTTGTGTACGTGCATGTGTGTGCACGCATACATGTGTGTATCATGTATTGGACCTTCTCTGTGAGACTTACTTCCTTAGAAAGGTCACAACCCTCCAATTTTGATAATTTCACTCTGGTTTCATCTTAGTCAAACCATCTTAGGCATTCTGAATGACAGTTTTTTTAAATCAATTGAACATGAAGGGTTTAGCGACACATGATAAATTCAAATTCATCTTCTAAAGATAATATTGGATTATACAAATATTCTGAATGTTAAGCATTCAATAAGAAAGGAAACCGACATGATGAGTCAGAAGAAGAATCAGCTTTATTTGTAGAAAAAGAGTCTCAGACTTTCTGAAATAGAAATTCCCCTGAAATAGAATTTTCTATTTCAAAGTGAAAAAAAGACTTGCATAAAAATCCCACAGTACTGTCTGCAATTCTTAAGCGTAAGACTGTTTATCTTGAAAACTCCATAAATTTATTTTAAAATGTCATGTGTATATTACATGTCTGTGAGCACATGGACACCTCCTTCGTTCCCCCAATTTTTTTGTCATTTTAAATCTGAGTGGTTTACAACTCATTGTACCCAGTTTTATACGTAACAGTTGCTATTAGCCAACCTCCAGTGTATCGGTAAAGGACTCTCAGTAGCTGGTGATCATGGATGTTTAATATTGTCTCTGTGATGTATTTATTTCTGCATGGGTATTTGTCTGACTTTTTAGCACTATTAAAACATGTACACCAGGCACCAATTCAAGAATCCTTTGCCAACTGCTTCAGCATTATCAAAGAAGTTAACATTAACATTTGCCATCTACGGAAAAAATACCATGTCAGGAAATCATCTAAAATGGGACTTTGGTTCATTTGATTTATAGCAATCCATACTAAACATTTTCATGCTAAAGGTAATAAAAATGAGTCTCAAAGGATTGAAAACAAAAAGACTGGTTCCAGAGCCAACTGGAAGAAGCCAGTTTGGTCAGTCAGCTCAGTCTACTTGGAAGTAATAAACAGTGGATTCACTGGCCTTATCACTGAGTCTTTCTGTCTGTCAGCCTATGGACCCGGGTTTCTGGCTGCAGCCCCTCCCCGCCCCCGCAGCAAGAAGATGGAGGCCTCCGTAGTTCACTTACTTCAAGTGTGGCTCCACCTTAGGATCCCCGCTCCAGTGCTATCCCACATTAAAAGTGAGAATATTAACTCTCTTAGAACTTATAGCTCTTCCAACCCTAAGCCTCCAAAGACTTTGGAAATTCTTTACTCTCTGACCAAGATTTATTATTTAAAACGATTGAATTGAAGGGTAGCTTCTAATAACTCCAATTCATAAGTCTCAGTTCTAACTATTGACAATATTGTCCCTTCCTCACTTGACTGCAAACCAATAGCAGATTTGAAGGCGCTTCTGCAACTTGAATATTTAATGGGCACATTACATATACTAAGCAGGGTGCTTCACGTGAGGGGTGTAAAGCACAGGTGTTTTCTTCAGAACCTCTTTCTGCAGTGGAAACAGGATAGACAAATGCATCCAGTTCAGGGCGGTAAATGCAGTAAGTTAAAAATGAACAGAGCACTCTAGGCGAAATGGAGAACCATCCTAGAAACACTCTTGCTGGCAGGTGGGTGACCCTCCACTATGCTCTCAGTCCTTGCTCTTTTTAGTGTCTCTTTCTCTATTATCTGTGATTTCACTCTTTTAGGGGTCTGTACTTTGTGTGGCTTCAAAAGTAGAATAGAGGCTGGAGAGAAGCTCAGTGGTTAAGAGCACTGACTGCTCTTGCAGAGAACCTGGGTTCAGTTTGCAGCAGCCACATGGTGTCTAACAAGCATTCGTAACTCCAGGTCCAAGGCATCTGATGGCCCCTTCTGTTCTCCATGAGCATCATACAACACGGATGTACTTACATCCATGCAGGCATAACATTCATACACATAAAAAAATAAAAATAAATAATTTTAAGTACAATGTATGTCAAAATTATAGGAAAGTTGCCAAAATATAAATTTCTTTTCTAATCAGCTTGAAATTAAATTTCTGATGTAATGACCTAATATTCCCGAATCCTAAAGGACACATTTGCAACCTTCAAAACAAAACAGAGCCATCAAAACCAGAAAATTGACTCTGATACATCCCTGTATATTATCCTCAAAGGCTACTTCCTGCCAGTGGTCCCTGAAATGTCCAATAGAGGAAGGAAATCTGCTCACAGGCTGCACTTGCCTGCCATGCCTCCCGGGTCTCCTTTAAATTGGACCAGTTCCTCAGTCTATCCATGATGGTCACAACTGTCCAATCAGCACAGTTTGCCTCACCTGCTCAACAGAGCACCTCTCAGTTTGTGTTCTCTACTGTTTTCTGTGTTCATGTGTGTATAACGTATGTGGGTGACACAGTGACCTTACAACTTCTGTGGGACACTTTAGTTCTATGTCTTCATATTAGAGCTCTTAGCTTTCATTCTGTGTGTTAAGAGAGTGTCTTCAGGGCTTCCCCAGGACGAAAACACAAATCCCCTGCTACAGCTAATGAACATTCAGCGAGCAGATGCGAAGACTATAAATAGCTCCTTCCTCAAAAACTTCAATATGTACATTTACTTCCACCTGAACAAACTTGTGGTTCTACCATATTTAGTGGGGCACAATACATTTTTCTCAATATTGTTCTTTATGGATCAAGCAATTGAACTTAGGGTCTTAGATATGCCAGGTGTGATGGTCTGAGTAAGTGTCACCCATAGGCTCCAAGGATTTGAACACTGCATCCTCAGGTAGAGGTGCTATTTTGGGAGGTTTCAGGAGGTGGGGCCTTGCTGGAGGAAGCACATCACTGGCGGCTGGCTTTGAGAATATGCAGTGATGCCCACTTCCAGGCTATCTCCTCTTCCTGTGCCTGCGTGAAGCTGTGAGCGCCCAGCTTTCTGCTCTGACTGCCTCTCAACACCATGACCCACTTTCACTCTCTAGACTCTAAGCCCTCTAGAACCGCGAGCCCAATAAACTCTTCCTCCTATTGCCTTGGTCATGGTGCTTTATTACAGACACAGAAAAGTAGCAGAGCTAACAGGCAAGTCCTTCACCACTGAGCTGTGTCTCCAGCCCTGTGTCTCCTGTGTATTTTGAGACATGGTCCCACTAAATTTCCCAAGCTGACCTCAAATTTGAAATCCTCCTGCCTCAGCTTTTCAAGAAGCTGGTATAATGGGTCATGACCACCAGGCCTAGCTCCAGTGCATAATTTGAAGTTCATGAGGTTCACGCTTGGAGAGGGAAGGCCCTGCAAAGTGAATTCTGCATCTTACTGACATGTTCCCAAAGATTCTAGAACTTAGTCTCATGACTTTATATTTTTTAGTATTTTTTTCTTCTCTGTCTTGAGATGATCCCACCCTTAGATCTGAAACCAGCCATTTTCCCAAGGAACTATGGTTCCTTTTCATAATGACTGGTATGTAGAAACAAAGGTCAGTTGCTACTCCTAGTGAAAGATACAAACACAAAAATTGAAAGTCTTGTACCAATGGCCTGCAGCCTCTCCAACTTAACTGCTAGAATACGTCTTCGGGCCATCTAGATAGTTCTCCACCTATTTCCTCAAATATTGGCTTAGCAGAGCCTTTCCTAGTAAACTTCATCAAAGCCTGGACTCGTAAGACCTCTGATAAGTTTCTTATGTCCTTGTTTCTTTCTTTCTCTTCCCTCTCTTATTTTAATATTTATATGTTACATGTGTGTAAATATATGATGTATGTGTGTGTAAATTCATGTGTGTGGGTGCATGTGGCAGTTAGGGGACCACACTGAGTGGTGGTGCTGCCTTTCCTCTGGTTTGTGACCAGTTCTCCTGTTTGCCACTGTGTGCCACAGGCTAGCTGGCTGCCAGATTTCAGGGGTCTGCTGTTTCTGCCTACATCTTCCCATAGGGGCACTGTAACACACTGCAAGGCCTCACTCTCCCTTAGCCCTTGGTATCCAAACTCAGATACTCATACTTGGAGGTCAAGCGCTGCACCACTGATCCATCTTCCCAGGCCCTAACTAGCACTCCCAGCATAACATTCGAATCCGTCCCCAGTTTGGTTTCTTTTCTTTCTTTGTTGTTAGTGCTTTTTCTCCACCTAGAACATAAAATCCTCCCCTTATTTTAGTCACTGCAACCCTTCATTTCCCAGAACAAGATAGCTGCCTGCTGGACACTCGATGTCCATCCCATGAGTGAAGCTTCAACCCAGTTCACTCAGTTCAGCAAAATATGACAGTGGGGCCAGGCGGGGCGGAGTGGGGGACGAGCAAACTGAGGACCAGAGGAAAACAGAATGTGGAGACAGGTTGCTCCCTGCTTCCGGGGTGCTGACTTAGTCCTTGTTGTGTTTCCTTCCTCCCTTCCTCCCTCCATTCTCTCTTTCCTTCCTTATTTTATCTTGTTTTGATTTTGTTTTTTTGAGACAGGGTCCCCCTGATTGGCCTGAAACTCACAATGTAGATCACACTGGCCTAGATCTCACAGAGATCCACCTGGCTCTCCCTTCCAAGTGTTGGAGCTAAAGGCATGTACCACGATGGCTGGCTTTTCTTTCCTTTTGTTAGTTTAAAGATGCGACTGATTTTACTTTTGATTCTAGAAGAAAATGACACTTTGAATAAAAGTAAATGCACATTCACTATCCAATCCTGCTTCTTTTTCAATAAAGTAAATGAAGATTGCAAGTTGTAAAAAGCAGGCTCAGACTCTGCAGCCCTAAGTACCCTGGAACTATGTAACCCAGGCTGGCCCCAAACTTGAGGCAATCCTCCTGCCTCAGACTCCTCAGGGTTGGGATGATGGCTTGAGTCACCACATCTTAAATGAAGATTTTAATGTTTTGGATTGAAAAATCACCTTTCTCTCTAAATCCCACCCAGCTTTTATTTTATGCCTTTTAAAACTGTAGGGATAAAGAAGAACACCATTCAACAGCTCCTGCCTGAAGGAAGATGATAAAAGTGGTAAACACTGGGTTTCTCTTCACACATTCAGGGAATAAAGTAACTCTGTCAAGAGAGGGGAACTCACTTCTGACACTGAGTCAGAACCATCAGTCCTCAGCTGCTGTCTTAAAGATCCTATGTGTGGTTCTTTATAGGGAGAAACACTGTCCTGACACATAAACCAAACAGAATCAATAACTCTCTGACAATGCATAACTAGTAAGTGGTAAAAACTTAAAGATGACCTTTCCTATGGAATAGATGGGCCTATTAATGCCCTGTCGTGTGTGTCCGTGTTCATACGCATGTGGTGAGGGTGTGTGTAGGAGTGTGTGAGCCAGAGGTGGGTCCGATTCTTCCTCTTTGTGCCACAATCTTATTTTTGAGACAGTCTCTCGTAGCACCTAGAGCTCACTCATTGGCATGCCTGTCCCCAAAGCTTCCGGTCTTCATCTCCACAGGGCTGGAGTTAGGAGCAATGCTGTCACACTTGGCCTTGCACATGCATTCTCGGGTCCAAACTCCCAAGCTGACACAACACACATGTTACAGTTTAGGCCATATCCCTGGCCCCTGGTGCTATGTTCTTAAAATGCATGTTGTTCCATGAGCACCCATCTTCTATGTATTTTAGGTCAACTTACATTTTTTTTTTTAACTCCAAAGATACTATGAGAAAAATTTGTTAAAACTATGTCTCATAAACTAAAAGAGGCCGCATCAAACCAAAGGAAAACTATGGACTTTCTTTGCCCATTTCAGAGCAATGGATCAGGACATCAGATGTGAAAGTCTGTACTCTGGAATGGAGAATGATGCTTCAAAGCGACCTTTGTTTAAAAGGCTTCTATATCTTAAAACTGGTGAGGAAGTTCATGTCTACAAACCATGTTCCCAATCAGCAATTTGCATTGGACAATAAAGAAATAAATCAGACTATTAAATGACCACCTACCAAGTCAGAGGTTCATGAGCCTTAAACACAAAAATCACGTCAGTGTCAGTGTCCTAACTTTTCTCTTCTTTGCCACCAGAAAAAACAAGATTCTCTAGTTCACATCATGGATTTGGACAATATAAATACTTCATTATCATATGGAGAACTTCATGGTGGCAATTGGGCTGCCAAATTTGAGTGACATTCTTGAATGGATATTCTTTGAATGTGTCATATTAATTTAGCACAATCTTTACCTGTTTTGTCTCAGGCTATTTCTTCTCTGTGATAAGCATCAGTTGTTAAAAAACAAACATAAAAATGTGGTAAGGTTTTGCATTCAGATATTTCTACTTTGCAAAAGCCTGGGTCAGACTTCCACAAAGACTGACAGACCTCAGAATTCTGAGGTCCAGATAAAAATCATTTGTTATGAAAAACACCTAGGTGCAGATTTTACTCATTAAAAAGAAAAATAATGAGCTTATAAGTGTTTTCAGCAATTGTTAAAACAAAGAATGAAGGGAGGTATTAAAGGGTGAAACAATTAAAAGGTAAGGTTGAGAATTACCATGCCTATAATATTAAACAGAAAAAAAACAACATAATACCTATTATCCCTCCCAGAATGCTTACAGCTAAGTACTTCCCCTAATTCTTGCAACAATGGGTATTTGTAAATTAGTAGAACTTCCTGACCACGGAAATATAATTAGACTTAGGCGGTAGCTTACTACTTTATACAAACTCACCTTGGAGCTAGAATGAACATTTATTTAGTTTGAGATCTCAGTGTTTTGAGAGTTATTTTAAAGCATGGTTTGTAAAGAATAAGAAATATAGAATTAACTAACTCTGTGCTGTCACTCAGTTTCCTGTTCTTCTCAAGAAACCCTTTAATGCCCACATAGACCTAAGTTGTTACCTAGAATCAGTCTATCATATGGTCCTATTTTATTGCTTTGTAAATTACTTCTCTCTCCATACACATAGCTGCGTATTCAGGGTTTCTTTCTCCCTCCTCACTCATCCCACAATACGCACATACATGTGCATGCCATTCACATGCAGTAACATCAACTCTAATGCTTTTATTAGGCAAGATGGATGAACTACTCAAAGATTCAAAGATGGATTTCTCTGGGAGACTTTACCATAATCTTATGTGTGACTTCTATGGTCTCTCTACTCATCCCTTGCTTGGAACTCCTAGTTTAGGTCTGTCTGCAGGTGAGATCTTCCCACTCACCTTAGATTGGACCCAGTCACTATGGGTAGCTCTGGCACAGAATTCATTCCCTTGGCATGGGAATTCTGTTGCATCCTGACCCATGTACCTGCTTCTCATGACCTCTGCACTCCAGGCTCGGTTGGCCAGCGAGCCCCAAGGATCCACTTATCTCTGCCTCCCCAGGTTATAAGCATTTACCAACACACTTGGCTTCATTTTATTTTTTTGACCTGGGTCATGGGAATTGAACCAGAGCCTGTTCTTCCAAAGTAAAGACTTTACTTCAGAGCTATCTCCCCAGCTTGGAATACCACCTTACTGTCATTAATGAAATGTGAGAAACAGTCTGTTCACGAAATCTGAAGATGACACTAACTTGGTAGATCCAGAAAAAGCCAGTGATGTGCACAGCATAAAAATGCAAGAAATTAGACACTGCAGTGAAACTCACAATGAGATTTCCTCCAGTTAAATGGAAGGTCATAGAGAATATATATCTTAAATAATATCTGCTTCTAAGTAGCTCAAAATGCTACTTGAATGAATTGCTACTACATGAATTTTGCTAATACAGCCTCCTACTTAATAGGAAATAACCCTGTTCCCAGCACCAGACAGAAAACAGACCTTGAGAAATCAAAGAGACCAGCGAGGATAAGAATAAAGGGAGAGAAAGTTCTGAGGCCAGGAAGTGTTTATGAAAGAGTATGTGGATGTGAAAGAGACCGTGTGTGTGCATGTGTATGTGCGAGTCACTTGTCATGCAAGGTTATGAAGATGTGTGTTATTCCGAAACAGATTCAGTTGCAAGCAGTGCTACAAGAGAGGTCAGAGAAGGTTGACTGTGAAGATATTTAATGCGTGAAGAAAAGATGAGAGAGGGGAACCAACTGAATGATTAGCTGAGCCAAAGATTTAGAAAACGAAACTAATTAGGAAAAACACAACCTGAGCTCTTCAACAAGCACTATCAGAACAGACTGGAACAGAGAAGCTGGTTCATGACAGAGGTCTGCATAGAACTGAGCATAATTACGTATGTCTTTGTAGTATTCAAAAGTACTTTGAGCTCCCCATGACATGTCAACTTTCACTGTCAAGCACTTTTAGAGAGTTTACCCAACCTTTCTATTTTTTATATCTTTGGTACGCAACAAATATTTTATAAGTTCCTGGCATGTATAAAGGCATACATTATCTGCCTACAATATATTTATAAATCTGTCTATTAATTGATAATGAAACCTGCCTAAGTAACAACTGTCATATGAACACTATCAAACAGTGCCACAGGGACAGAGGAGATCAGGGAGACAACCTTCAGAAGGGAATCAGAGTGATCTGCACAGAGGCATTCCTCTTAGGACTGGTCATTGGAATGCATATGTGAAAGAACTGAGAATGAGGAGGAAGGGAGAATAACACGCAGGCCGTTTAAACAGTTCAAAGAGCTGAAAATCAGCTAACGTGTGGTCAGCCTCAGATGGGCCATCTGTATCAACCTCTCCCTGAAATCAGGGAACAGCAAGAAGAGGAAAGAAAGAACGTACGAGCCTGAGAGCGAGGGGATGCTATGAAACACTGTGGACGTCACATGGCTCTAGTACACATGAACTCCTAGCAGCTCCGTTTACCCTCAGAAGACCCACACAGGATCAAGGCAATTAAAAATTCCAGCATGGAAACACGAGGAATTCAAAGACCCTACGCCTAGCTGAGGAGCTATCGGGAGGTGATGGTCATGGGGAGGGACAGCCACTTTCATTAGAGGGTTGGCTTCTGGGAGATTGCCCGTGCCCCACTGGGCGACTCCACACCCATGGACATCTGGGCAACATGAAGAGAACTTAGTAGGTTATAAGAAAAAAGGGGACACGAAGTTGGGAAAGAACAGGGAAAGGAGAGGTAGGGAGAGAAAAGCAGGTGGATGTGTCCAAAGTACGGTGTATGTATTTATGAAATTTTCAGAGTAAATTTAAAAGCCGGAATGTATAGGCAGTCAACACCGAGTGATGTCAAGCATGAAGATCTTTCTTTATTATTATTCTTATTTTATTTTTCTATATGTATGAGTGTATTGTGGCAAGCATGTAAGTGCACCAATGTTGTGCACTGTCAATGGAGGTCAAAAGAGGGTGTTGGATCCCCTGGAACTGGAGTCAAGGATGTTTGTTAGCTGCCGTGTAGGTGCTGGGAACTGAACCCTGGTACTCTGCCAGAGCAGCAAGTGCTCTTAACCACTGAGCCATCTCTCCAGCCCCTAAAGCATGAAGGCCTTGAGGGAATAACAGGAAGCATATGATTTTAAGAAACTCAGAAAACCTTGTCCCTAAAGTTTATGGGAGATAAGGACAGTGAGTTCCAAATGTCATGTCACAACTTTGGCTCTCCATTTCCTGTTTCTTCCAGTGGGGGCTGCCAGCATTCCTTCTTTCACTCACAGATTCAGTCAGGGCAGGGCATCCAGACTTGGCCAAGTTCAGACATGCTGCGGAGGCTGAAGGGGGCCAATTGTAAAATCTTTCACTTGTTCTGCGGTTTAGGAGAGGGCACTAACAAAAGTCACTGTGCTAATTCTGCAGATTTCACAGAAAGGCTGATGGCATCCATACACAGATTTTGAAATAAAAAAAAAAACTCCTTAAAGAATATGATGCTGAAGGAGTTAAAGGAGAAATAGGTGTACACTGACACATAGAAGGGGATATTACTCCTGGGAAAGAGCATATGCATTTGGGAGACCAGAGAGTTGGCTCAGGGGTTAAGAGTACTGACTGCTCTTGTAGAGGACCGGGATTCAGTTCCCAGCACCCACATAGTATTTAACAACCACCCTAACTTCAGTGCCATGGGACTCTGATGCCCTGTTCTGACCTCCACAATAGTATTTAACAACCACCCTAACTTCAGTGCCATGGGACTCTGATGCCCTGTTCTGACCTCCACAATAGTATTTAACAACCACCCTAACTTCAGTGCCATGGGACTCTGATGCCCTGTTCTGACCTCCACAGGTATTACATGACGGGGGTGCACTTACATTCATGCAGACAATAGACTCATACACATCAAAAATAAAATACTAAAAAAATATGCATTTTCACAGATCCAAGGAAGATGGAGGCCTTTGGAAAACAGAGTTGAACATCGTGGAATAATCAATGCAAGGAATAGCATTCAGGACGTTTGGGTAACAAGCTGTCAGACGTGAGTCACTGAAGGTCGATGGTTCACTTGCAATTTCATCACTAGGAGGCCTTCATAGGACTGCATGCATTCAAGGCCAGACTGAGCTACCTAGGAAGACCTCATCTCAAAAACACATGAAATAGGGCTAGAGACACAGCTCTGTGGTTAAGACCATGGATTGCTCTCACAGAAGACCTGAGTTAAATTCTCAGCATCCACGCTAGGCAGTTTATAACTGCCTGAAATTCCAGCTCTAGATCCACCACCCTTTCTGGCTTCCTCAGGTCCTGCACTTAGGTGAGGATAATCCCACACAAGCACATACGTATGATTAAAATATGAAATAGAAAACAAAAACATATTTGTTCCAAGCTAAGGAACCCTAAAACTTAATGTAGTAATATTTGTAATATTTGAATTTTGAGTATTCAATGACAGCAATATGGCAACATAAATCTGGGAATTACGGGTCTTGCAATCGTGATTATACAAACAGACTTGAATTCACAGAAGTCAAGAAAGTTCCACAGAGATGACATAAAATGTAAACTACATAATGTAAAACAAGAGGTAAAGAGCCTGGGTGGAAAAAGAAAGGCTCTTAAAAGAGGACTTTTATGCAAATTAGATGTAGAAGAAAGAAACTACCTTGACCACTAATCTTGCAGGATAAAAGCCTGATGAAGCAGATAAGTTTAAAAGAGACATTAGAGAAATCAAAACAGTAATGAGAGATGGTTACATATTCAGCAATAAAAGTTTAGTGTATTCCACCAAAACAAATATAATTAGTGCTAAGATACGTACTATTGACTCTATAATTTTAAGGATAAAGAAAGAAATCTATAAAACTCCCAGAAAAAAATATTTACAGTACAAAAATCATTACTAAGCTTGTCACAGATTTTTCTTCACCAGAACAAGTGTGTATCAAAAGTTCAGAAATGAAAGGATATAAAAAGAAGCACAAAACAGGACAGACATTATCCCCAGATAGACATGTGCAAGGTGTGCTTGACTCTGAAATGACTCAAAGGTAGATCACTAGTCATGTTCCCTTTCAGAAATGAGAGTTCCACCAAAAAGAAGGTCCAAGTCACATTAAGACATAAGTGTGCTTTAAAATAATAGCTACAGTGTTGAATCCACTTACATTTTATAAATTCTACAGTAGCAGTTATAAAATATTTTATGGTAGCTGAAATGAAAACAACATAATTTGAATATAAGGATTTTGTTATCATATGTCGGGATAATCTTCATAATCCTTATTAATCCTAACAAACAGGAAAATGAAGGTGGAATGGATGAGGTAGGGAGAAAGAGAATCACAAAAGAATCCCGTGATAATTCTCTCATTTGTCTAAGGGGACAAAATATTTTGATATATGGATTTTATGAATTGCGAGATACAGACAAGCATCGTTTCTGGACACTGTCCCCTGAGGGGTCACATGTGAGGTTGTCCTCTGACCTCCACAGATTCTTGCAGGCTGGGTGACTACCCAGCCCCAGAGGTCCACCTATCTCACTGTCTAGCCCTGAGATCACAAGAGGTCACTACCGCACCTGGACCAGCTTTAAGAACTCAGGTCTCCGTGCTTGTGAGGCGTGCACTTTACTGACAGAACCAACTTCCGGGCCCAGAGATCTGACTGATCCTTTTTCACAAATGATTAAATAATCTACAACCACTATGGTTGCATTTAGACAATTTTCGCAGATGTTGATAATTTTGTAATTAGTAGGCACGAACCCTTTTGTGTATAGAATATTTTTCTATAATATGTAGTCTCCTGATGGGCCAGAGTGTTTTTCAAATTAATGGGGTGGATACATCATAGAGACTTCAGTGGACAAACACTGAATCTATTAAGTACTCAGGAATACCCTTTACAGACCCTTAAACATTAAAATCTATTTTATAGCTACACTTCCAAAATGTGTCATTGGGTCTTTAGTGCCCTGTGCCCCGGGGACAGAAATGAATGACCTCATTTTAACATTCAACCCGAAGGTGCTTTTCCGTCTGTGCTGTCTCCCTTCCCCCGTCCTTACATAGTCTGAATTAGGTATGAGGCAAAGCTCGGTACTCAAGTAGGAACTCAAAGGTCCACCTGACGCATGACAGACCTCTCAACAGTAGCTTCTCTTTTGTCGGAATCTCCGGAGAATCAAGCTTGTGTCACAGGTAACTAACCCACATTCTCATGAACAATTTTGGTGCAGGGAGAGCTTTGTGCAGGATTTCATCACACTAGCCAGTTACTTAGCTATTTAAAGTGAAAAGCTAGACTTTCATAAATGCATACAATTAACCATTTTTTGTCTTTAATTAAAAGAGGTAATTTTCCCATAAGGCAATGACATCCAAAATTTGACTCAAAATGAGTGGCAATGAAACGAAACTATATTAAGGCAAGAATAATTTTTCTACAAATGGAACTTCTTTCCTGGGTTGTCCACTTAAAGGGGACAGGACTTTCTCCCAAGGGTTTTCTCTTTCCCTGGAAGCCCACCAGTCATTCACAGTGATGGTCCTCAGGGCTGTGGGTCTCAGCAGCAACTTAACTTTGATGTTCTTTCCATAGTTTTATTTTGTAAAAGAAAATGTCAATCTTTGTGTACTAATGACTCTGGGAGCTGCAGAGATGCTCTGGAGCTCCTGTTGCACAAGCAGGAGGAACACAGTTCATACCTCAGCATTATGTAAAGACATAGGTGTGGCTATGTGTGAGTCCATAGCTCCATCACTGAGAGAGCAAACACAGGAAGACCAGGCTCTCTGGGGGTGACTGGCTTCCAGCCTCACTCTAGGTTCAGGAGGAGACTCTGCCTCAGAAGAGGAAGACAAGAGAGCAAGAGAGAAGGACCCTAAGATCGTTGTCTGGTCTCCCCACTTGCAACCACTGCACTCAGACACGCTTACACACCAGATACACATAAGCATGCATATACATGAGAACTAAGACTTCAAAAATGCAGATTATCAAGAGGATTCCAAAGTAGTTAATTCTCAGAAGACGACTGTCCCTGTCCACATGGGTGACAGGGAACCACTTTTCTCCTGAGAGTAACTTTCCACATACCATTAGCCACCTGCACAGGGCCTTGTTCTAAGTAAGACCAAAATACAAGCACCATGTTAAGAAGGTGAAACAGTCAGAGAGCGCCAAAGCAGGAGAAGCCAGAGCACAGCTTATCTGCAGAGCGCTGGTCAGAGGGCAGCTTGCTCCTAAGCTCTAAGAACACACTCATATGACTAGCTGAAGTTCCTGCCAGAGTTGTTCTTTTTCTCTGACAAATTCCTGCCTTTGGTTACTTACTATGCAAGCCCTCCCTTGCTCCCCAAAGCTAGTCTTCAGATGTCCCCAGGAATGTGGACACCACTCTATTAAAGGCAAATCATGGTGAACCTTAGGTGACAAATTTTCACTTATAAAAGTCATATATATATATAATATTATAAATTATATATATAAAGAATAGAGGCATAGGGATTGGAGAGAGATATCTCAGCAATTAAGAACAATGGCTGCTCTTCCTGAGAATCCCTCTCCAGTTCCAAGCACCCACATGGCAGCTCACAACCATCTCTAACTCTGGCTACAGAGGGTATGACACCCTTTTCTGACTTTTGCAAGCACTGTACACATGTGGTACACTTACATTCATGCAGCTACAGCACCTATACATATAAAATAAAATAAATAAATCTTTAACAAATAGGAGCATCAAAAGTAGCGGAAGATAAAGATACCAGAGGGCTTAGGTCTTGAATTTCTGGTACAATTAAAATGAGAAAAAGATTTTGGATGAAACTGATTATCTTATCATGGTATACTAATGTGGGTATATATATGTATGCACACATAAATTATTAGTCTTCTTGATACACATAACAAGGATACTTTTTTAAAAATGGTGAATTAGAATCCTCTGCATGCTGTCTAAATAGTAAATAAATATTTATGCATCTCCTCATGTTTTGAAATTCAGCTTCTGTTTATGAAAGAGAAATAATGGCTCCATTTTATTTTTTCTCTGTGTGTTTGTGTCTGTGTTTATGTGTGTGCAGGTGCACACATGCCTACACTCACATGAATATAGAGGCTACAAATCAGTGTCTGATGTTTTCCTCCATCAGAATCCACTGTTCTTTTTGAGTAGGAGTCTCTCACTGAATTGAGAACTTACTGATTCCACAGGACTAGCTGCCTGGGAAGCTCCCAAAATGCTCCTTTCTCCATCTCCCCAGCATTTGGACTTCAAGGTGCATGCCAACATGCTTGGGTGGTTAGGGATGCCACCTCGGGTAATCACGTATGTCTAGGAAATGCTCTAAATGTATAAATGTTTCTCATTATAATAAAACATTTTCATTTTAAAATCTTACACCCCATACTTTAGTAGGAGCAAATCCTAACTTCATATTCAGTAAGTTCTTGACTTGTCTTCTCCCTTTCCTCTACGTAGATGATACCCATTCATTTCTAAAAGAGATTTACATGCTGGAAGAATTGAGCACTAATGGCACAGAAAGCAAGCACACCCTGGTCAGTGTATTCATTACAGATTCTAACCAGACCTGAATGAAGACAGTTCAGTGTTTCTAAATGTGTCGCCATTCTGCCTCTAACTCATTTCTCACACATCACTGGAAATAACGCAGGGTGGAAGGTCTAGCCAGAAGGCCTCTTGGTACTTAGGTATCAAGTGAACAAAACAGCAGCATCCTGCATCTCACCTGTCAATACGTTTACCACTGAAAGCAAAAGTGGAGAAAAACTAAACTGTCAGCTTTGAAAGAGCAAGATAAAAAATGCCAGCACACACTGAGGCAATGATTTTGAAAAACCTCTACCTACTTGAGCTTGGGTTTTTCTCCTGTGTGAAATGTGTAACTACATCATCAGAATTGTTTGATGTCTTAAAATCTAGAGAAGATGGAAATCTGAGAGCAACGTGTGTTTGCTTTGAAATCACAGGGTTGAAGCCAGGTCTAGGCTGATGCAACCCCTCCTGTCAGTCAGTCAGTCAGTCAGTCAGTCAGCCAGTCAAATAATGGGATTCCAGGGCTTTACAGTGTTGTTTGTAGAGAAGACTTAAGCTCAGATTATTAAATCTATACATCCCTAAAGTTTCCCAGTCAGCCGCTTAATGACTTTAACACAACTCAAAATTTTAGACTGAAATATCATAATTATGATTGAATTCACATCGTGACTGAATGTCTTCTTGAACATAAAACTGCCAATCTCAACTATTTTCTGAATCTAAACATTTAGAAATAAAACTATGCTATAATTTTATTTTATGTACTGAGCTATGTG
This sequence comes from Eospalax fontanierii, assembly GCA_035773235.1. Classification (NCBI taxonomy): domain Eukaryota; kingdom Metazoa; phylum Chordata; class Mammalia; order Rodentia; family Spalacidae; genus Eospalax; species Eospalax fontanierii. The sequence continues at coordinate 7,202,313 of CM069535.1, forward strand.
CTTTCTATGGTTCAATTAAGTCTTTTCAAAATGGTTACTTTAAATTATATTCACCTTAAACAACCAAATATTCTTGAAATGGATACTTTTATACATAAATGTTTTAAGAAAACTGATAAATCTAAATAATTGGCAAGAGATAAAAATGTAAAATGTAAAATGGTGAAGTGTGAAGGATTTATTTCCTTGGATTTCATAAACATATCAAATCTCGTAGATTATAAATTTATGCAAGATATGAGGCCTCCCTCCAACCCATACACAAGCATTTCTTGCTGCCTTACAGTGTTACAATCACTCATCAAGGAAACCCTTAAAACTAATTAATATCCACTGCTTTTAACTAAATTAAAACCGGAACACACAAGTTATTTTTATTAAAACAGTAAAGACAAATTATTACTGTATTCTGTTCAGAGATAACCAGAGGACTGAGGAGACCATCAGTTATCAGCCGTGAATATATTTAAATACAGATTCACACATGCAGTACTGGGGTATGAAATAAACATCAGGCATCAAGTCTAAGCTCACTGTCAAGAGCTCGCCCAAGCTGCTAACCACAGAGTTCAGTTGAAGGTAACCATCGGTCAGACGTCATCTGTGCGAGTGAATATGCTTAAGCTGGTCTGTGACTCAACCAAAATTGCTTTGGTCTTATTGACATTCAATCGCAGGAAGTTGCAGCCCTTCCAGGCCAAGAGACAGTCTGACAAAACCACGAGTGTTTCCAGTGACAGAAAGCTTTAAACACAGAAGTAACTACCATGAGAACCCACACAGGACTCAACTGTATGATCCTCCACAGCGACTCTGGAAATTGGTCAGTCAGTCGCCAACCAGTCACAGAAGTCCTGAAATCTCATCGCATGCTGTAATGTCTGCCAGCTTGCTCGGATAACAAACCATTATTAATCTGTAAAAAATAATGACTATAGATTTGACTGACAGTGAAGTCCTGCCAGAGTAGTCTAAAAGTTTCTACTGCATTCTGTTTAACCTGGTTTCTTCTCTGTGCAGAGTTTCTTTTCAGTTTTCCTCCCATTTGAGACTTGCCCCCCAGCACATCTCAATAAATAATCGTCTGGCATGTACGACAAACTCCAGAGGGTCAGTTTTCAACAATGCCTGGCAGACAGTTTTTGACAGGAATTGAGTTTGCATAAGCATTGCATTTTACCCACCAGAACTAAGTTGAGTGAGGTTAAGTGACTTGCTTAGAGTTGTTTCCCCCGGGCACTGTGACCTTAACTCCTGGAGTCTGCCGCTGTACACAGTCTTCTCCTCTAAGCCTCAGTCCTCCATTGGACAAATCTAGTCATCCCTCTTCAGTCTGTACTTATCTTCAATCAGGAAAGGTGTGCTGAGTTTCAGGATGCTTGTGATGCCCGGCTTGCCTCAGTGACTGCTTTCAGCCTCTTCGATCCTCTATAGTTTGCTTTACATCTTGTTGCTAGGGTTGTTCGTAAAAATGACACACGTGACATCCCTGACTTGGTAGGAAACCAACAGACACACCTGGGTAGATAGCTTCATGTGTGATGTTACGCAAATATCCTTTTTCTAAAAGGTTATAAGATGAATTGTTCAAATTAGGGCAATTACATCACTTTCTACAGGATAAAGAACCCAGAATATTTCTGTTTTCTGAACTCTCAAACCAGTCACTGCTTCACCAACATTTCTTGTAGATCTGGGAATTTCCATTTTTCCCAAATCTTAAAATCCAGTCTTCCCCAAATCTTAAAATCTTGAAATTAACAATGATGTGGTACTTAAATAAAAAGTTGGGTATGTAAAATGTGGCATGTGCTAAGGATTTACCGTGGTTAAAACTACATCAAACACACATATGTAGAGTGCAGGGAACTGCATTATTATGGGAGGGAGTAAGTTCCTGGAGATGAGAGCTCCTTTCTCTTTCCTAGTTTTGCTTACTGATTCTAAGAGTTGAAAGTGAAATTTTTAATGAAGTTTTTAGTATCATTTTATTTAAAAAACACTTTTGAAGCACGTCTCCCCAACCCTACGCTGCTGCTGCTTTCTTTTCTCCAATGTCTACCTTCCTGGGCACAGATGCCTTGGGTCCACTCTCCCCCACATACAATAGACACCTACTGTCCTTCACAGAAATCAAGCTAAAGCATTTGTGTAATCCATTGGGATTTATTTCTAGGCAATGGTATAGAGGTTCATTTCATTCCCTGCCTTACATCAAGAGAAGAAATCTTGGTCAAACCTGACTCCACACAGGAGCGTGTGTTAAGCTCATTGTGTACTTGCAGAAATCTGCCACTTTGCTGTCAAAAAAGACTATCAGAAAAGGTCCTCTTCCACAGAATGAAGAATTCTTCAGCAATTCAGTTACATGTTTTGCAGTCTTAACTATGTAGTTCTAACAACTACATCAAAACTCAAAGAAGTTCCAAAAACACCAAAAGAAATATGTGAAACACAGGTAAGAATTTAGTAAGGTACGTAAGTGAAACCGCACACATTCTAGGTGTGTGAAGTCCCAACACAAAGTGGAATTTACCTTGGTGAAATTCATTTGTTCTGGGGTTCAGGTCATGGACCATTTCCTGTTTTTTTTTTTTTTTTAATTATTTATGAAGGTAAAAAAATGCTATGACTCTTTAGCTGGGGAGATAGTCCAGTTGGTACAGTGTTCTTTAGGCAATCATGATGATCTAAATTTGATTCTCTAATATCACATAAAACTAGGCATGGTAGTTGGCACTTGTAATCAATTCTGCTCCAGGGCAGGTGGAGATGGAGGGTTCCCACCTGGGGCCCACTGGCCAGCAAGCCCAGCCTAATCCTTGAGCCTTGGACCAGTGAGAGAAGGTAGTTCACAAAGCAAGGTGAATACCTCCTGAGGAACTAGATGGCCATTGCTTGTCCTATATGTGGGATTTTCTACCATGATTTTACTGAATGTGTATTTATATCTTTAGCCTAAAGGACCCCTCCATTTCCTATCTTTGTAATTTGTAAATTTAGACTTTTAATATTGTCCTAAAGGTTTTATATGACATGTTCCTACTTTCTTATAATCATGTCCTTGTCAGAATCTGAATGTTCTAATTCGTCTATCTTGCCTTCCATTTTAGATCATCTGTTTTTTACTCTATTCAGATGGTTAGGCTTTAGGCTGAAATTTTTCATTACATTTATTTTAGGGGTGTTTGTGCCACAGTGTGTCTGTGGAGATCAGAGAGCTTGTATCATTCTTCCCTTCCACCTTCTGTGTTCTGATCATTGCACTGAGATCTGGTTTGGCTGCAAGTTTCTTTAATCCTAATCCACCTTGCTGCTTCATATGCTGGTCTTAATATTTCAATGATCTTTTCATTTGTATAAATTTCTTGTAATATTCATGTCACTAAAGTTATTTCTTTCATTGACTCTCTTGATTCATTCAGCTGTTGACTGAATTCTCTTTAACTGTTACTGTTCTTAAATCCTTTCTGATTAATGTTCTTTTCATTTGTGCTTTAAATTCTTTGTCTGGGATTTCATTCAATTCACTGGAATTCACCACTGTGGAAATGGTATTTTTTAGCAATCATAGTGCTTTGTTTTTTATACTTCAAGTACTTCTGCTTCAGATCCTTTGCATCTGTTTATTTTCCTCATTAAACCATTTTTGAGCTGTTCTTTTTGGTTGGAATGTCAGAAATGTCAAGTGGAGCTAGATGTTAGTAGGTTAGGGTTCTAAACCCTCAACCAGGAACTCACATTGACAAATGCAACACCCAAAATTTCTTTGAGCCTTGAATATTAATTGTTAAAGCAACCATCCTGGTAGATAGCTTCATTATGCAAACATCACAATAGCCAGTTAAATATGCAAACCCTTTAAATTAAGTAATTATTGGGGCACAATGGAACCAGGGCACCACTGAAGGCTAAGATATTAGTTACTAAGGTTAGGAGTAATGGACAACAGGACTGAGTAATGAAAGGTTAATATTAGGTAAAAAGAAAAATAATGAAGTAGAAAAAGGAGCTGGAGAGGAGGGGTTGAAATGCTGTTAGTATACCACAAAGTATAAAGATTACTAAAGCCATGGAAGGCTATAGTTAATGGGGAAACAAAAGAGAGTGGAGCATGAGGTGGGAATGAGACGGCAAGTTTGTGGGTTGTAATTAGGAACACACATCTGAACAGGCCCAGAGCAAAACATGGCTATCATAATACTTAATTCAGCAATACAGAAACTAAACCAAGATCACTGAGAAATCTTTACACAAGAGCAAAGGGCAAAAAAAAAAAAGAAAAAAAAAAAAAACACAGAAAGAACTACAATAGAATAAAAATAGCACTGCATCCAGTGAGCATTATCCTTACTTGGAGAACTGGAACTCTCCTTGCTTTCACTGCTGGTAGTAAACTGTGCTGATAGAAAAGGTGCCATTTGCCACCTGTCACAGCTATAAAACCAGACTGTGGCTTGTGGTGCCCCAGTGGAGTTCAAACAAGTGACCATTTGGATTCAATTTCTAGAGGAACTGCTTAGAGCTCAGAATTCTATTTCTCAGTTTCTGCAGTTTGCTAAGGTGCTGACTGGACCCTCCATGGTGCCCTGGAACTCGTCCTTGGCTTCCATGTCCTCAGCTGTGCAGACCTTGTGGCCTTGGTCGTCTCTCTGCAGCTCAGCTCCTTCTGTGGCGTGTACCAACTGAAGGGTTTATTCTTCGCCGGCATCTCCCACTAACCTCAGTACCAGCCACAGAAATTCTTCCTGCCTCCCCCTGAGGTAATGCTTCAGCCCCAGGCTCCACAGCCTGCACTTATGTCTGGCCTCTCTGTCCACGGGTGTGCTTAGCTCTTGACCCACCCTCCAGCTGAGAGATGCTAGTATGCAGAGAGGAAAGGTAGAAGTCCTTCCTAACAGACCTCGCTGACTCAGACAGAGTCCTGTGTGCTCAGACTGAACCTGCTTCTGGCTTCTTCAGTTTTAGAGTCTTTCCAGCAACAACATATCTCAGCCCTGGGTCATCCAGCTCGTGTCCCTTTAGCGATGGTGTGAGGAAGAGACCTTCCCCACATTCCCATTGTGTGGGAAGGCACCAGTTCAGAGCTCGTCTGCCTGCTTCCCAGTGGAGATCTTACCAGACTTCATGCATTCATCTATGTCTATTTCCTCCCATAGCAGAAAGCACTGCTTATTACTCTGTTTTCTTTCATAGACTTGGGGTTTCTACTCTCCCATCTTAACAGGAAGCTAGAAAGACCTCCCTAATCTTCCTGATTCTTTATGGGTCTGGGTAATTTTTGAATTTCTTTATTGCCTCCATATTTTTTATTTTGTATTTTATACCTGTTTTCAATTAAAAACCTAACCTTAAATGCAAGGCTATTATTTGGTAGGTATGGCATCACAACCTATGCTTCAAATAAGTAAACATTAACCATAAAGACTCTCAGACTATTAAGTAAACATGACTAACATTCCACAACTGTTTTGCCTAATTAAGGATGAGTTTGTCCGTCGAGGACATCAGGTAATATCTGTGGACATTTTTGACTCTCACTAAAGGGCACAGCAACAGACAGAAAGCTGGGGAGTAAGCAACAGACTTCTCTAGTTTAGAGTCCAGGCATTCTTATAAACACATTACATCGTACAGGATCCCCAAACCTCCTCACTTTGTACACCAAAACTCCCGTCCACCCAATAGAACCCACAGAATTAGGCGGACCAGTGTCAGAAGCACTGAAGATTAAGAAGGCCTGACCTGATCCAACACATTTTTTGACGTAGTTTTGTCTAACAACCCAGTTCTACTTTCTGAAGCTTCAGTTACCCACAGAGCTTACAACATAAACATAGTTCCAAGAACATTAACATAGTCAGCAATGTTCTAAGAATATTATAAGGAAAGTTCCAGAAATGATTAATGCCCAAGTTTTAAATCATTTGCTGTTTCAAATAGCATGAGGAAGTCTAGTGTCTTCTTCCTCCAGCAAGCCCAAGCCAAGAACCTTCCTTTTGCTCACCACCGACAGTCTGTCCATGCTCTGGTCCTGTTAGCCACTTGGCAGCCTTTAAGCTACCGGAGTGATTATCAGAGCATGGATGTTGGTGCTCCAGTCACCTCGACTTTGTAAATAATGACTCTAAAAGGCAGGGGTGGTGATGGTGGTAAATGGCTTTATGATTATGTTTATTTGTTTATTCATTCTATTTTACTTTTATCTATTTCTAGCTTTTTACTATACCTAATTTATAGTGTAAACTTCACCACAGTATGTATGCATACATGGACAGGAGCACATCAGGAAGTGCAGAGAGGGTGTGTCCTTCCTCTGTTCTTGGCAATGTTGGGGATTCTTAGAACCTAACATCTGTGAAGAGGAAGGAATGATTATGTGGCAATGAAAACCTAACTACAAATAAAATAAAAACTCAGGCCTTTGTTTCAATTTTAACATTATTTCATATACATACACCCTTCAGTCTGATACCTCTCAACGCCAAAGTGATGCAACAGTATCTTCTTTCTTAATTATCATAGAGAAGCATAAAGGGACCAGTCTAAGAAATAAATCAAATGTTTATAATGAAATCAGTATAATATATAACGGAACTTTACAGAAAGTCTTCCATGGAAACGAGTGTGAGAGGAAATCGTGAATCAAAGTCTTCAGCATAGGGAGAGCACTCTGGTTGGCAATGTCTAACCCATGACTCAAGAAGTGAATTCAACATGTTAATTTACAGTAAGGCCAATGCCTTGCATGCATTTGGATTCTATCTGAAATGTTCTCTAAAATGTGTATTTGCTAGTATGTATTTGCTAGGGGAGCTTCTGCTGAACATTAAAAGGTGAGTTGCCTGTAGTTAGTCCTCTATTATAGCACTGTCAGTGATTTAGGTGGTATATCTCCTAGACTGCAAAAAAAAAAAAAAACTGACAACTCATAATTAAAGATGCTAATTTGAATTAGCTCTCTCTAATTAATAGAAGAATTTATCCTTGGTTTTATTTCAATTATGAGCAGGCAGTGCTTATTATTTTAATGAAAACATGAGGCACTTACACACAGTACAAGTAAACATTAAGGTACATATAGCAGGACACATAAAAACATAGCCAGAAGAGCATCAAGTAATGACAGGAATCTCTTCTGCATTGTAAGGAATCTACTTTTTCCAGTCATAAACCACATCAGATCAAAGCTAAGGTGATGGTAGCTGCAAGACTGAATGAGACAAGTCTTCAGGGTTCAGGGCTTTTCAACATCTGAAGTATCATCTGAAAGGTAAACCTGCTAAAATCAGCTGAGATGATCACCCGGTGTGGGGGAGCACACTGCGTTATCTCCCCAAGCTCCCGCTCTGTTTAACGTGAAGCACTAGAAATTTCTCTTTCCCTTGAAGTGTGAATGGTCAGGGTAATAAGGGGAAATGTGCACAGCTTAAACGTGGGTCTCACATTGCAACATATTTCTAACTGAGCATTAGTCATGCTTCTTCATATAAAGTGCTAGTCATGGCCAATGCAGACTAACCTTGATCTCTATCTAGTCCCTGTAATGAGGTGTCGTTGAGTACAGAAGCAATTTCAACCTGCCTTCAACTCCCATGGTGACATTGGTGAAGAAAAGGGCTGAGGGAATCTGCAAGTCCTCATGATGTGCTTCTGGGCACTTTGCAATTAGCCTGAGATACCCAAACACCTTGACAGCTGTGGATCAATGTCTGTACGTCCATAAGACCATGTTTAGCTTTGCTGGAATGACTTAGTGATATTTGATCAGCAGAGCTTCTCCCTCTTGTAGTTTATTTTCAGACATTTTCCCTACGTCCTTCTAGTTTAGCCTTAAACATGATGAAGAATGTATAGCTAAATTAGCATTTTGAAGTGATAGACCAGCCCCTCATACAATGCTGTGTGATCCAGCCATATCACCGCCAGGCTGTAGATGGCTCTACAGTGAGATGAAGGCAGTTTCTCAAGGTCATGAGGACCAACACAGCATTAAATCCCACAGATCTTTATACAACCCATTTATCCAGAACATTGCAGAAGCCTCCAAGCTAGAACCACTACCAAGTAAATATAAAATAACCATCAATAAAAGTCCACTAATCTCAAAGAACTGAGAAGCGGCGGTCAACACCAGAGAACCTTTTCACCAACAAGTACCTGCCTTGTCCTGCTTTAGTGAAATTCCACTGGAAAAACCAAGCACATAAGCACTGGCGTATGTGCACAGACACCTCACCTTCACCGTTCCAGCACAGACCACTGAGGGCTCAACTTTCACCCACCTCCCATCTCCCACCTGAAGAAGTCAGGTGTTCTATGAATGAAAGCATTCAGTGTCCAAAAATCAAACAGCCTGTTGAACATCCATGTTCTACTTGGAGAAAAACAACTTTCCAATTTGACTGCAGGGCTGGGGCTGAGGACATTGCTCAGCAACCAACCACCTGATTAATATGTGCAAAGCCCTGGATTTAATCAAACCACCACAGAAACAAAACATCACTTCAAGTGTTGGTAAGATGCCCCAGAGGGTAGATTCACATGCTGCCAAGTCTAATATCCTGGGTTTGATTCTCAAACTACACAGAGAGAGCTAACTGCTCTACCCTATCCTCTGACCACCGCATACACACTGGGGCATGCACATGCCAACATATGCCCATGTGTATACACCCCCCCACTCCCCCCACATGCGCACGTGCAAGAGCTAAATTAAAATATAATTTAAAAATATTTTTTAGAACTCACCACTTTGACTGTAGTATTACTGTTATGTGATTAAGGGAAGAGGTTCTTTCCCATCAGTTGCTATCAACAAAAAGGACTGATAACATAATTCCACTTAAAATATGTATGAATGCCTTTAATCCCAGCACTGGGGGTGGGGGTGCAGAGGGAGATGAATCTCTGTAAGACTGAGGCCAGCCTCATCTACGTAGCGAAGTTCAGGCCAGTTCAGGATACAGGGAGACCCTGGCTCAAAACAAAACAAAACAAAAATCTATGTACACTTGGGGCCACATTTTCATTGGTCCAGGTGAGACTGAAGGGTGTATATGATGAGGCAGGATCAAGTCCCCTTTCTTTTCTGTGGTAGTTACATTCTGTTATGATAAAATGTCATGACCAAAGAAACTTATAGAAGGAAGAGTACATTTGTGCTTATGGCTCTAGTGCCACCACGGAAGGATGAATGGCAGAGAAAGGCAGGTATGGCTGCAGGAGTGGGAAGCTGGGAGATCACCTCTTCAACCGCTAGTAGGAAGCGCAGATGGGGAGCTGGAAGTGAGGTAATGCTATGCTCTCAAAACCCACACCCAGTGACGTACTTCTCCAAGTGAGGCCAGATCGCCCAAAGGTTCCAGGACGTCTCCCAAACATGCACCAAATGGAAGCCAAATGTTCAAACACTTCAGCCTGTGGTGGACATTCCTCATTCAAACCCCACACTGAGGGAGGAGAGCATCATCTGTACCGGAGATGAGAAAGGAAGAAACTCTCACAGTGAGGAAGGTGCACTCCACTCCCCATCCTTCCTGGTATTCACATTGTCCAGCATGAAGCTGGTCTTCCATCCTGATCCTGTAGCAACAAAGTGATGTGGGTAAGCAGAAATCTCCCACTGTCTAGTGCCATCATGGCTCACTGAGAGCGCAGAGGAGATAAGGCTGTACCAATCGTCATCCCACTCACACCAAGAAGGAGGCACAGGCATTTTCGTTTCTCATCTGTGGCTGTGACAAAATACCCTAAGAAAAAGCAACTTGAGAGGAAAAAAGGTTCAACTTATTTGACTATTCCAGGTCACAGTCCATCACTGCAGGGACACGATGGCAGGAACTTGAAATGGCTAGTCACATCACTGTCAACGCTGACAGAAATGAATGTATGCCTAGACCGCAGCCAGCTTTCTCTACTCTTCCACAGTCTGGGGCCAGAAGACCAGGAAATGCTCCTACATGTATTCAGAATGAGTGCATATCAGAGAAGGAACTCAAGACAGTCCCCCACACAAATATGCCCACCCCTCAGCCAAACTAGAAGATCCACCACTGAGACTCTCTTCCCAGGTCATTCTAGGTTGTGTGAAGTTCACAATAAGCCACCATCACAGAGGGGTGAAGGGGCTTACCCTCCCTAACCATCCGTCCCCTGCTGCTGAAGGTCAGTCAGTGCTCCACTTTTGTTAGATGGTGTTGCAGACACAGACGAGACCATCGCACTACACCACCATGTAAATACTGCTAATAAAAACGAATAAATTAGATGCAGAGTCTCATAGTGACAAAATGGGAAGGACACAATAGACGTCATTTGTCATAGCAAGAACTAGAAAAGCCGCAACTGTGATGAGAAAATGAGCAGACAGCAACACGGAGAGGTGGCCATGTGAAGCTGTAAGGCGAAGCCTCAGCTGCAATGGGGAATCACGTCCAGAGTGTTTGACATCTGCCAAGGACAGCTACGGCTGAGGAATGATCTGGCCCGAGCCTGAAAATGGAAATGTGCTGCAGGATTCAGAACTTGACCCGTGGGGTTACTCGAGCCCTTTGGAGCCCAGCTGCCGAGTCTAGAAGACATAAATGCCAGACTTGGAGCTGCAGGATTGCTGTCTATTCTGCTGGATTTAGGTTTTGCCTTGTTGTGATTGGGTCATGTCCTGGTTCTACCATTTGGGAATAGAAATATTCACTCTGTGTCATTTTATTTTGGAAGCATATAGCTTGATTTTTTTTATAAGAGCATACAGTTAAGAGATTTTGGATGTTTAAAGTACTGGAATTTTAAAAAATTATTGAATCATTGTGTATTTCATACAGAACATCTCATCAGTCTTAATCACCTTTACACCCCTCCCCACTGGCCCTCAACTGGAATCCATACGTTCTCTCGCCTGCGTTGATGTCTGCTCTATTGTGTCAAGTTAGTGTCCCAAAATGACCTTAGTTCACGTACATCCAACTGAGGTCTAGTCAGCCCACCCCGAGTCCTTGCTTTAGGAAGACTAACGCATCAGTCATCAGTTGTCAATATTTCTTAAGCAAAGATTGAGATCTGTCACCCATTCCCCAGTTCCCTGCTGAATTTTGTCTGAGTTTGCACGGTCTTGAGTATTCCAAAACCGTTGCTGTAGGTTCATATAAACAAGGTCCCAGGAGCTTGTAGGATTCTATTTCTTCCATATGGTCACGTACCTTTTCACTGTCTCTTACAATCTTTCCTCCTCCTCTCCTACAATGGTCCCTGAGCCCTGGAGTGAAGCCTAATAAAAGAGTCCTGTCCAGGTACCCATAATCTGCAGATACCTAATCTCCATGACTTATCCATAAACGTGTGGGAACTTTGATGCTGAACTCTATTTTAGATCATGAGGTAAATGTGGCCCTTTGGGGAGAAGGGATAGGAGATAATGCCTTCAGTGATGTGACTGCATGTCAGGTTGGCAAGGGGGTGGTTCTGATGGTTGACTTTTCAACCTGACACATTCTAGAATAACTGGGAAGGGAGTCTCAGAGAGATCAGGTAGGCCTGTGGGCTTGCCTGTGGGAGACTGTGTGGATTATATTAATTGATGTGAGAGGGCCCAGTCTCAAACTGCACAGGACTCTTCCTCGGTTTTAGCTTCTGCACTGTACAAAAAAGAATACTAGGAACAAAAGCAAGTATGAATTTATCGTTCTCCAGTTATGGAGCCCATGCAACCCACTCCTTCAGGCTGCTGCTGCCATGACTCCCTTGCTATTATGGGCTGTAACCTGGAATTGGGAACTGAAATAAATCCTCCCCTGCTCCTAAGCTTTCACCAGGGTATTTTATCCCAGCAACCAGAAAAGAAAATAATGCACAGAGATTTTTAAATCTTGATACAATCAAAACAAATCCATATTTGTAATTTGTATCTGGAAGTGAAGACATTCTCAAAGAGAAAATGTCTGAAAATAGTATAAATATATCAAGGCATATTAGCATAAAAATGTAAGAGTCTAAAAACAGTTCAAATCACAGGAAAAAGGCAAAGAAATTCATAACCAAAGGCCAAATACAAACTTCTGAAAGGAAAGGGAGGCGTGGAGGAGAGAAAGAAGAGCAGAGACGGAAGAGGAGAGGCCGGGGACAAGGACGTGGGAAGGATGGAAGGTAGAGAACGGGAGGGAGGAAATTTAAAAGCAAATTCTGTGCCAAAGGCAAAGGAAGGACAGTGCCACAAAATTTTCAAGTAAGAAAAGTTTAAATCTAGCAAAAATGTCCTTTCAAAAAGAGGAGGAGGCGGAGAGATGGCTCAGTGGTTAAGAGCAGTGACTGCTATGCAAAGCATCCGGGTGCGACTACCAGCACCCAGATGGTGGCTAACAAGGTCCATAACTCCAGTTCCAGTGGCACTGACACCCTCTTCTGCAGGCCTTAGATGATATGGGTGCACTTACATACATGTAGGCCATGCACTCATGACCATAAAATAGAAATGAAACTTAAAAAAAAAAGAGGGAAGTCCAGACATTCCCAGGCGACTAGAATCTAGAAGTATACATTTTCAAACTTAGCTTTTAAGAATGGTTTAAAGAACTTCTCAAAGAAAAACAAAAGGAAGAAATGCAAAATAGAAACAATAATAATAAATACCCTTCTCTTGACTGTCTGAAGTAACATTTGATGTATTAAACAAAAATTAAACAATCATGAAAGTGAGGCTCAAGGCAAGTAGAAGAAATACTCAAGACAATTACCTTTAAATCATGGTGGGCGAGGAGCCCAGAAGGAAGCAAGGCCTCTGCACTTCAGTGGAAGAGAAAGAACCCATGTCAGAAGACTGTGATAAGTGAATCATATGTAGGTAAACGTCTGGAGGAACTAACGCACTCTACAGAAAATATACTCAGATGATATTTTTAAATATAGAAAATACATTCAGATGATATTTTAAAAATCCAGAAGTATTCAGAAAACATGTCCCAATTTCCCACTATGCTTTGAGGAAAAAGAAACAGAAAACAGGGCGAATGAGAAAGAAAGGAAGAAAGGAAGAAAGGAAGAAAGGAAGAAAGGAAGAAAGGAAGAAAGGAAGAAAGAAAGAAAGAAAGAAAGAAAGAAAGAAAGGAAAGAAAGCTAGCTGCTATCACCCACACCACCACAACAAAAATACCAATGAACATGGTTGCAGACATAAGGCTAGTATATCAGTAAGAAGTAAAGATTTAAATACTCTATACAGTGACAGATATACAAGACTGGATTATAAGAAAACACTAAAGTTTAGCCAGGCATGGAGGCACCACCTGTAACCCTAGGACTTGGATAGTGAGGCGCAAGGATCATAAATCCCAGAGAAGGCTGGGCTACATAGCAAGATGTATCCTTGGAAAAAAATTAAAATGATAAAAAACATGATTGATAAATATTATGTGAGGTTCATATTATGAAGCAACAATTAGACGTTTGGGGAAACTATTATGTAAACTTTTGAAATGAAGAATTGGCACATTTTCATCAGATAATATAGGTGTCAAATGAAACAAGCATCTCAAGGAAAAGAAAGACTTTACACACTGACAATAAAAGTGCTTGAGTCAGAAAATATAGCATTCCCAATGATCACACACCTAACAACGGCATCACTAAACACAGGGGCAAAATTTGACAGCTTTAAAGAGAGAGACGGCATGCATACATGTGATGACTTTAATATCCAACTCTCAGCAAGTGGTGTTAACTCAGAGAGAAAATCAGCACGATACGAAGAAAGCAGGAATAAGTCAGATAACTTGCAGGGGTCAGTGTGTATGTGAGAGTATGTATGAGAGTCAGTGTGTGTGTGTGTGTGTGTGTGTGTTTGTGTGTATGTGTGTGTGTGAGAGAGAGAGCGAGAGTCAATGTGTGTGTAGGTTTGTGATTTGTATGTGTGTTTGTGTGGTTTGTGTATGTGAAAAAGAAAGATGATTTGTCTTTAAACCTATTCTTAAAGGATGTTTAAAGGGATTTATTTAAACAGAAACAAATCATAGAGAAATATATATTTCAGAGGAGAGTAAGAAAATATACGTTACTTTCAAGTGAAGAGAAAAACTAAAACCAAGAAAAACTACCTCTTAACTCAGGGAAAAACCTTGATCAAATTTTACAAAGTTGAAATCATACTTTGTTCTCTGACTAAAACAGAATCAAACTTGAAATCAATGGTAAAACTGTAATTTCAAAAACTCTTCAAATGCTTGGGAAATAAGCAACATAATTCTAAATAAATTGGGTATAAAAGAGAAAGCTTCAAAGAAAAATAACAAAACAGAACTGACCAAAAGAGAAGATGCAACATATTAAAATATGCATGAAAGAAATGTGGAGAAGAAAATGCATAACTCTAGTTAGAAACTAACTTTACTCCAGTATAGCAAAGCACTAAGCTAAATCTAGAGTTCATTTTAGAGAAGAAAAGGGTCTTGAAACATTAAATATCTACCTTAAGAAACTAAAAGTAACAAACTAAGTCCAGCAGCATATGAAAGAAATTTTGGAAAAGGACAAATTTTTAAAAAGGACCAGTGATTGCTCCAGCTATGTAATGTTTGTTCAGAATTTGAAAAACATTCAAAGTGGTCAATCACATTAACAGGCTAAGGATGAAAGGTCTTATGATCACGTCATTTCAATACTAAAATGCTTCTAATAAAATCTGGCATTCACAATCATAATTACTTTAAAATGAAACATCTTCAACTGGATAAGGAACATCTACCAAAAAAACCTTACAGCTAAATTATACTTAAAGAGGAATGAAAAGCTGGATTACTTTTCCTGAGTTGAGGAACAGTAAAGAGATCTGCTGATATGATTTTAACCTAATAACAGGAATTATAACTGCTATAGAAAAGGAAGCAGAATAATACAGAGCAGCAATAAATGTCTGGTTCTGATTATAGTAGTGTTCACAAAGAAAATGCCAGAGTAAGCCACACCGCCTCACCCCTATTTACTGCATTACTATGTACAACAACAAAGATTGGGAATCAACCAATGTCTTCATTCTGCACACAGAGGATTGGATGCTACTCAGCCACAGAAAATCAAATTCTGTCATCTGTAGTAGAATGGGTAGAAATGCAGGACACTGATGGGTGAAAAAAGTCAAACAGAGAGACAGCACTGCTTGCTCTCCATCATACAAGGAAGTTAGCAAGGCTGATCTCACAAATGTACAAAGTAGGCTCTGTGGCCATATAGCCAGGGACATGCCTGGCTTGTCAGAGCTCTGACATATACATAATAGGATAGTTTCTGGTAGATCTGGGAATATGGAGGAAGGGGAACAGAAAGTGATTGGATAACAGGTATCAAAATATAGTTATGTGGGAGGAATGCTTTCCAGCTAATATTGTAGGGTTACTATGATTGATAATTTACTATATATTTTAAATCAACTAATGTGGTTGACAAAGATGTGGAGAAAAGGTAACTTTCATGGTAGGAATGTAAATTTGTATTGACATTATAGTCAACAGAGACATCTTTCAGAAAGGTAGAAATAGAATTATGTGGTCAGACTGGAGAGATGGCCCCTGGTTATTTCCACACTGTTCACAATGGCCAATATGTACATATAGCCAAGATTAGATAGCCGTCAAAAGATTAATAGATTAAAATGAGATATTGATAGGCATTGAAATTTTACTCATTCATGAAAATGAAGCCCTACTGTTTGTAACAAAAGGAATGTAAGTGGAAGACACCATGCTAGTGACATGAATCAGAAAAGGCAGCGTCAAATGTTCTGTTTCACATGCGGACACTAAAGTTTTGATCTGAGTGTAGAAAGTAATCACTAGAGGCTCAGAAGAGGCTGAGGGTAGTAGACAGAAGAGGATGAAGCCTAGCACCAAACCACGGTGCATTGAAAGTACCAAGTTCAAACATTCTGCAGTAGAGTAAGGGTGAGTACAGATCATAAAGCATGTTACATATTTTGCAAATAAACAGAAGACATTTCAAGTCCCCAAATATATAGTAATAAGGAGCTGTAAATGTTAATAGCCTGATTTGAACTGTACATATTTTATGTATTTACTGAAATAATATACCATACTCCATAAATACATACAAGCATGTATTAATAAAAATATAAGATCAGGAGAGACTAATTACTCTGATTTCAATCCTCACTCTGTATCAAATTATCAATTTGATATCAACATGTATCAAATTATCAAGATGGACACCATAAATACATATAATTAAAGTATCAATTAGTAGAAACACAGAGAAGTACTGTCTGGGCATGATCTATATGCTCCAACCTCAGTGATCGCGAGTTTTCAAATTTTCTCATGACATGTATCACTTTAATATTTATAAAAGCATCTTGCTCCCACAGATTTTGTGGTGCAGTCTGGGACTGTTGCAGGCGTTTTAATGGATGTGTTTACAGATGTCACTGTCTAAACGTGTGGGGCCACAGAATTGATCTCATTCCTTCAACTTTTCCGTATACCTCAAATCAACCCAAACACTGAACTTGTTTTCCTATAAAGTCCCCAGGGGAACAATACCCCAAAATATTTGTATGGAATACTTTGGCTAAATAACTAGAAAAACACAAGGAATCTCTACTATGAAAACCAATTTTAGGTTATACAGCATCGGTCTACTAGCTAACCTCCTTGGTCAGCTCCTCCACACGGACACTGGCGTGCACTGACTGGCACTCAACTTCCTGGGCATCTCGCCTGAAATTCAACTCTAATCATATTTCTGTCACTTCGGTTCTTCCCTGTGCTAACACAGGGAACAAACACAATTTATCTCATTTTTCTACCTCTAAAACATGTATGTCAGGACTATTTCATATTTAGATGGCTATTTCTAGGAAGATTGAAAATTCCCTATCTCTAACTTAAAACTTTACCATATTAATTCCTAAATATCTTTTTTGTCTGTCATACATCACTGGAAAATAAGTTAAATTTTATAACTTTTCCATTCTTGGAAAACTTGTCTTATATTTTATCTATTTTTTACCTTACAAAGATACATAAATTAGTCTTGAATATATCTTATTATATAGCCAGACCCACATAGCAACCTAAAATTATTCTGAGTGTTATATTTAAAAGAAAGAAATATCAAAAGACACAGTATGGAGAAAAAACTATTCAAGTCCATGTTTAAATATGGCTACGTTCCCTATTCCATTACGAAGTGATGTATACCACAAGCCCAATTATGCCTGGGGCTGTGCGCAAGCTGTTCTTTTCAACTTTAGTGAGAACTAGTGATGTACAACTGAAGGCGTCAGTTAGCCCTTTGGGCACAAAAATGACTACCCACCAAAAAAATGAAAATAATCTAAGTCTTATTATAGTTGGCTTTTAGGTGAAAATGAAATGAATTGAAATTCTATCATGTGATATGGATTTTATAAAGCATCACCATCAAATTGTAACCATTATAAATTTCACAGAATCACCATAGTGGCATTTGGAAGCCTAGAGAGTGCTGAAAATCTAAGTGGACACAGAAAAACACTCTTCTTTTTATTGCAATTTTCAAGTTTACTGCTGTACAGAATCAATGTAGAACACAGGCTTTGGGTATATTTCATATATATATATATATATATATATATACGCATGTATATATATTTTTATTTTATAGCCGTGCCATTTACTCACAGAAATAAATAGCTCATATCTTCAAATATCAGTTTCTACGTTTAAATGTTAATTTATTCATGGCTTGCTGTATGTCTGATTGGAGGTGTCCCTGTAGGAAAGGATCTCATTGGT
Organism: Eospalax fontanierii; assembly: GCA_035773235.1. Lineage (NCBI taxonomy): Eukaryota > Metazoa > Chordata > Mammalia > Rodentia > Spalacidae > Eospalax > Eospalax fontanierii. Next base: position 7,220,087 of record CM069535.1, read on the forward strand.
CTTGTGTTTTTGCTGTAAAATATTATCCTGATGACATTCAGACTCACCAAGGTAAACACTTCAGTGTGACGTGTAATGTTCCATTACAATTTAAGTGTTTTGAGTATTTATGAGGTTTTGTGGCTTTTTACTTTTGTTGTTCAGAAAACTTTGAAAGTGAATCTATAGGTCTTTATAATGACTTAGTTTTATAGCGATGTATTTTTTAAGTTTTCAAATGTGTGTGTGTACATGTGTGTGCAGTATCCTCAGAAGTCAGGAGAGGGCGTGAGATTCCCTGGAGTTGGAATTATATGCAACTGTGAGCTGAAAATTTGGGTGCTGGGAACCAAAACCTTGTGCTTTGTAACAGCAACAGAGCTCTTATGAACTGGGTCATCTATCCTTTATGGCAACTCACAATTTCATTTTAATAGTACAAAGATAGGCAGGTAATTTTAACTCCCAAAGGCTCATTTTTTATCTCCATGATAACAGTAACATAAGTCAATGCCATAGAACTAATATTAGCATTTGAAATGTGAACATGTACAATGCTTAATACTGTATACAAGAACCAGGGCTCGATGAAGGCCGCTCTTCTCATTTTTAACTGATTATTCTGAAAACTTTTACTGTTTCTATTGGTTTTAATCTTGTTCTAAATAACCCAAAATATTAAACTAAATTAGGTAGTGGTCAAATGACTAGATATAAAGATAAGGCTCCTTGTGAAGAAATAATGTTTAGTGTACACACACACACACACACACACACACACACACACACACAGGCATACCTAGACATTAGGGGTTACAGTTTTTAAGCAGTGGGAATTAATAAAGGAGAGATATGGTTGTGATTCTCTTTGAGTGACAAGGGGTCAAGAGGTCCTACCTTGAAAATATTGAGACAGTTTTCTGATCCAAGGAAGGTTCCATGTCATGGCTATGCAATGACCCCATCAGCAGGGACATGGAAGCATCCTTAGTAACTGCACATGGCAGAAACATTAAGACTTGGGGACTGGTTTTATCTGCCCTGACATATGTTCCTCAAATTGCACACATTTCTCTAGAGCTCTTCGTGCTTTTCCCTTCTCAGAATGAAGACATAAATCCAAAGAACATACTCCACTAAGGAAGCAGGGCTCTACAGCACCTGTCTCTTCCCGGTGAGTTCCCAGCTTACATCTCATACTCCTCCTTCACTGTATCAGAGCCAGACTTCTGTTTCATACTTTGGTGGCTGGGATGATCTGTGGCTCTGCTAACCACGTATCCAGGAGCCTTCTGGACGACACCGAGGCTGTGGTGACCTCGTGCTGAAGTCTTTCCTGTGCTTTCGCTGATGCAGGCGTTATGGTTCTACCACAGTTCGGGACAATTTCTACAAGAGGAGCTCTCCTGATGACTGCATGAAGCTCCTGGTCCATTAATGCTACGAATCTGCTCCAGGGCAATGAATTCTAACACAAAACTGGTGGCAGGGGAATTACTTTCAAATGATGCACAGCTAAATGCATGTTTCGGGTAGCTTTGCTTGACAATCCACAACAAAATGTTCAGATAACATTCCCCTATATATTTCAAAACTTTAAATGAGATTTATCTTAATAACTATAATAAGTTCTAATTAAATAGGAAATTTAAGCTTTTTCAAAATCTGTTAATATTAACAATGTTCCCTGTTTGGTAATATAAAATGTCAATTGACTTTTTCCTGTTTCAGTGTAAAAAATGTGACAAAATCAATTTCAGCTTTATATAATTTGAAATAGCCAATATGTTCAACCCCAAAGTAAAATTTAAATTGGCAATCATAAAAGATTCAAGTCTCTGAATGAATATTAATTTAAAAACTCATCATTTCCAACAGTTCTTAGCTTCCAAATGCTAATTTTGGAGTAAATGCTGTGATATCTATCATTATAATGATATTGGACTTTTTGCTGAGAAATTAGATTTCTCTTGTTTGCTGTGTCTGGTGCCTTTATTTGCCAAGGTTTTGATTATTTTAAAACATTGAGGAATATTTTAGAAATTTAGCATGATTCTTTATTTACTACATTTAAAACATATTCAGTGTGTATGCATATGTGTATGTATGTGTGTGGGTACATTTGTCTGTACATGTGCCATCATATGCATACAGTGGTCAGAGGACAACTTGTTGGAGTTGGTCCTCTTTTACCACCTTTTGGAACCTGAGGGTTGAACTCAAGTTGCCAGACTTGGCCCCACCTGCTGGTATCCACAGAGTCACCCCACCATCTAGAGTCAGCGATGCAGAGTTCATACAGAGTGTACCCACTGAAAGAAAGTGTAAGGTCAGCACTTTTCATCCTAGGTTGTTAGGCCTTATAAGCTAAGTTCTGATTCCTCAGCCATCCCATGAAGAGTTATACGCTTTTTTACACGCACTCTTTCTCACGCACAAATACACACTGTAGAACGTATACTTCATTGATTCGTGGAACTCTGAGTAGAGAAGAATGAAAAACATCACATGGCAAAAGGATTTGCATTGAAAGTTCACAAAACCAGATTATTAATTACAGATCCACCAGATGCTGAGCTTAGTAGAAGTCTCTGCTATCTACATGGAACGGTGCTTGAATCTCTTCTATCGTAGTACAAGAGCAAGTTGTGATTTTTTTTATGTGTATGAAGCAGTAATAAGCTGTATTTTTCTCTATCATTTCCCCAGAATCTACTCAGAGTTGTTTAGTATAAATAGAGACAGGCTGAGAGATAAGGAGAAGCACAGAGCTGGTGGTCATGAGTTGCTGAGGCTGGCTCTGGCATCCAGAGTCTCCACAACCCGCCACATCTCAACTACTGCCCCCACGGCTGAATTTCTCATGCCTCTTCCCACGCTTACTTTTACAAAGATTTCAGGAGGACCTAGTCCAATCCCCTCATAACACAAAGTTAGAACGTGAGGCAAGTGAATTTAACAGTACATCACAGCACTACTGACGTGGGTTTGTCCAGTTCCTAACTTCTGTCATTCCTATCAGTCACTTCCAGCAAACCCAGACCTGGGCACAGCCTTTATTAAAGCATTATCATGAGTTTCTTACATGTCTCCTTGTAACAAATATATTCAGGCTTGTGGTCAGTACAGAACAATTCTGTGTAGCTCCCCGAATTAAATAGATGACTTTCATTTTCATTTGAGTGAGTCTCTAAAGCTGGGTGTCTCTAAAGCATTCTGTTAGTGCAAGAGGAGCACACTCCTTGTCTGCAGACACTTTTAGAGTTCCGTGATTGTTTGGTTCTGTAGTTCTAATACATAATGTAGGAAAATTCGCAGTTGACAGAGCTGCAAAGGAGCTATGGGTGCAGAGTAGAAGCAATCAGTCTTTTCCAGCCTCTTGGTGATTAAGGGGCCACACTGCAGTTTAATGTTGGACAGATGGGTACTGTCAAGAGACCCAGAGACTCAAGTTGCTGGAACTGGGAAGGTGAGAATGGAGGACGTGTGCACAGAAGTCGTGATGGTTCAACATGGGCTCAGCAGAAAGGGACAGAGGTGTGGACAGAACGGCAGGCTAAAGGCAGATGACTGGGCGTGGGATGGCCTACTTGTATTCAAGAAGTAGCCATGTTGCCCAAGAAAAGGAATGCTGCTGTAATGGGAACCATCTTGAGAAGGTCACGCCATACCTGCTGCCTTGAAAAATAGGTCCCTAGATTCCTTCTTTCCTTGAAGTTCACAGCATGTAATGCAATGCACCTACCTGGTGGTTCAGTGTAGCCTCGGGGTCTGGGGAAGTGCCTCTGAGGGCAGCTCATTGAAAAACATATCCAGTGGGAGTTCAGACAGAGACAGAGTGGAGGGAGTTCAAGTGCAAAGTTGGTGGCTCAGGGGCCAGCAAAGAGGGTCTGGAAACCAGGCGAGTTTGCACAAATGCACACAGTGAGGGAGCCACAGAAAACCGTAGCTGTGGGTGACCGGAAGTGGGGGAAAGCATCATGCCTTCCGCCTAGCGCAATTGGAGGAAAGCACCACACATCCGCTAGCGCAATCTGTCGTCCTGTCCTTGGGATGGACGTCCGGAAGGTGCGGGGATCCAGATGAGCAGCAGAGGTGAGTACCAGCCTGGCTCTGGGGGTAACCTGACCTAATCTGTCCTGAGTTAGTGGCAACCCACAGAACTCAGAACTTTCGATTCTATGCAACCTGTGCCAGTGATCAGGGAAACAACGCTATTCCAATCATCTCTTCGTCCTTCCCACTATCCAAAAGATAAACAGAATCATAACAGAGATCTGTGGCCTGGTCTCTGCACTGCACAAAGGATGTGTAGCCCAAGGAGACAATGAAGTGTTGGTTGGCAGGAGCGATATCCACGTTAAGGTATTCTCATTCCTGTGTTTTCTTATAACTTACACTTTTAAAAATTATCTAGTTGTCATAGCTGACTATGGTGGCGCACACCTTGAATCCCAGCACTTGGGAGGCAGAGTCAGGCTGATCTATGTGAGTTCAAGGCCAGCCTGGTTTACATAGTGAGTTCCAGGCCACATGGGGCTACGGGGAGACCCTGTCTCAAAAAGACCAAAATATACTAATTTAATTGTCTGATTGGTTTGTGTGTATAAGCGTATAATATACATTGTTTCCTTTATAATTTTTCTCTTGCAGTTGGTACTTGGTCGTCATCTCAATCCTGTACCTGAATCAATGCTGTTGTTATGTTTTCCCCTTGCTACATGATACTGGAAACTGAGTGCATCTTCAAGAGCATGCAGCTATCCTGACACTGAGCTATATATTTCCAGCCTGCTGAGAGCCAGGTCACCTTTTCTACATACAACCTACCCCAACGCAAACTTCAGTGAATATTTCACTCATAGAATTGAATGATAAAATGAAATCCCAAGCCAACATTGAGGCTTCAAGTAGGCATGGGTGGGGACCCCAGTGTCTTGTATCCAGTTTTCTATCCTTACAGAAAAGCAGAAAAACAAATACTATGGATACTGACCCTATGAGGGACTGGAGTAGAGGTGCTCGCAGGCCTCTGCAAACCACACAGTTAACAAGGCTAGAAGTGCAATCATACAAGTTACACTCTAGGAAATCTGCTTACACAGCAATCCCCCCTGTTTTACTAAATATATCCATGACCATTCCCTATCCCATGCCCACACTGTGAAATCAAAATAGAAAGCAGAGCTCCTAGGTATGTGCTAAGTCAAAATACACTCATGTCCGCCAAAAGAAGTTATAGGGAGGTCACCATATTGCAAGATCCGACTGAACCTCTTAGAACAGTCCAATAGCCTAGCACACAATATAAAGACAGGGCTCTCACAGAAAGATGGAAGGAATTTCTGTCCCAACACATATGCTAAGCCTCAACATGGAAATATAAGACATTTTTAAGGGTAATATGATACAAAGATTCATAATTCTCTAGCAACAGACCCCAAACACACATAAATGAATGAAATGTGGGACAAAGAATTCAGAATGATTTTACAAATTGTCAATGAATTCTAAGAAAAATTGTGCAGTTTTCAATTTTTTTTTACTTTTATTTATTATTTATTTATTTACTTATTTATCTGAGTCAGGGTTTCCCTGTAGCCCCAGCTGGTCTGGAACTCCCTATGTAGACCAGGTTGACCCCAATCCCACAGAAATCTGTCTACCTCTGCCTCCCCAGAGCTGGGATTAAAGTCATGCATCACCACACCCGGCCCAAGGAAATATTTGTTAACCCTGAATGAGCTAGGGAAGATAGTCCAGGGTTTATGGGCATTTATTCTAATAAGTAAACAAGTTGTGGGGAAATGAATAGATCTTGGAAATTCAAAGCTCAATTAAGGCAAAGAAATATTTATGGGAAGACTAACTAATAAACTGTATCAAGCAGAAAGAATTCAGCAACCTCAAGAGAGGTCTGAAGAGTTACAGCATTGAGATAATGGTGAAAAAAACACATTTTTAAAAACTTTGAATAAAATGTCTAGGATCTCTGTAATATTATTTTAAAATATCCAACATATTTGTGTGTGTGTGTGTGTGTGTGTGTGTGTGTGTGTGTGTGTGTAGAAGCAGTAGGAAACAGACTGAGGACATACGAGTCTATTAGTTATATAAAAGCAGAGACTTTCCCAAATAGACCTCTAGATACAGGAGATGTTTAGACCCTCAAACAGGGCCTAGGGAGATGGCTCAACAGGTAAGCGCACTGGCTCCCCTTGCAGGGGACCCGAGATCAGTTCCCAGCACCCACATGGCAGCTAACAACTGTCCTTAACTCCAGCTCCAGGGGATCTGATGCCCTCTCAGGGGTTGCACAACATGGGTGCACTTACATACATGGAGGCAATAAACTCATATATAAAATAAAAACAATAAATAAAATACTTTTGGAACTCCAAACAAACATGACCAGGAAATATCATCTCCATACCACATTGCAGTTAAGAAGCCAAGAATACAGCAGAAAAGGTATTAAAAAATGGGGGACAGAAGTGTCAACTCACTTATAAGATAATCCCATCGTAATCCCAGCTGACTGCTTATCAGAAATACTGAAGGCATGAAGAAAATGCAGTGAGGTATTTCTATCTTTGAAAGAAACTAATGGCCAATCTCTATTGCTATATCCGGCACAATTATCCTTCCAAATCAAAGGAGAATTAATGATCTTTCAAGAAACACAGATTAAAGAATGTGTGATCACTAAGCTGACCTTTCGGAAGGTAGTTACAGGTACTCTACACACAGAAGACAGGAAGGGCCTAAGCACAAATGTACAGAAAGAGCACCTCTCACTAGAGAGCAAAAAGACAGACAAAAACCTGGGGGGAAAAGCAATCATTCGAAAAAGCAAAACAAGAATTATACCATGCCTTTCAAATCAAAACTCTAAGGGAAAATGGTCTTGATTTGCCTGTCAAAACAGAACAGCAGCCAACTGGATTTATTAACTGAGACCCAACAGTTTTCTGTTTGCAAAATACATATATCTAGAGCAAAGATATGCACAGACTGAAAGTGAAAAGGTCGAAAACAATGCTCCCAGCAAACAGCCTCAAAGGAATTGTGCATAGTTGTATTCCTCTAAGAAGCATTCAAGCCCAAACCAGAAGACTCAAACAACGTCCACGCATAGGGTGAAAAGAACATGGAAAGAATATACAATGATTGTGAAATCCACGCATCAACAGCTGGTACAGCTGATCTCACAAAGAAAACGATATGACATAAGGGGAGAGAGACCCCAACAGTAATAGTGAGTGATCACATTCAACATGACACTGTCATCAAAGTCAGCAAAAAAACTTGAGAAGTACCCTGCACTAACAAGCCATTGCACGTCACAGACAGCTACAGAGTACTCCACGCAACAACAGAAGAATGCACATTATTTTGGGCAGCTTATAGAAATTTCTCCAAAACACATGGTATCTTGGATCATAAGGCAAGTCCTGATAAATTCAAAATCTAGAAAGTGTCTGTAGCCAGCAGATCATAACGGAATAAAACTAGGACTCTAGAGCAAGGAAACTGTAGAAAACGCATGGCAAATGGTGGCTGGACAAAGGGAAATGTACATCTCCTCGTGGGCCAATGAAAGTGTCCAGGAAGCTGCAGAGAGGTCAAGTCTGGTTTGAGAGGGAACGTTCTATCTGTAACTGGCTTCATTTAAAAAATGTGGTTTTTAATAATGTAAACAGATAGTGCATCTCAAGCTTTTTAGAAACACAAGACCATTCCAAACTCCAAGTCAGGAGAAGCGAGGAAATCATAACTGTTAGGTCAGAAGTGAGTGTACTATGCGTCTAAAAGAGTAAAACAAAGATTCAGCAAACCACAGAACTGCTGCTTCAGAGCAAGAAAAGTATTGACAAACTTAGTCAAACCATCCAGACAGAGAACATGCAAATTACTAGAATCAGAGACTAAAAGGGGGCCATTATGACAGAGAACACCGAAACCCAAAGAATCATTAGGATTTTGAAAACATGCTTTGTTAAATACGAAGATCTACAAGAAACAGAAAATTTTCCAGATAGCTATGACTTATCCACATGAACAAAGATGATATAAAACCATAAAAGGGTCAGTAACAGGTGCTATGACTGATTCAGTCATGAAACATCTTCCAACAGAGAACACCAGTGTTACTCAGAGTATCCCATAAAATAGAAGAAGACGAGGTTCCAAACTCTTTACAGGATTCCAGTATTGCCCTGACATCAAAATCAGATAAGGCCACAACCAAAAGGAAAAACAAAAAACAAAAAAAACCTTCAGACTGCTATCTCTGAGGACATAGAGAAAAAGCACCCAACAAAATACTTACAAATGCAATTCAAAAGCACATTAAAGGGATCATATTCCAGGATTAGGTGAGTTTCATTATGGAGTTTTAAGGATGGTTCAACATGCACCCATCAGTAAATATAAATAGCATTGCGCAAATAAATAGCATCAAGAATAAAACCTAAGGCTGGCAATATGGCTCAGTGGGTAAGTGAGCTGGCCACTCAAGCCTGAGGATCTGAGTTTGATCCCTGGAACACACAAGTACGGCGTGGAAACCAACTCCCCCAAGTTGTCCTCTGATTTCTACATATGTGCCACACACACACTGAAATGAAAGGGAATAAAAATCTCAAAAGAAGAGCACATGATAAAATCCAACCGTTCTTCAAGTCCCACAGACAGGACTTCAGCTCAGAGGCCCCAGTGGCAAACCCACCAGCACTACGCTCAATGGGGGAAACCTGAGAGCATTTTCTCTAAAACCAGGGATGAGACAAAAATGGTCTCTTGACCATCACTCAATGTTGTGCTTGAAATTTTAGCCAAAGAGAAAGGGAAGAAATAAAAATGAAAGGGATATGGAGCAAATTAAAGACATTATCCCCATTTGCAGACAGTACGGTCCTGTACTGGCTCTACCCCGAAGACACCCGCCCCCCAACAGCCTTACACCTGACAAGCAAATTCAGCAAAATGCAGGGTACAAAGTCAGTATATGAAAATGAGCAGCTTTAAAAAGTAGATCATTTTTATTTTATGTGTATGGGTGTTTTCCCTGCATGTCTGTGTAAGTACACCATGTGTGTGCAATGCCCTGCAGAGGCCAGAAGAGGGTGCTGGATCCCCTGGAACTGGAGTTACAGACAGTTGTTAGTGGCCGTGTGGGTGACCGGAATCTGGAACAGCAGCAAGTGGTCTTAAACACGGAGCTATCTCTCCAGCCCCCCCAAATGAGCAGCTATTTATATACCAAAATCAATCCTATGAGAAAGAAAGGGGAAACAACCCTATTAGCAGCAGCCTCAGAAAGAAGAAAGCATCCCGAGTTGTCTAACTTAGGAATGAGGCTCTAAAAACACTAATGAATGAGAAGAAAATGTCCAGAGTATCGATGCTCATGAACTGATAGAACATTGCTAAATTGTACAGAATCAATGCCATCCCCATCAAAATGACAAGAATATTCTTCCAGACATGAAAATAGCAATCCTAGAATTGGTATAAAAGCATAGATCTCCCCAAGTAATCAAACTGATCCCGAAAAGGACAACTGTTGGAGGTATTACAAAATCCAATTTCAAATTAAGCAACAAAGCCATAGTAACAAAAACAGCATGGTCCCAGCACAGAGGCAGGTGGAATAGAAGACCTAGAGAGAAATCCATGCAACCACAGTCATACAATTTTTAACCATGGTATATACTCGGATATAAGGCAATCTCTAACAAATGATGCCAGGATAACTAAACGGCCACGTGTGCAAGGGTGGGAATAAACTCCTGTCTCTCACCCTGTACAACACTCAACTCAAAATGTATCCAAATTATCGGTGCAATTCTTAAGCTGCTGGAAATGAGTATCAGGAAAACATTTCAGTGACAGCAAGTATAAGGATTTTTTGTGTGTATCCCCAACCAGCTTGGGAAATAACTGTAAGAATGGATAACTAAAATTTCTTGAAATTAAGAAGCTTTTGTACAGCAAAAGAAATAATCAACAGAGTACAGAGACAGCTTACAGAATGGGAGAGAATTTACTTTTTTATTTATTTATTTGTTTTTTTATTTTATATGTATGACTGTATTGCCTCCGTGAACATTAAGTCCACCTGTGTTTTGTAGTACCCAGAGAGGACAGAAGAAGCCGTCTGATCCCCTGGAACTAGAGTTACGGACAACTGTTAGCTGCCATGTGGGTGCTGGGAGTCAAACCTGGATCCTCTGCAAAAGCAGACTTAACTCCTAAACACTGAGGCATCTTTCCAGTGCCATGGGAATGAATCTTTACTAGCTGCTTGTCTGACAGAGAATTTATATGCAGGAAAGAACTCAATCATCTAAACACCACAAAGGCAGTTTATCCAGTCAATAAATGGGTAAATCAACAGAGCAGACAGTTCTCAAAGGAAAATAGTCAGCATCCTTAGACACAGTGAAATACTAAGGCCACACTGAGACTCCATCTCACTCCAGTGAAAGACAAACACTGAGAAGATGCAGAGAAGACGGGGAGTGCGGAGGGGTAACAGGCACCCTTGTGTACTGCTGGTGGGAGCGGAAACTTGGGAGTGACTGTGGAGATGAAAATGGAAGATCCTCAAAAAGACTAAAAATAGAACTGCCGTAGGATCCAGCTATGCCATTTGGGCACATACCAGAAGGAATCTAGGTCAGCACACCGCAGAGACAGAGAGACATGGACGTCGTGCTCACTGCAGCGCGAGGCACAGCGGCTGCACACATTTGTGACATTGCTGTGCTGCCATCAGTGGAGACGGGAGTCTTGATAGTGGGAGCGTGCTGGCTACCAGTCGAATTGCAAGTTCAGTGAGGACCTTTGTCTCGAAGGGACACATCATATGCACTTCCTCTAAACACCTCCTCCCTCACACACACACCCCAAACAGTCAAGAAGGGGAAAGCTGTGTGATAAGTTGTGTGTAGTTGGCATACAAAATAGAAGGAACTGTGTGTCTTGGAAGAGGCTAGAAAATTAATTCTTTGCTAGTATTTTTGTGACAGATACGAGTAAAAATGTAATAGCAGTGAAAGTGTAAAACCCTAAGCCAAGTTCCATGGCTTCAGAATGGCCATTTCAACCAACTAAAGCTCAGTGAGATGGCCAGAGTCTGGGACCGGACCCTGTTAAATGGCATCATTAATCTATGTGTACTATTTCTATGTGAGAGTTACTTAGAATAAACAGATTTTATTGAAAAAGCAGTGTCCATGCACAGTTGCACATGCCTGTAATTCCAGCACTTTGGAAGCTGAAGGAACAGAAGTTGTGTAACTCTGCAGCCATCCTGAGTTATACAGCAAGACAATCTCAAAAACTCAGTAAAAAACTTTTTGAAAGGAAAATAATGTATACAAAATAGAAAGCATAGTTTGACCCTTCATAGGCAAACACTTAATAAACAGCCTCATTGAATCATTAGCAATTTAAACTTTAAAGAAGGGAAAATTCAAAGATTTATGAAAAAAATTACCTAAACTAGATAATGGCTCACCTCTGACAGGCATTTAAATGATGGTGTTGGTTTGTTTCAATGGCACTCTAAGAGGCTCCGCTCCTGGGAGAGAAATCCAGTCATGACCACCTATGTGCATATTTGAAACCTTCTTCTTAAAGCTTGATGTGCATACTTGCTGCCAGACTAGTCAATTTTCACAGATCGGGCAAAGTAAAGGCAAGCAAAGAGATCATCTTCCTTGTTAAAGACAGCAAAATCTTCAAGAAATAAAGTAGTGCTTTTGTGTCCGAAAAGCACCTTTCTTTTAACTGAAGATTGATTTATTTCTATATTATGTGTATGAGTATTATAGCTGCATGTGTGTAAGTGTACTCGTGTCATGTGGTGCCTGTGGAGGACAGAAAGGGGTGTTGGATCCCTGGAACTAGAGTTCTAGATATTTGTTAGCCACCATGTAGACACTGCGATTTGAACCCAGGTCTTCTGCAAGTGCTGTTAAACTCTGAGCCATCTCTCTACATCCACCAAGCACCTTTCTTGAGCAGTTTTTACAGTCTTAGTTTTAACATTAGAACCAGGCTTGATTTTGTTAACCCATGTTAGAATGGACAATGTGGAGAAGGGCAATGAACGTGTTCCCTGTCTCTTCACACTGAACCACTGTGCAGTGGGGTCAGCCAGGCTGAACCACAGCAGTTGCAAGAGGGTTTGATGTCAGGTGAGATCTAGCCTCTGTGTCTACCGGTGTCATAGAAACAGGTACAAACCTTGCTTCTCATCAACTGCATTTGCTGAGTTTATATCCTAACCCAAGCCAATGTAGGCATGGAGACTTTTCCAAAGTCATCCTACAATAAATGATGACACCGTCTATATTTATATATTTATATTTGGCTCTGAAACTTTCCATACAGCTATGCCAGTTGATGGCAGAATTGCACGATAAGATAAAAAATAATGGCGTGCACAATGGGTTTTCAAATTATCAAAGAAGTTGAAATGACAGTTAAAAGCGCAATAAGAATTCTCCAGACCCTTTAAGGAAGTCTATTCTCTACTGAGGGCAAAAGAGAGGTAGGTAGGTTGGTAGGTAGATGTTTTACTTTCTTCATGTGTGTGTACGTGTGTGAGTGTATGTGATCAAGGTTAATTTTCATAAAATGAGTAAGCACACAAATGTCCTCCAAAGCAAGGCGGGCTTATGAGGCCACTGGGTGCATGCTCCTATGGGGGCACTACCAGGGAACGGAGTATGCTCGTGCCGTCACACTCTGCCTGGAAAGGCATGAGAGAATTAGCAGTCTTGAGGCACACTACTCAGAAGAAACAAAAGATAATCCGCCACTACTCCAGAGACTAAAAATACCAGATTTCTTGCAGCTACTTCAGGCTTTCGCAGTTTCTAAGATTCCTACAAACTCTGGTTGACAAGTAAAATAACAAAGTAACACCTTTTGAATGCCTTAAGTGCAAAGCCCAGGAGTCTAAGGTCACCAATTTAATCCAACAGCCAAATTTCATTCACATCATCAGTCAATGCCTGGGAAGGACAGCCATAGAAACCAAGAGAGGATTCTAATACTGCGATGGCTGGAAAATTCAACGCAAGAAACCAAAGGAATGGACACATTTTTCAAACAACATAAAGTATATTAGCCAAATAAAACAGACGTGACAAGTACACTTAGCATTGTCTTCAAGCTTCTGGGGAGAGTTTTTACAACAATATTTGAAGAGGAATCTGCTAAAATATCATAAGATAAACATCATTAGGTCACTGGAATATTTACCTTCCTTCACTGTGGTTTGCACTTTCCTGTAATCCAAAAGACACAAGCTTCAGCTTCTGCCGGTAGATGCCACTTAAAGAGAGACAGGAAGACAGATCCCTGTGTTTAACCAAATGTTAAATATTTTTTATTTTACTCACCTGCACACTGAGATGAATCCATTTCTTCACAAGAATTCTCCCCAGTGTGATTACTTTTATTGGAGGCTGCAGACCATTTACTGTGCGGTAATAAAACATGGTCTCTTTCTCAGATACTGTAACTTTGAACAAAATCTGCCCATCCACCATCGTCTTTTCGATCACACACCTAAGGAAGCAACCAGAAAAGACAGAAAAGGTCAACATCCAACCAAAATGATGTGCCGAGGCATTGCAGAGTGTTAAAGTTATCCAAACCCCATGGAAAATGTTGCTCTAAAAATAAGTGTCTGAATAGGATGTTCCTCCAAGCAGGCTTGATTCTGAAGAAAAACTCATTTTACTTCAATAAAAAAATAGAATTCTTATTTATAATATGTTTCCCACAGCCTCAACGCCCTTCATTAACGATTCAGATGGAAAGTAGAGTAGCTGAATCATTCTGCAAAGCTAACATTTAGGTGACTGGCTCATTAGTTCCTTAGCTATTCCTTTTATAGGCAGTGGTAGAACACACCTCGTCCTGCTTGGGTATTGAGTCACCAGTGCAAATCTTTCTTCTTCTTCTTTTAATGTAAAGAGAATTTAGAGTCCATTGAAAGCTCTAAGTGGTTAGCCCCGAAGCCAGAATTGTTCTGTTTAATTCCTGGGATGAAATGGACAATAGGCTGCTATAGTCTCTTCTTACTCCATCGTCTTCTAGCCAGACACCCAGTCAAGGTGTGGGAGAAGACTGCCTGCCTCTTCTATGACCAAACAGCCCAAATGAGGCATCTGGAGGTTGTTATTGATCTTGGATGGAAGGTCGTTTGATTTTGTGAAAATGCAGAAAAGCAGTATTTTGAATACACAGAATCGTTTCTAGAAAGTGACTAGGTCCTAATTTAACGTACTTCATTTTTCAGATTGGGTTTGGCTCTCTAGCCCAGGCTGGAATGTAATCTTATTGTCCACCTGTTGCAGCCTCCTTAGTGCTGAGTTCACAGGTATATACCAGATATGTGCCAGGCTCAAATTGCTTTTAAAAGGTCACTTCTATACAGGTTACCTTCAGACCCTGGGATGCTTTCCTTAACTGACTGCTTTTACCCTGCCCAGGTGTCTTTGCAAGTGCACCTGATCCTGAACCCATCTTCTCTTTTCCAGAACATTTTAGAGGTCTCATTCAGGCTCACCAAGCATGCTGTGCTGTCTGGTAAAGGACTCCATCTATTCTGAGGCTATAAAAAATATGTAGAATACAGGAGAGATCCCCCCCCCAAAAAAATGATTGATTTCAGTCAGAAGCATCTGAGAGGAAAAGGTCCAATTGAGCCAACTAAAAATTATTACTCAAGATGTTTTACAATTTTCCTTACGTTTTCAAAGGTTATTTCACTTGCATCAAATTTTGTCCTAATTTAGGAGGTAAAAACAAGATGAGGGAGCACTGACAGCCACTCTTTTATTGACATGATTTTACTATTCTTTATGCATGAACTCGGTAAGATATGAAATAAAGCATATTTTTAATTTAGAGCAATAATTTTAGATAAAATTTTAAAATACATGCTGCTGTTATAAACTCTTTTTTTTTAAAAAATCCTCGATGGTTGGGTATTTGTGGTTTCCTCAAAGAAAAGCAGTCCCTTCCCTCCCTCTGTACCTTAGTCTAAGAGTTCCCCTTTGTTCATTTTTCTTGAGTTTAAATCTACAAGTGAGAATTCGACCATTACTCAGGAATGTATTTACCAAATGCAGACTTATTTCCCCAAGCTTACTGAAAATGCTTTTCTTAATATGTTATTGATTATCTTCCTTGCTATTTTGTTTGCTTGTAAACAGACTAGCTTTGGTAGATAATAAATGTGAGGGGAAGGCAGGTAGCAAAATATTTAGGGACTGGATTTATTCTGCTCCTGAATACACAATAATTGGATAATCCATGTTTTGTTTGTTTTACTTATCTAGTGCAAACACCCCGAAATTCCCAATTCCCACAGGTATTTTAGTTTTGAGAATGTGAATGACCTTGATTCAAGCAACAGGCTCTCAAAACTACGAACCATGTGCTGCCTCATAAACACCCCTCAGTCTTCTCTATACAAAACAATGCCAAGAGAAGAGGCATGCGGTTCAAAGATGCCTCTGTAAGCTTGGGAAAAATAACTTTATCCTAGTCCTATTTGTCAAGAGACCATTTTTTTTAAGAGCCTGTATATCAATGACACAGAGTAGCTTGAATTTCCTGGAATTTCCAACAGTAAGACAGCAAATTTTCTTTCAAGGGAGCTATCAAAATAATGATAATGGTGTGTGAGTGTTTTAGCTCTAAACAAAAAATAAGGGTAGGGGGATCCTATATGAACTATCACTTGCAAATGGAAAGTAAACGCCAAAGCCATCTAAGTCACATTTGTTTGTGAGATGGTAAGAGCTTGGCTGATTTGTTTCCTATGTTTTGAGATATTTGTCATGCAAAGCAAACATCATAAGAGAAAATACCCAGCCCTCCACTAGAAGAGAAAAGATGAGCCGGCAGTAATTAGAATGTATTTTATACATGTATAAACATGTTAAGGAACAAATTCAACAATGGTGGCACATGCCTTTAGCCCCAGCACTCAAGAAGCTGAGGAAGGTCAATCTCTGTGAGACTGAGGCTCACCTGATCTACAGAGCAGTTTCCAGACCAGCTGTGGCTAGAGGGTGACCGTGTCTCAAAAACAAACCAAGAAAGATCTGCAGGGGCTAGAGAGATGTCTCAGAGTTTAACGCACTTGCCTCTCCTGCACAGAAATCGAGTTCAGTTCCCAATACCTGCCAGTACAACTGCCTGTAATTCCAACTCCAGGGGGACCCAGCGCCCTCTTCTGGCCTACACGTGGCAATGCATGCACACACGTACCCACAGACATACACATACATAAAAATTTTAATTAATTTTTTTCCTTAAACCAGTCAAAAGAAAAGTCTCAAAAAGCTACTTGTCAAGAATTCTAGATTGGCTCCATATTGTTGTGGGAAAATGTGTTATATATCTGCTTGAGAAAAGTCTACAGAGGGAAAAGCATGTGATCACACAAAAACTGGTCATAGGGAGGAAGGCGTAGCTCTAACTCATGTCCAGGGCGTCCTTGGAAGAATCAATAGTGGAAGCTCTTGCGAATCTTTCATGCTTACCTAGTTCCTAATAAATTGAAAGATAGAATCATAGCACAGAAACAGCTCAAGAGCTGCACTGTTCTGACATGCAGTGCTATTTCAATATCCAGCTCGCGATATTCAAACCTTCCGCAATCACACAAACATCTCCTCTGGAGAAAAGAAAGATGGGTAATACAGTCCTAACTCTTCAGAAAACTACCTGCCCAGTAAGACTCGTTTTTACTTTCTAGTAGGGACATTGTTTATATAAGGCTGAACCAAGAGTCCAAATAAATAACGTATCTATTACTAGCACCAGGGCTTTCAGAATCTCTCTGAATCTTGTCTAGAATCCAAAGGCTAGAACCCAACGTCAGCAATCCTACCAGATATAACGGATTCGGATGTGGACATGTCTGTCTCCAGTGCAACTACTTTAGCCCTCCTTTTCACAGGTCACTTCATCCACAACAAGTAGGGAGTATTTTCGGATACCAGTATCTGGACTGTAAAGCTAGACTACAAACGATTAATATAGTCATCCACCTTCAAGCATGGGGACTCTAACATTAACTTCATGTGTATTTGGAGCTGCAGATTGCATTCATCTTTACAACTTCTGATTTTGCAGGGTCCTGAGCCAACAGAAGCCCCAGTGTGGCTTTCCTTACTTACATTACACCTTCTTGCTCAGGTTCCAACCATACAGCTAACGTAAATTCTGCTGCCAACCTCGGAGATGGAAGAGAAGAAAAGCAGTTTGTGTGATTTCCAAAAACAAAACTCGTGGAGTTGCCCTGAGAGCAAGGGTGAAGATCACTGTGGTCTTCGGGGTTGCAGCTCCCAAGGCCAGCTAACAGAGCAGTGTAAGAAAGTGTCGACGATCGGTAGGGGCAATCCTGAACGCACAGCCTCTGGATGCACAACTGAAGATTCTCAGCAGTCACAGAGCTATGACAGAAAGAGCTCGGGCCTTCGAGTCCACACACGGCCTGCAATGGCACAACAGAAACCTTCTTGAAAGCGCCCACATTCTCCAGCCTTGGGAAAAGGCCCTGGGAGGCAGCCAGGGCTACTGAAGCCAAATAGGCCAAGATCAGTGTTTCAATGGCCTGCATGGAGAAGCCAGATGAGAGAGCGAGGCAATTCATGTTTACAAAAAAGCATTCTTCTCCAGATAAAGCATTCCTAAATAAATAATCAGGCCCTCACTGCTCGCCAGTAAAGCTCTGAGGCAGGGAACGCTAATGGAGAAATAGTCCATCCTGGGGAAACAGCAGTCACACTTTCATACTGAGAGAGGGCGTAAGGATGTCTCTGGGGAGGGCCGAGACATGAGTCGAAACTGGTGTCTGGGGAACAAAAAACACAGGTTATCAACACAAAGCTTCTCAGCCTTCAAAACCCAAGTTCATCCTAAAT
This sequence comes from Eospalax fontanierii, assembly GCA_035773235.1. Lineage (NCBI taxonomy): Eukaryota > Metazoa > Chordata > Mammalia > Rodentia > Spalacidae > Eospalax > Eospalax fontanierii. Next base: position 7,238,035 of record CM069535.1, read on the forward strand.
AGCAGGACTTGGAGCCCATTACCAAAATGATATTCAACTTTGCAAAATACATTTTGAAGTTCATTGTTTATGTTGATAAAGACCTTGAATTTGTTGGACAAATTGAGCAGATAAAGCCACAGAACAACCCATCTACATATTTAGATTTGATCATGACTAACACACATGACCATACAGCTACTTTTAGTTGTCACTTGACCTCAGGGAAGCAGCAATTTCTGCCCTAATTAAAGCGGCAAAGCATTGTATAGATTTTCTTGACACAAGCAGCATGTGTGGTAACCCAGAGCTAACTTGCATATGCCCCAAATCAAGCCCTTACCCTCATCTCAGCCTGTGCGGCAACTTTAAGCTGGCAGTAAAGCTGATTAGAGAGCCAACACCATCTGCTTGCCCTATGCCTTAATATTTATCAAGCATTTGTGTTAATGTTTCCTCACATGACTATGCATTTGGAGGTTAAATATAGATTCCTAACACCATGTAAGTAATTGTATTGATAAATAAGCTGAGTTACCATTTCTTTATTGCATTTCAACTAGTCACTTCAGTGTAAGAAATAGCTCTTCAGCTTGACCTCTGTCCTTCGTTGCTGGGCAACGCTGATGTAAATTACCCCACCCACCCTTTACTCTTAGCAAATAGGCCTCAGCAACAGGAAGGCTGGGAGAAGACTCGGCACCTAGATAAAATGTTCCACACAGCTCAAATGGTTACCTGTAACTTAGTGCTGTCTGCTGGGTGGCCCCTCTGGAACTGAGCTTCTGTCTCCTGGCTTTCAGCTGGTTGCTCCGGCAGTGGGAGGGAGCAAGGTGGGGTCATGCATGCATAATTTTAAGGTAGCAGCATGCTGAGTCCTCTAATCCCCTTCCTGGCCCCTCCCTGTCACTGCTTTCAGGAGCCTAGTCCATGTAACTCTTTAATGATCCCACACTGTTTAACCTAATATGAATAATTTTAATGCTCATTCTTTGGCAGGGAGGATGCAAAATGAGACTCAAAACTTTGCCCATGCCCTAAATAGCTGCCTCGTTAACACAAGGTCCTCTGGGTTTCATTTGTTCCATGTCCATTACCTCTGTAAAGCCTATCCTAAATGCACAGAGCTTCTTTAGATAAGGAACATCTGGTATGATTTCTAAATACTGGGTTTGTAAAATGCAGATTCTAAGTAGACTGTAGAAGCAATGAGATGGCAGAATTTTTAGAATTTGATTGCAAATTGACAAGTGGGTATTTGTGTGAGCATATTGGCAGTCAATTCTATACACTTCACAATACATCCAAAGCTGCCTTTCCCGCCCTCTGGACTATCCTGTATCACAAAGATTCTACTAACGCAAGAGGCATTTGGCTCCTGTTATTTGCACCTTAAAAATGTCTGGAAATCAAATAGCTGCTGTCACTGTCCCTACACAACTCTATTTACAGAAAACTTTAGAAGTAAGAGGCCTGTTTCTAAGCCATTTCTTCTAAAAGGCTGTTCTTGCAGAAGACCTGGGTTTGGCTCCCTGCCCCTGTGTAGCAGCTAACAACCACCAGAAACTCAAGTTCCAGGGGATCTGATGCTCTCTTCTGCCCTCCATGGACACAGCACATATGGGATGCACTTACATATATGAAGGAAAAGTACTCAATACATAAAATAACTTTAAAAATCAAAGCAACTAGAGACAACATAAACTACCTTCCTGAATCCCTTTCTCTCCCATGAGAATAGCCTAGTATTAGACATGTTCACTTTCTACAAAAATACCTTGTTTCCTGCTTATTAGTACATTGATGAGCTTTTGTGAAATTAAGACCAATGTCATATAAAATCACCTAACATAAAAGGATTTATGTAAATTTGGGGAAAATGTTTTAAAGGTACACATAGGGATCATGATGCATTAAACAAATGGATTATTCAGACCTACTATAAAAAACCTACTCCACATAACTCCTACTTGCTAATAGATAATAGGAAGTCATGGTTCAAATGCACAATCTAGGAACTGGGTAGGTGGCTCAGTAGGGAAGTACTTGTCCACCAAGCTTGAGGATCCCCAGAACACACTCAAAAGGCCAGGCATGGTGACACATGTCTGTAATACCAGTGTCCTCTGGACACACACCCACGCATGCACACACACAGCAGACACATACACATATACAAAACTATGTCATACACACAGAAAATAAATAAATGTAAAAACAAAGTACTAGAATAAAACGAAACACCCAATAAATAAGCAATTAGGTAAAGACATCCCGACATCAACCTCTGCCTTCCACACACACCTGCAGAGGCAAGTACACCTGCCCACATGCTTGTACACTAGGTGTGTAAGCACACACCCACCCCTCCTCCCACAGACATGCTTGCCAATGCATGCACACACAGACAGCCCAGGGTAGCACCTCTGCTCCACAGGAAGGAACTCTATCTGTCATTGGTAAAGGCAAGCAAGGAACTGACACGGCCCTTGACCCTTACAATTCAGGACAGATATTCTTGAGATATCTGATGAGTAAATTACATAGGAGTTCTGCCCTTTGCGAGTACCCATGAAACAAGGACAACACAGAAAAACGATGGAAAAGAAGGCAAGAGTGAACAGAGTTTAGTCAGGGAGATGTAGCTGTGGATTGCTTTCCCCTCAATTCTGCAGATTTGGTGGATGTTCTGGCCTGGACCAACATGACTGGAGTGTCTGGGTCTGAGCTGGACTCGTGATCCAGGAGATATCTGATGTCAGCTTCATGACAAGTTCATGATCCACTCAAGACGGTAGTAGAAAACTTCTCATCAACTTGAAGTACAAGTTCTTTCCAAGCCTCTCCCTCTCTCTACTAAGGATCCATTGGTTAGAGCAAGTCATAGGCCCAGGAGCAGATTCAAGGACCTTCTTCTACAAGAGAGGAGGACGAGGTCACACTGTAGAAGAGCCCTCATAACAGGAATGGAGGGAACGTGTGAGCATCTGCAGACTTGCTCACAGCCTCTTTTCTTGTCGTAGATATACTGATACACTGACTTACAATTCCTTGGCTTTGAGAAAGTCAAGGGCTTCAGTTAGATGACTAAGGGAATTTCCTCATTCAGGAAAAGCTTACTATAGGAAGACAGAATCCACTTAGTTTCCAGGTGAAACTGGATTAGTTCCTTCCTGTCCCTGGTCAAAATTAAAGGACATTCCTTATTCTTGGGTTTTAGTAGTAAATCCATGGTTTATTCCAAACTGATTAATCTCTGCCATAAATGATCCAGAAAAGAAATAGCATATAATAGTATATTCTGGTAGTCCTGGTATCTCAAATTCTAAGAAACTCTAACTTGATCAGCTGAAGGAAGCTTTCTTCTCTGAGCAGGTCTCAGTATGCCTGGGGCTTGATGGAAGCTGACTTGTTGGAATGGTTTAAGTCCCAAGGCCAGGACTTAAAGTTTGATAATGCAATGTCTGCCTGCTACAGATGTTTGTCAACTTAGAACCTCTCAAAGACAAGAAGAAAAAAGATCTAGAGATAAGCCCATTGAGAGTACTGACAAATAGAGGCCTGCTCCCAGCGACTGTCTCTGGGAGGCCCAGCAGGCCAAGACGATGAACCATTTGATAATTTGAGGCCAGACATACAGCACCAACAGAGCCTCCTGCCTGGCCGCAGGTACTTAGTTCCAGCTCAGAAGATCTAGGGAAGCTGGCGAGAGGCTCCTAAATTTTACAGATATTCAAACTATAAATTAGTAAAACAAATGCAGAATGTGACCTCCACTACTCAGAGCATGGTTAAAGGGAAGACCAGAGACTGACGAAGAAAGGGAGCTACAGAGAGAGTCTGGGCTGCCAGGGCTCCGCCAGCTGTAGGCTTGTGTTCTTTGATAGGTCAAACTCTGCTGCAACTTCCTCATCTACAAGATGAGAATATGGTTACGTACTAGGGTTGCAGAGTCGTTACATATAGAGAATATCAGGCAGTGACTGGATTTTCACTGCCATCTCTCATGGTGCCCCTCCAATGTATAGTTACTAATTTTTTCTATAATTATACAGCCAGAAATAAAAGATCAGCACATGTGGAGGAAACCTCTCTTTACATTTCTCCATGATCATTTCACCCTTCTCACTGGAATTTCCATGAACCTGGTGAGTGTGGAATTGTACTTGAAAAGTGAATGAATTCATAAAGAAAAGAACAAGATGAACGAAGAACTGGAGTTCGGAAGAAGTTGCTCAATATTTGCCAGAAATGGGCTCTAAAAAAATATACCAGAAATTAAACTAGTGAGGGTCAGATTTTCATATTTTATTTTCTGAAATTTTCCAAAATATCAAACATGGTGTTACTAATTCTGGAGATGTTCTTTTTCATTACTTCTTGTTTTGTGAAATTCAATATTTAGATCCCCAACAGCTTTTATTCTGCTCAAAATGCTTCAACCTATGTTACTACCCTTTCTAAATTATTCAAGCTTTCAGATGACCCAAGATTGTATTTGTTTGAGGCATGAAAGGCTTTGCATTGATGTTTCAGGCTACCGGGGACACAACGGGAATGTGATACCTTCAATAGCGTGTGGCAGGCCATCTAACTCCTGTCCACTCCTTCTCTTCCACTTGGGCAAGGACCCAGAGTGAGGTTGGCAGGTGGATTCAGGAGTACTCTTCTAAGTCTGTGGCTGGCAGGTAACAGCTGTGAAGCAGGAAGGGACAGGTAGAGACCAGCAAGATAATGTCTGGCAAGCAGGACAAAGAGGTGGGTGTGGGTCTGCAAATGAAAAGAAGGCAAGGTGAAGAACAGCAGGCCATTGACTGAGCCCCAGCCAAACAGTTGATCATAATAAACACAACACAGGGTCAAGTTTCTACAAAGAGCACTGCTCCTGGGAATGGTGCAGTCCCTCAGAAAATAAAAATGCAGTGTGTTACTGGAAACCCAGGGGAAATTTCAGTCATACTGAGGTGTTAAGGGAAGGGATGTGATGAAACTTCAAGGTTCAGGAAACTAAGCTAAGCTCAGTCTTGCTTGCTGAAGTGGGAAGTGAAGCTGGCCAGCCACATTGTTGTTCTGTGTATTGTCTCCACCTTCCAGGGTTTGAATTGCTGGGGGGCTAGCACACATACACTCCTCTAAGAAACTCAATCCAGAGAGTGACAATCCCAGAAAGATTTTAAAAATAGTGTGTAACATATAAAAGGGCATAAATTCATGATGCTGGGAACAATGGTTTTTCTTCGAATATAAAGCAAATAATGTTTGAACATTTTTTTAAATGATGGGAGATCATACAACATTCAGTTCAGCACTAAACACTCTTAATAATTCACTATAATTCTTGCTCTGGCTATTCCTGAATTAAACAATCAGATTCCAAAGTGGTTCTGGGAACTGAAGCACCTGGCACAAAAACATCTCAGAGATGAAAACATTCCTACCTGACCTCACGAGATGAGAGCCCAACAGCCACCCAAAAATGTTGTGTAAGGTTACCTTCAACTATTTAAGTGGTCATTAAACATAAGTGATTTTCCTGTTTATGCTTATGTCCTACACCCAAAATATTATTCACAAGCAAGTATTCCAAAAAATGAAAAAAATGAAGATCTGAAATACTTCTCTCATCAGAAGAAAATTCAACCTTGTGTGTGATTTTCATGTTCAGAAAACCAAGGCCTCCAGGAGATCAAGAAGCAGAAACGCGCCTGGGAGAGGAAGAGTTTAGCAGTATAAAATCCATGCAGACACAGAGGAGTCACTGCCCATTACAACTAAAACAGCGAGGTGGAAAAGTTGCCTCACTGAGGTGGAAATTATAATGCATTTGAGAGAAAGGAACATTATCGCTAGAGCTTGGACCAAAACCACTGTCTTCATTAATCACAGCAATATGGTTTTCACCTCACTCCACACACATGAGCATATCTGATTACCATGTAAAACAAAAATGTTCATAAAGGAACATGCATACATGAGTGATCTCTTTAAGCTGGTAACTTGCTAACAATAATGTTTACTGAGGTTATGGTGTGCTGACCATCATATTTGAAATACTAGTTCATTTATCTTCATAAAAACCTTTAGGCAATAATTGATTTTGTCACTATTTTATAAATGTGGATATTGAGATTGGATCATAAATAACATGTTAAGGTCACACATTTAATATTTAGGAAAAATAGGCAAATGTAGCTTTGTCTGAATTTTTACATGGCAGAATTCCTTAAAGGAGGCAACCCCAGAGGAAATTAGTAGGCATTTTTTTATGTCCTAAACATAGTCTCTCAAACATATACAAATGTTTGTTTGGAGCAGCACCTGGGATACTAAAGATGCTTATTGAGAAAATTCTTGACATTAAGGATTGGCCTTTTGCTGTACAATCAATCAACCAAGCACAACCAATCAAGCGACAGCGTTGGAGAGACAGCTCTGTGGTTAAGTATTTAATGAGGATCCGAGATCAGGTTCCCCTAGAACCCATGTAAAAGAGGAGTGTATGTGTGCTAGCCCCCCAGCAGTTCAAACCCTGGAAGGTGGAGACAATACACAGAACAACAATGTGGCTGGCCAGCTTCACTTCCCACTTCAGCAAGCAAGACTGAGAGACTCTGCCTCATCGATAAGGTAGAAGAGCAGCCCAGGATAAGGAGAAACACCAGCCTCCAGCCTCCACAGGGTGCTCAGCCACATGCACATGCCGCCTCACACACGGGGTTTCAGATTCACAGAAACGGCCCCTGTGGATTGCAGTATGCTAGAAGGCCTCCAGTTCTGTTATTCTAGAAAAGTAGTAACAGAACCCATTCGAACGATTACCTAGGCCAAAAAAAAAAAAAAAAAAAAAAAAGATGATAGGAAAGTAAGGAGTGAGGCGGAGTTTGGAATGGTGCTTGGTAAGACAGGAGTTACTGGTAATAAGGGACTCACTTTATGCAGGGGCAAATGAATCAACTATAATTTTAACTTAAAATACCACTGTAGGGACTGTAAAAGTCTTTCTGCCTGAATAAAGACTCTACTTGAATTGTAGCATGCAGAGAAAGTGAGAGAGAATAGCCTAATGTGATGAGACTCTCACACCACAGAAAAGGAGCTGTTTGTAAGTACTTGCAGGACAGGGCTCAAGACCTCAAAGGACTCCAGTGAAGTTTACAAATCATCCATCTACAGCCGTTTGGAAGAAGCAAGACACGTGGTTAAAAAAGGCAAATGAGATCCAGGATGGGAAAGGGAATGAAATTTAGAATCACCTGAAAATAATTGTGGGTGTCACCATAGACTCAACAGCTCAAAGAAAGGGCCACTGTGCATGTTGGGATCCCTCCCAGCGAAAGAGCACACATGGCTTGTAACTAACAACTCTGGATTAAATAGAAAAATGAGCCAATGAACAGCCCCAATGTATAAGGCAGCTTGTGCAGAGTCTATACTGCACTCTACCATCTAGCTTTGGAGGAACATACACAACGTGGCACTAACAAAGCTCAGTAGCTTTGAGAGCTCCCCGAAACACAAACTTCGGGTGCACAAGCATGGGGTGTACGAGCAGAAAGCTTGGAGAAGAAAGAAACGGAAGGAGTGGGGGCGGGGTGTGAAGAACTTGAAGCAGACTAAGTGTGAAATGGATGTTTTTAAATTCAACAATTCTTGGCATCCTTATTCACACACACACTGAACGTTCATTTTTAAAATTGCATGTGTATGTTGTGGCTGTGTGCACAGGCTGCAGAGTCCACGAGAGACTGTCTAATGCCATGGAGCTGGAGTTGGAGGCAGTTTTGAGCTCCTGACATGGATGCTGGGATATGAATCTTTGTCTTCTGCAAGATAAGCATCACTCCACACTGCTGGGCTGTCTGTCCAGCCCGGAACTGATTCATGTCATGACAAACTTTGGGTAAATAAGGTCTGATTTTAGCTCTGAGAATATAGAAAGAGGTTATCCAAGCAGAGGCTGCTCTGTGCCTACTTGTTCGTGGATAAATAGGTTTGAGACATTCTTATCCAGAGCTTCAGGACCTCAGTCCTTTCATTTCCATGTCTTACACAACTGTGCAAAACTAGCGCTACCAAGCATGATCTAAGAGAGATGGAGAAGTTGACTTACATGTGCCAGAAGTGAACAACGTGTATATTTAATAGCATGCTTTAAATTATGAAATATGTAATGATAAAGTACTTTAGTTAACTTTCCTTCTTTAAAAGACAAAACAAAACCATTCCAGATAAATCATGTCAACTACCAAGATTACAAAACCATCTATATTCTCTTCTAGTCTTTGTACTCTGTATTTTAACAAAATTAGGGAGTCATTTTCATATTTATTTCCACTTAACACCATTTAACTGTTATATTAGACTCCTAAGTGCATTTTGTCTCACTCAGTATTTTCTAATTATTATAAACTTGATCAAAGAGTATGCAGATTTTAGATACATAAAATATGCTATCCTATTTTTTCCAGTGAAGTTATACCAGTTGATATTCATTCTACCCAGTATCTAAAGCATCAAGAGCAACTATTACCAATGTTTAATTTTCACTCATTTAAACCAAGTGGATGAAATCCAAATCTTGTTTTTAAATATTCACTTGTTTGCCAGTACATATGAACATGTGGTGATACTTATTATTCCGACAGCACAGAGTCTTTGTTTCTGTTGCAGTTGAAGGCTACATTTTAAAAACTAAGTTGCAATTCATTGCATTAAACAGATGCTGGTAAGTGGGCAGGCATTCAGAAAATATCTTCTCTAATTTGCTGTGTACAATGTTTTATCAAGAAATGGATGTGTAACTTTGGTTCAGAGTTTCAGGAGTTCCATCCTTCATGAGAGGGATGGCAGTGTGGAGGAGATCAGCCTACACCATGCGGTGTGTGAGAGAGAGACAGGGAGAGAGGCATTGTGAGACGTGTTTCAGGCTTACTTCTGTTCCTTTTCATTCTGTCTGGGCTCCAAGTCTGTTAGTGACACCCACATTCGGCACCTGTTTCTTCCTCTTGAGAAATCCTTTCTTGCAAGGCCCTCAAAGATGCACCAAGAGGTGTGCCTGACCAGTGTCCTGGGAGCTTCTCAGTCTGACAGGGGTGAGATGGAATCGTAAAGTGGTTTTGATCTGAATGTCTCTAATTGCTAAGGATGGTGAGCACTTTTAAAGATGTTTCTTGGCCATTTTGATTTCTTTGTTTGGGTCTATAGCCCATCTTTTTATTGGGTTTTTTATTTTCTTATTTCTTTGGTTATTTTTTTAGTTCTTTGTGTATTCTGGATATTAATCCTGTCAGATGTGTAGCTGGTAATGTTTTTCTCCCACTCAGTGGGTGTCCTCTTCATTTCCTTGGTTGTTTCTTTTGCTGTATGCTTAATAAGGTCCCATTTATTGTTTGTTGACCTTAATACCTGAGCAGATGATGTCCAATTTAAAAGTCCATTCTTAAGCAGGGTACTGTCTTTTTTTCTAGCAGTTTAATATTTCATACTGAGGTCTTTCATCCATTTGGAATTGACTTTTGTGCAGGGTAAAAGATAAGGGTCCAAGTTTATTCTTTTACAGGTGGAGATCCAGTTTTGCCAGCACCATTTGTTGAAGATGCTGTCTTTCCTCCCTTGTGGGTTCTTGGCACCTTTGTCAAGTATCAGGTGGCTGAAACTGCATGTACTCACAATTAGGTCTTCTATTTTGTTCCATTGATCTACATGTCTATTTTTCTGCCTGTGCCATGCTGTTTCTATCACTATAGCTCTGCAATATAATCTGAGATCTGGTATGGTGATCCCCCAGCATTTTTTTTTTTTTTTTTTTTTTTTGCCCAGGATCACTTTAGCCATCTGGGGTCTTCCGTGATTACATATGAATTTTAGGATGATTTTTTTCTAGCTCTGTAAAAACTGTCATGGGTACTTTGATTAGCATTGCATTGAAGCTATAAATTGCTTTTGGTAAGATGGTCAACTTCACAATAATGAATTAATTTAGGCCCTAAGTGCTCAACACCATCTATCACGCTATTAATGATTCCACCTTTATTTCATAATGCTGGTTGTTCTTATTTTATTTCATATAGTATCACATTTACTAAAACACCCAGAATAAAATGTCAATAATGAGTATGATGAAAGCATTGTTATCTTTCACCTTATTGGTTTAAATGTTTCTCCCATTCTTGGAAAGCTGTAGGACCAAGCCACCTGGAGCCCAAAGGTAAAGCCATTATTCTTTTACAATGTGAAATTTTTAAAATTTCTAGCTTGCTATTCCTAGTGTCTACAAATTTTACTACATATTTTGTAAAACTTATTTGCTTTGTAGTGCTGGAGAGATGGTTCCGTGATTGAGATCTCATACTGCTCTTATAAAGAATGGGAATTTGATTTCTAGCACCCATGTTAGGCAGCACACAGACTCCTGTAACGCTGCTCCAACACCTCTGCTACCAACAGGCATCTGCACACCTGTACATACACAGAGACACACACTTCATTGAAAATAATAAGAATAAATACTTTAAACAAAATTCTTTGCTTTTTCCACTTTCATGTAACAATGAAATATATTTTTACTGTAATGTTTATGGAAAGGAGACAAGGTTACACGGGCTCTCAGAGTAACAACCTGTAGAGCTACGTTTTAAGGTAAGTGATCACGGGGGCACAGTGGGAAACAGCAGAGAGAGTGGAACCTTGTATGAATCAGACGCGATCGCAGCACACACCGGGAACACGGTCTCCAGCGTCTGCCAACTATTTCACAAGCAGGAGAGGCTCGCATCTGCCCGGCTGGGGAGGGGGAGCCGCAGCAGGGTCCCTGGGCTAGGTGCTGGAGCCCTCCCAAGCTCAGGGCCCACACGGCACACATACCTGAAATCTACACATCACATGGTTTTGCTTTGGCAAAGCATGGCCTACCATTTCTCAGCAGACTCCTTGGGGCTGAGGTCAGGGGCTGCTTGAGAAGTGAGCTACTGTTTGAGCTAAGGTTGGTCTGGGGATCAGAAATCCCCACGGAGCCTCATTTCGGAGACGCTAAGAGTGCTTCGCCTAGTCACGTGCTTCTTCACAAGCATAATTTGATCTAGCACAGTGACCATCACTTAGGCCCATCAGGGCCATTACCCAGCAAAGGATGGGTTCAGTGACACAGCAGAGCGAAGGGGGCTGGAGCTGCCCCGAGAGCCTGGGCTTTAGCACCTGTTCTTTGAACTGAAGGTTGAAGCCAGCTGCGAGTTTGATATCGGTGCCAGCACCAAAGCAAACGCCCATGTGGCTCCTGCCACCCCTCCTCACGGTGTCACTCAGGCACTTTCACCTGACAGGGCAAATCAGGAACCCCGCACTGTGCTGATGTTCCCATCGCAGGGACCTGCAGAGTGAGGCAGCCTTAGGCAATCCCATAGAACTAGCTGTGGCCCCACTGCAGGGCACTCCAGGGGAGTACAGCTTGGCCCAACATCAGTGACTCCTCAGAAGGCACGTTAGCTTAAGGACTTGAGGGAAGAGAAGCCTCAGCAAACACCTCATACTCCGGTGTGCACTACCAGGGAAGTCCCAGTCAAACCTGTAGAGCGGCAGCCGAGAAGGCGCTCAGGGTAGACACCACCAAAGCATCATCCAAGAGGACACGAGGCTCCTGCTGCTATCGGTCCACACGCTGCCTCTGTACCAGGTCTCAAAACACTGCCTCTAGGGACTGCGTGTGCGTACCATGGCACCTCACCACCACTCATCTACACAGTGTCTGCACTTACCCCTGACAGACGAGGTAAAGGAATAGGGCCCTCGGCAGTGCCCAATACTGTCCCTGTAAACACCCCTTGCTATGTGTGACGTAGGAAATGCCCATCCCTTAATAGGGGACACATTTCTGTAAGTGGAGCGCAGGAAACCTACCACTGTCTGCACTGTACACCTACCACTAGAGTCCCTGCTCTGTCATGGGCTGCTGCGAATATAGTCATAATCTTTGATAGTATGCCACAATAATTAGCAAAACATTTTAATCCATTCATCTCAGTAGTTAAATAGATTAACAATGGGTAATAGAAGTCCTCAAAAGCAATAAAACTTGATCTTATCGGCATAAGGAAGGCTGAGAATATAGTTCAGTGATGGATGCTTGCCTAATAGCCATGTGGGTTTGGATTCAATTCCAAGGATTTAAAAAAAAAAAAAAACTGGGGAGAAGGGAGGAATTGTGATCTCCAAATTCAGACAACACACAGAACTTACTAAGTCTGTCATGATAATTTATTGACATTAGCTTGAAACACATGTAGATGGTGTCACCAAAGTCCCTATGTGGCCATGAGACAATTTCCAAGAAAGCACAAAAGATTCAAATCTGTCAGAAAATATTTTTGGACCTTCGTCAAATTGGGCTAGAAATCATTTGAAAAAACATTCCAAAAGCATGTGGAAATGAGTAGACTTCTGGAAAATTGAGAACATGAATATAAAAATATTTTGATCTTGCTGATAATGAAATACAACATTAACTTACTCTTAGAAGAAACTTGGGACTGGAGATACGGCTTAGTCTTAAGGGCACTGACTGTTCTTGCAGAGGAGAAGGGGCTCAGTTCCCAGAACACACATGCTGGTTAACAACCATCTGTTATCTCCAGTTCTGGGGATCCTTTGCCCTCTTCTGGCTTCCACAGACATTGCACACACATGGGGTACTTACAAACAAGAAGACTCCAACACATAAAATATTTTTTAAAAAGAAGAAACCTAAATCCATATGTCTAAAAGCAGATTAAAAATCAAAGAGTCAAAGCACCGATATCAAACAGGCAGAAACTAAATTAAAACCAGTAAAAAGAAGTAAACCAATGAGCACAAGATACTGTAAGGAAAACTGCAATAGAAATATCAAGACACCCAGAGGCTTCATTGTAAAAGCTAATAACATTAATAAACAATGGCTAAAAAATAGTCATTGTCAACATGACATCTCTAGACTGCTATCACCCAGGACAATGTAAACACGGGGGAAATCACTGTATTACTGAATTGTTTATAGAATATGGCAATTTTAAAGATATGTTCATTACAGATGCAGTTTGGGAAGTTTTGTTATTGTTTTCTGTAGATTCTCTCTCTCTCTCTCTCTCTCTCTCTCTCTCTCTCTCTCTCTCCCCCTCTCGACAGGGTCCCTTGTATCTCCAGCTGGCCTGGAACTCACTATGTAGACTAGACTGTGATGGATCACACAGAGATCTGCCTGCCTCTGCTTCCTGAGTGTTGGGGTTGAAGGCATGCACTACCACCTCCAGATCAACAGGTAAAAATTTTTTTAGTAGTTTTGATCCATATCTGGTTGAATCTGAGACTGCAGAACATGCAGACAGACAGGACTGACTATACAGACACCCGCTATATTCTCTATCATGAAATTCAAACCTGCGCGTGTATATCCTGAAGTAACCACAGGAGCCAGGAAAGTAGAAAGTAACAATGGAAGGAGAGGAGTAAAGGACCTCATGTGAGGAGAGCTACAGCACGTAGGTTCGATCAAAGGGGAAACAGGAGAATAGTGGTGGACTACTTTAACAGGAGAGAGAAGAGGAGTGAGGAGGAGCTCTCATAGAGGAGAGCAAAGACAGATGAGAAATGTTTAGGTGGTGTGAAAAACCATAGGTAAATATATTATTTCATAACCATACTTAAACATACATGTCTAATGCATATGCATGTGAATGTGTTTGGCTGAAGGCTACATCACACGGATCACAGTGCCAGGCAAGGGAACACGCTTTTTGAGTTGCCAGTTAGGGCAGTCCAAGACTCCCAAAATAACATAGACCATTGCCATAGCCTTTGATTGCCTCCCATAACTTGAAGGTAGGTCCCTACTGCTGAGGACAGGCCATACTTCTGACAGGAACTGGAACAACTGAGCAGAAACTGGCAGGAAAGACGCTTCCCTGAAGATTAGTGCTCCTGCTGTCAGAAGGTACTAAGCCAGCTTCCAAGGGAGAAAAATTAAACACGGTTCTATGGAGCTACAGAAACTCTATGAACCACAACAATGACAACTCCAGCAGAAAACCTCCATCGGTGCAACAGTGGCTCTTTTACCATATGGATAACCAACAGTTGTGCGATGGAACATGAGGTTTGCTCAGTAGGGGAGACTCCAAACATGACACTGAAAACAAAGCCATGTACACATGGTGGGAGAGGCCATAGACCCTAGCGAAGAACCCATTGCTGTCATTTTCCTACATCAATGTAATTTCTTGCTATAGTCCAACTATGTACTCTTACATTTACAAATACATGCACCTCTTACCACTCAAAGATTTTTGAAAGGGGATGAATATAAGACCAAAGTAGAAAACAGGAAGATTCATTTTTAATCTCCAAGCACACAAATAAGACTTAAATATTTTAAAATAACATGAAATTAGCTTAAGTCAAGAAAAATTCAAATGAAAGACAGAAAACTGAAATGTTGTTCTAGTAAGTACAGTTACAAAGTAATTGAGAACTACTTTACATTCAGAAACTGACAGGTTCAAATTCATAAAAATGACAATTCTCTCTCCAAAAGAACAACAAGCTTATTGAATCCCAACAACGGTTTGAAGGAAAGGGGAGACTAACAGGTGAGTCATAAAATGTAGACAAAAGTAGACCAAAGGCACACCTCCCTACACTCTCCATCTCAGCCCCGCCAGGACCCCTGGCCCCCCAAGAGCTTTCCCAGACTTGCTAGGGTGCTTTCCCTTTCATATACCTCCATGTACCCCATTATCTCTGCTCAGTTAGGATCCTTGTGAATCCCAAGATCTATTCTGAGGTCTCACAGACCTGTCTCTCCTTTCCCACATCTCCCTTTATTCACTATCTCAACTCTCATACTTTCTGGAGTTTCTAGGATCCATGTGATCCTAAGACCTGTGAGCCCTTGCAGCCTGACCTATCAGTCAACCTATTCACCTAACAACCAATCAGCCCACACTACTCTTTCAGGACTGTGAGTAGTCAACCCTGGAGTCTCAGCTCAGAAGTTTCATCTATCTATAGCTTAACTGGGACAACTTCAACCCATTTTCACATCCACATAAAGTGACAGCCAAGCTGAATATCAAGCTCTACTCATCTGGTCCATAAACTGATAATTCATAGAAACAGCAAATGAAGACACACCCATTCAACAAAGATGAGAACACATAGCCAATTACACAAGTCCAGATATCTAGATCTCATCAAATAAACACAAGTAACATGACTAGCCAAGATAGTTATGACTCAGAAATTAGCAACATCTATAATATTTGCTGAGAATAGCAACCTAACAGATGAACAAGACAATGATTTCAAAATCATAGTTACAAGTATATGCAAGCAACTCACACAGGATATGAAAATACTGAATGAAAACACTGAAATGAAATAACTAAAATAATTCAAAACATGAAAGAGAATGCAATTAAGAGAGAGAATTACTAAAGAAAAACAAAACTTGAATAACCCAGGACATCAAGCAAAAACTTTAAGAGTAAAGAAGCGAAAAGGAAGGAGAGGAAATGAAAGAGTGAGTATCATCCTGAGAAAAGCTCCAGGAAATGATCACTCAGCCAAACAAAATATCAAATCTAAAGTCAGTCAGGGATAGAGTATGGGAGACCCCTGGAATGTTGTAAAAGCATCAAAGCTAGGGCTCAGAGATGGAGAAGAAACCAAGGTCAAAGGCACAGAAAATATTTTTAATAAAATCATTGAAGAAAATTTTCCAAATCTAGGGAAAGAGATAGTGATCAAGGTAGAAGACATATGCAACACATCAAGTAGACAGAAGAGAAAAGAAACTCCCTAAAGCCATATAATAGTCAAAGCACTAAATGTACAGAAAAGATATCAATAGCTGTAAGAACGAGCAAGTCACATACACAGCAAGCCCATCAGAATGACAGCTGACTTTTCAATGGAGACTATGAAAGTCAGAAATGTTTTGAACAATGTCCTGCAACTCATGAAAAGAAAACAGATTCCAGCCCAAACTATTCTACCCAGAAAAACTATAAGTTGCAATTTAAGGATAATTAAATTAAGGATAATAAACCTTTCAATGATAAAAGATTTAAATAGATTATATCCTCAAAACCAGTTCTAAAGAATACTCAATGAGAAATACATTAATTTGAAGATTAAACACCCTCAACAGGACACAAAAAATTATGCCAGAACAGTTTGCCAAAAGGGGTCTAAGAAAACAGCACTACAAGATTAACATAAAAGGAATTAATGAACACTGGTCAATGATAGACCTCAATAATAATGGCATCAACTCCACATTAAAAAGACACAGACTACCTGATTGAATTACAATATAAGATCAATCAATTTGCTTGTTCCAGGAAACAGAACTCACCAATAATGATCGACATCACCTTAAGATAATAAGATGGAAGAATATATTTCAAGTCAATGGGACTAAGAAACAAGCAGGTGTTAGGTGTTCAAATGCAGGACAAAATAAACCTCAAATTAAAGCTAATCAGAAAAGACAGGAGAGGTCACTTTGTAATCATTAAATGAAAACTATACTCAGGACAGCACACAGTCCTAAACACATGCACCACACATGGTCAACCAGTATCATAAAAAATAAACTTTATTAGATCTAAAATACACAGTGACTTCAACAACTCACTGTTATGAATAGACAGGTCAACCATGGAAAAACTAAATAGAGAAACCCAGAATTAAATAACACTATAAATAAAACTGACCTAAGAGATATCCACTGCAAATTCTACTGAAACACTAAAGAATATATTTTCTTCTCAGCAGCTTGTAGAACTTTCTACAAAATTGGCCACATATTACAACACAAAGAAAACTTCCACAAATACAGGAAAATCGAGACATCATCCTATATTCTACTCAACTAGAACAGAATAGGTATCAACAGCAAAAATTGGAGAAAGGACACAAACTCATGGAAGTTAAATAACACACTACCTAATGAAGTCAGATCAAGGGAGAAATGAAGAAGGAAATTTAAAGATTCCTAGAATTGAATGAAAATAAAAACACGACATACAGGTACCTACAGAACACAAAGAAGGTAGTTCTAAGGGGACTGTTTACAGCATTAAACATCTACACCAGAAAATTAGAAACCTCGCACATAAAGAAGTTAATGATGCACCTGAAGGCCTTGGAAAACCAAGAACCAAACGGCACCTGAAAACAGTATATGGGAGGAGATAAATAAAATCAATCCAAAAGAAACAAAGAAAAAAACCACAAAGAATCAATGAAACAAAAGGTTGCTTCTTAGGGAGGATCAAAAAGTTTGAAAATTTTCAGTCAAATTAACCAAAAGACAGAAAGACAGGATTAAAATCAACAAACTCAGAGATAAAAGGGATATTTTATCACAGATCCTCAGGAAACTCAGAGACGCATCAGAACATACTATAAAAATCTATATTCTACCAAACTAGAACATATAAAACAACAGATGAGTTTCTAGATTTGTACAATCTACCAAAGTTAAACCATGACATTAATAAATAAAACAGATCCTTAACAACTAGTGATAACTTAAAGTTCTCCCAACTCAGGAAAGCCCAGTACCAGATAAAGCCCAGAATTCTATCAAACCAGAAAAAATATGAACAAAAAATGAAAATATAGGACAAGTTCTTTGATTAACATGGATGCAAAAATTCTCAATAAATACAATACAATGGAAGAGTACATTAAAAATATTACCAATCATGATTCAGTTGACTTCATCCCAGAGATGCAGGGATGGTTCAACATACGTAAACAGTAAATGTTATCCATCTCATAAACAGACTCAGTATCAGAAACATATGATCATCTTGCTAAATAAGGAAAAGTCTTATATTAATATAACATATTAATACTATATATTAATAAAATCCAACATCCATTCATAATAAAAGTTATGGAGAACTAGGCACCCAGGGGACATCTCTCAACACATTAAAGGTAATATACAACAAGCCCACATTCGAAATAAAACTAAATAAAGGAAAACCCAATTTTCATTAAAATCAAAAATAAGATAAGAATGAACTGACCAGGAAGCTTCCTCTCATAGTAACAGAAGATACAATGCAATCTGCTAATCCAGAAAGCCAATCAGTGACTCTACACACCTGTGAAGCCTAATAAACACAACAATGCCTGGTCCAGAAAATTATCTCTACTCATGCTGTAGCAGAGTATTTATTTACAGGATAATCAACAGCTATCTAATTAGACTAATGACTTACTGAAGTGGAGGGAACTCATGTGTGATACTATAAACATAATCAGATACATATGGCTGGAGGTGTCAAAGATCCTCGAGAAAAACCAATGATTGCCACATTCCTAGAGAAACATAATTTCATACTCTATGCTAAATATGCATCCTTATGTTTACAGACTATTGTATCTCTGTTTTCATTCAAAAAAGCTTTTTTTTCAACTGATGGAGACCATTACAGAATTTCCCAACTAGTCAAACACAGAAAGTGTCAGATTCCCAGCCAAAATAGACACGTTTACAATGCTACCTCTACAACTAAGGTTCAGGGAACATATGGCAACAGGCTACAGAAAGAATATCCATGTATCTCCCAATTGTCACCAGCAAAGGCTTCCTCATCAACAGACGGTGATTACCCCACAAAGCCACAACTGGCCAATGTTCAGAGAATGAGACTGTGGAGTGTCTCTGTGTAGGACACTCACATCAAACCTTTGCTACTCAGGGTTCAGAGACCATTGTGGAAAAGTGACAAAAAGACTGTAAGAGCCAGGGGTGGTGGATGACTACAACAGTTCTCCTGGCTTCAGGAAACTTGATCATACGAACTCAGCAATGGTCACTGCATGCGGGGCGTTCACAGGATTCCATAATCAGCAGCACTTTTCTGTGCCCTCTGTCCCTCCTGCCCCTTTCTAGCCTAAGGAAGAGAGGGAGGGCCATGAGTCCTCGAACACGTGCAGTTGGCAAGCGGTCCAGCTCGTCTGTCCGTCCGTCCACCCACCTAGGTGCCGTTTCCACCTCCACCGGCTAGAAAGTCACATTTAGCGTTCAACAATTGCTTAACGTTTCAGTCTCAAATCACCTGTTTATTGGCTCTAATTTTCTGTTTTCAATAGATTTTTGCTAGTGAGAGATGATGGAGGCAGAAAGAGAGATGGTCACTGATCATGTGCGAAGGGAGCTGCTGTGGAGGGGACTAACCTGAAAGAAGGGGAATTGGAGGCAGGGAAGGGAGGAGGGGAGGGGAGGAACCGAGGGAGAAGGAAGGAAGGAAAGGGAGGAGGGGAACTCCCCTTGTTGGATTCCCACTGCTGAGATGAAACACTGACCGAAAGCAGCTTGGGAGGAGAGGGCTTTTTTGTGGCTTTACCAGTCCAGGTCGTAGTTCATCACTCAGGGAAGGTCAGGGCAGGAACCTGGAGGCAGGAACTGAAGCACAGACCACGCAGGATCGCTGTTTACTGGCGGCTTCTCTGGCCCGTGCTCAGCCCGCTTTCTTATACAACCCAGGATCACCTGGCAGGAGCGGCACTGCCCACGCTGGGCTGGGCCCTCCCATAACCCTCAGCAATCAAGAAAATGCCCCACAGACATGGCCACAGGTTAATCCACTAGAGAAAATTCCTTAGTCCAGCTCCTTCTACCCAGGTGTCAAGTTGACAGCTGAAGCCATCCAGCATAGGAAAGAAGGAGGGAGGGAGGGGGGAAGAGGGAGGCAGGATGGGGGAGGGAGGGGGAAGGAATCACTTGGAGCAGGTGGGGGGACAGCAGAAGGCAGTGGAAGAGCAGAATGAATGAGATCAAAGTAAACATGTAAAAATCACTTGGAAAATGGCATGCCAACACGTGTTACTTTGACAACTGAAAACATCAATAGGAACTATCCCCTCCCCTTCCAGGTGGTTTTGATTCTCTCACATTACCTCGATGGGGAACGAGGGGTCATGGTGGCAGCTCCTGGTCTTTCCCTGGAACCATAACTCTGAAATCATTTAATGTAGCTTTCCCATTGTGAAAGTTACTCACTAAACAAAAACTAAGTGGGCTCCACCTTTAAACGGGGAATTAATTACACCCCCACTTTCTCTGCGTGTCACCTTTTTTCTGGTCTTAAAGAACTGTTTCATAGAATGTTTAGAATTGTTATTTCTGCTGTTGCAGAAGAAATTCTTTCGGACTAATTCTACTGTTTAACACATAAATTTAGAACAACTTGATTTCAGTCCCTAATTCATAACTTTCCGTTCTCCTGTCCTGATCTTTTCTATCACAGCTTTCCCAGTTTTAATTTCTTGAGGTTGAAGGATATTGTTAACAGAAGTGTGATTTAAGGGTACATCTCACTAAACTCTGAAAGTGTCCCTTGACTTGAAGCAATGCAGCAATCCTGCCAGTTACATTTTGTAAAATTTAAAAGGAGGGCAAAGGGATTTCTATTCCTCTCCTGAGAATTATTAAGACAGTTACAAGTTTATAATAATATGTTACGTTCAGCTGCTTTCTATACTCTTACTTAGTCTAATAGAATATTTTGAAAAAGTTAAAAGATACTACCATTTATGCTCCCATGCTTTAGATTTTTAAGACAATGTAGGTGTAATGTATTATATTGGACCATCTAAAAATAAAAATAAAACTTTAAGGTAAACCACAAAGGATTGTTTTTACGAAGGCAATGTGCATTCCCTAATAAAAAGTCAGTAGCATACAGGGGTTCCAGTCAGTTCCATAATCAGTCCAGAAGTTTGTTCACTGTTCCAGGAGATCAGGAAATCTACAAGTATTAAAATCTAGGCAGAAAATGGGCTGCTATTTCATAAGGCTAAATATAAGCTCACTCTCTGTCTCTCTTTGAGTCTCTCTCTCTCTTTGTCTCTTTCTCTCTGTCTCTCAGATCTTAGCTCCTTAGAAACTATAAAACCACACAGTGACACTCAAATTTTGTTTAGAACTTTCTTGATTGTTTATCTGATCTGGTTTAATAAGAGATTTGCCAGCACCCTGACTTCAGGACAATTTCCAGGGTGAGGCAGCCCCTTTAAATTGTTTGTTTTTCCACAAAATGTATTTTTTTTCTCATACCCCATTGATCAGTAGATTTTAAAGGGTCACAGAATGTTGCACAGAAATATCCGAGGATGGGACGCCCACAGGCTGAAAGAAACCAGTCCTATTAGTTACCTTTCCTGTTGTTCTGTGTCCGAATACCTCACAAGGCAACTTAAGGATAAAAGTGATTATTTGGGGTCAATGTGTGAGCATACAATCCCTTACAGGGAGGTGGCGGGGAGAAGACAAGGGAGCAGGAACTTCAGACAGCCGGTCACATTTAGTGTGCAGTCGGGAAAGAAAGGCTGGAATGCCAGTGTTCAGCTCGCTTTCTGCTTGTTATTTGGTCCCAGATCCCAACCCATTTTCTGGGTGGGTCTTCCCACATCAACTACTGGAATCTAGAAACTCCATCTCGGCTGGCCGGCCCTACATTGCCCATAGAGTAAAGCAGACGCTTTAGCAGAACTTGCAGGGTCGATGAGATTACCTCCACCTCCCAGCCCAGCTGCCCTGATCTGCTGCTCTGCCCCTCCCATGCTCGGCACATGCCACAGAACTCTCTCCCACCTAGAGATTTCGTGGCTCCACTCCTCCCCAGGTCTCCTCTACCTTCATTGCCTTTCTTCTCCTCTTCCTCAAGCATCTGTCTCACCAGGCAATGACTAATCATTCTTTTACAGGTTAAGTTCAAGCAGGGAATCCTGGTTTACAATGAACACCTATAGTCATAGCTATTGGGGAGGCTGAGGCAGAGGGATCTCTTCAACCCAGGTGTTGTAAGACAGCACTAAGGCCTTTCAAAACACAAAGAGAAAATAATGAAATAAGTTAAAATACTGCTAATTCTTTACAATTGTATTGGCCCTTTCAGCAAATAGTTACTAGCTTCTTTTACTATCACTCTGAACTTCTTACAATGCTGCCTAAGATCAATTTAGACAAAGTCTACTTCCTGGGATACTGTCTCAGAATCGTAGTTGTCTAATGGTTTCCCCAGATTCCAAGGGACATTAAAAACAAAAATGAAAGAGAGAATTACTACAAACTTGGTGGCTTATTACCTTCATTGAATAAGATAATGATGGAATTGATCCTCACTCTTTTTGAAGCAGGAAGTAAGAAAGGAAGTCTGACTTTCAAGATGCCCGCAGGGCCAGGCTCCTCCTGAGATGCCGCAGACTCTGCCTTTCCAGGTTCTGGTGGCTCCTGGTGACAAAGGCTCCAGGCAGCATGGCTCCCTGCTATCTCTGCCTTGTCTACCATCTTCTGTCCTCTTGTGAAGACACCAGTCATTGGACTTTTGATCCACCATAAATTGAAGACCGTGTCACCTCAAGGCCCCAAATGAATTCCCTCAGTGGTAATTCTGGTTCCAAATACACCCACTCGTGCTATAGGGTTTCAAGTGGATGTGAGTTTTATGGGGACCACTTTAATCTACTGAAGTGTGTAATAACAAATAGTCAATAAATGCTTATTGACTACCTGGAAGGTTGAATGAATAAATTGCAAAATGGGTAAGAGTCTTTCATTCACTTTTTAAAAGGGGGTTTGAGTTGTTTGTTTTGTCTTAGAGATTTTGTAGCCCAGACTGGCCTGGAACTTACTATGGAGTCCTGGCTGGCCTGGAACTCATAGTAATCCCTCTGCCTCAGCCTCCCAAATGCCAGTATTATAGCCATGGGGGCATTCATTATACTAATTTTTTTAAATGAGCAAAATATCTGAACAAATGTTGCAATGAAGAAAATAATGCAGGTGATGTTTGAGAATGCGAAAACATACCATATCATTAATGCTTAGGTAAATACAAAACATAACCTCTTATGTCCAACCCATTAGGCTGACTGAAATTAAAGAGCTAGACAGTAAACCATGTTGTTAATGACATGAAGCACCTGGAACCCAAGTGAAATGGATCTGCCATATTTTGAAGACTGTTTGGAAGCTTCTGGTAGAGTTAGGCACATATCATATAACTTGGTAAATGAATAGGTCGATTTCATTCAAAAGACTCATGTCACACAAAGACACAAATATTAACATTTGTTCATAGTCACCCTGAACTGAAAACAACCCAATGTCCATCAAAGGATGAATGAATGCACATACAGGGGGCCTTCACTGAATAAGATACCACTGAGCAGTTGGAGGGGTAAGGACTGCTAACAGAACACATGTACCATGCATGAGCTTGGAAAACATTCTAAGGGAATCTAGAATCTAGAAACAACAGTAAAATCATGTTATTTCACCATCACAGTGTTAAAAAGAACACAACAGAGACCAAAATAAAACTGATTACCAAAGACTGTATGTGAGGGGAAGGGATTGGCTGTGAAAGCAGAGGAAGGGATTTGGAGGGCTGAAGAATTGTTCTTCACATCTTGATAGATGTGATAGGTACAGGATTGTATATATTGGTCAAAACCTCTTTGAACTATACATTTACATTGGGGATTTTACTACATGTAAATTATAATTCAATAAATGTGTCTCAAAACTAATGCAAATAAGTATAGAAATGACAAGACAATGTAATGATGAAGGATGGATGAAAATTTTATGCCTTGTAGGGAATGGCTGAATAACCTTGATCAAACTCACTGAGCCTTTGTTGATTTGTGTCTTAGAATGATAACCCTAATCTGTCCCTCATAGAGCTGTTGGGAAGACAGGACACCATGCCTAGAAATGTGACTAGTCCAGTATCTGATGCATAGTCAGTGCTTGTTAGAGCTAGTAAGCGTGAGGTTGGAGAGACAGCTCAGTCGCTAAGAGCAGGTCCTGCTCTTGCAGAGGAACTTATATAGGGTGACTCACAACCACATATAACTCCAGTCTCTGTGCACTAGACTCATATGCACATGCCCAATCACAGACACACACAAATAATTTTTAAAATAACTTTTGCGGGTGAACGTGATTAAAGTGCATTGTTTACATGTATGAAATGTCATAATGGAACTCATTACTATGTATTGCTAAGAGATGTTAATAATACAGGTTTTATTTTATTGTTAATAGTGTATGTCTATATATGGTTATGTCCATGTGGGGGGGTCCCCACAAGGGCTAGAGGCCAGAGGCATTGGAGGCCTCTAAGCTGGACTTACAGGAGGTTGTGAGCCCCCCAATGTGGGGGGAGGTGGGAACTGATCTCGGGTCCTCTGCAAGAGCAATATGTATTCTTGACCACTGAGCCAACTCTCCAGCACCTAAAAACACATGCTGCAAGAGAATTTAAAAGGAAGAGCTCTGCCTCTGAGCCTCCCTGGTTGTGGGTTCTAGCATCGTAGCTGTTCTCATGTTTCCCCTTCTCCTGTTCCATGCTACAGCAAGCCCCTGCACGGCAGCTCAGTAAAGCTTTGAAATTACTCTTCCACCAGCTCCCTAACTGAAGCACCACTCCCTCCGAGGCTGTTTCTTGACCTTGTGGCCATCTTGATTGTCCGTCTCATCTTTTCCAGCTGAAGCCCCTGCTGTTATTCAATTAAACTTGGATTCCAGAACAGAGGCTCCTGGACAGACAGTCCCCAGCCCAGATCTCCTATGGGCACAATACACAGCTCACACGGGCAGGGCAGAGCAACTAACAGTTGGATCCAGAGCTTTCTGGTTCACCCAGCACCGCAGGCAAAATGAAATATTCCTTTGGGTTTGCACAGTGTCTGGGTAGAGTGAGTCATTTCATCCCATAAGGTAAATAGCTTCACATTTTAAATGGAACTCATTAAATGCATTCATAAAAGCAATTAAGATATTTCAGTAATACCACAAAGCATTTATGCAACTCATAAAAATACCATTTTACTGATTATCAACTTTCAAACATAGCTTCAAACTAGCACATTTATCCTTGGCCTGATGAAGACATAGAAAGAAGGACACTGAAGCTCTGCCTGCCTGTAAATATTTTTTGAGCATTGTATTTTTAAGATGAAACTCATGAGCCAAAGTCAATAACTAATGTTATATCTTCTAGTGTTATTAAAGGGAGAAAAAAACGTGATGATATATATTGTGTTTCCATTGTTTAAGTAGAAAGAGATGTCTGATGGTAAAAGCTGTTCTCTAAATATTACTTGTTTATTAGCACATACAAGCCACTCTCCCTAAAAATCCAGGGTCTCTTCTCACATGTAGATGGGTATGTTTCCTCTCTGTATTTACAGAGCATTTTGGGAATGTTTCTAAGACACCACCTCATAGGAACTCAGTGGCCTAGTTGCTCCCATGGGTCTTGTGAGACAAAGAGCCTCGAGGGGGCGTGTCATAGAGTGGGCAGGTTGGGTCGAAAGTCCAGTCATCCCAAGTTCTCAGCTCTGCCTCTTTCTATGTATTGGTCCTCGAGGAAGCTGACTAGCCTTCCTTCTAGTCGAACTCTTTTTTCTCCACATTCATCAAAAGAATAGACTGAGAAATGTAAGTGCTCAATAAATGATTATAACAGATGACATCACTGAAACATTGCCTTGATTGCTGACACATCTTATGATTTTGTTTTCCTCTGTACTGTGGTCTTGGGAAGCTGACAGACCACTTCTAGTACCCTAACTTTATGGACCCTAATATACATTTCTGTGTACAATGCTATCCCTGGTTTTATTTCTTTGTACATGTGGGGTATGTGTGTGTGTGTGTGTGTGTGTGTGTGTGTGTGTGTGTGTGTGTAGATATCAGAGTCAATGCTGTATGTCTTTCTCAATTGAACCCCACTTTATTTTTTAAGTCACAGACTCTCATCGAACTTGGGACCATCAATTTGGCCAGTTATTGCCTCTCCAGTGCTGGAATTAGATGCCTCCCCAACACCCAGCTTTTAACCTGAGTTCTGAATCACTGAGCTCAGGACTTCTGCTTCTGTGTCAAGCACTTTACTGAATATGTGTCCAGCCCCTTCTCACATGTTTGGATGGCTATGATGTCACTGATTTATATTGTTGTCTCTCTTTGCAGCTGTTTCAGTTATCCACTCTTGCATGTACAAAGGCATGTGGTACTTCAAATCTCTTTAGTACAATGAATATAAAGTAAAGTAATACACTGATTTTAAAACTGTCTAGTATGAATAATTATCATCGTTGTGTCAGTTACCGTCGTGTCTCACCACTTGGGGCCAGCCCGAGTGGACTTTGGGGGGCCAGCCCAAGGGGTTGGGGTTAAGTAGATGCAGAGTCAAGCCGCAGACTCCGGGAGTTGGACGGGAAGCAGGCCAAGTGCGAGGCACTGCACACTCATTTATTGACAGGTGCACAAGCTCTTATAGTCCTGAATAGCTAATGACCTTATGGGGTGGGGTCCCAAATACAGCCAATAGTAAGTTTGTCCCCAGGTAGGCAGGTACTTTCCAGATGCTGGTCTCACAACTAGCTAGAGCAGAATGCCACACCCACAGGAGCCATTCTTCTATTCTTCCTAGAGGTGGCCTGGCTAGGCCCACCTTGCATTATGCCCAACAAATAATTTGCCTCTGTATACCACAGCTATTTTTATTGTCTCCACTGTGGACTATGGATCAAGGATTCCAAAACCCCTCAAGAGCCATGACAGGTTCACTGTTGTGCACTTAGTTCCTTTTGGTGGCTGGAACGCAGTGAATTCACGATGGCTGCTTAGTGGAAAAGCATATGAAACCTTATTCTCTTTGTGCTTTAAGTTCCTCTTTATTTTCTAGAATGTGGAAGGAATACTTACTTGATAATTAGAAAAGGAGAATAAAAAACTCATGAATGTTCTCCTGGAAACTAACTCAGGCTTAAAAAAATTAGAAAGCCTGAATTACAACCCAATCCCCTAACCAGTCAATAATCAATATTTCAGTTTTTAACTAACTTTGTGGATAGAAATATATGTGCTGTGATTTTCAAGATAAAAAATAAAAATTGTCCCTTCAATCCATCTCAAAGTAACTAATGATTAAGGGTTAGACAAAGGGGTCACATAGAAGGAATGTAGGTATTTAGCCTTCATTTCATATACAAGCTCAAAATGCAACTAATCCTTTTAATAGAATCTAAATAGCTATCATTTATCTCAAGGAGGGATAGATAATAAATTCATGGTGTAAGCAGTAACCAGATTTATATACGCATTAATGTCCTAATTTATAAAAACCAATTTGTGTGGAAAGCGGGTAAAGCACAACGTATTTCTTAATCTTCTCCCATGACTCATTTACCTTACTAGGGTTTGTTATTATTTGTAAAACTAATTAGCTTCCCCTTTGTGCTACACTTCTGGTTTTCTAGAAGGGCAAATGGTGGCTCTCTGGATCCTGAAAGACACATCAAGCTGAGGCTGACTGAATCAGTGACTAATGGCTCAGTGCCGGGAAGCGCAGCGATTTCTCCGCAGAGCTCTGTCAGCTAACTGAACTGCAGAGCTGTGGAACCGCAGCCCCAGCTATTCTCAGCAGAGACTGACAACCGTGCTCAATTATGTCACATACGAGGATCTGGACAGATGCTCACTGGGGACCACATTTGACTCACATCCCCCAAGAGAAACTGTTTTCGAGAATTAAACTTTAAATATTCTAATGTCTAGGATTAGTGTAGGTGACCCCACACACCTTTCTTTAGCATGGAAAAGTCTCACATTTTAACCCAAGTATGTTCATGGTCCATCCAAGTTTGTGCCTGACTTGAACAAAATTTTTGTGTCTATACTAGTACATTAACATTACAACATGATACAAAGTATTCATCTCTTATTAATGTGATTATTAAATACCAATAAAGACAGTCTTGGTATAAAATAATACATAAAGTATCTGTTTGAAAGCTATTACAAAGTGTAAAATAATACATAAAGTATCTATTTGAAAGCTATTACAAAGTACTATTGCATCTTAAATGTTCATTAAGCCAAGTTAAATGGACAATTACATCAGCAACCAGTAGAGACTGTCAGGCACTATAAAATAGGTGACAATAGCTGAATTAATGAAAACAAGACTTTCCATGTATTAACTCCAAGGCATGGCATTTCTCAAAGTGTCCCAATGAGCAATTAATTAATTAACAAGCAATCAGTCCCAGGCTGGGCATGTGGCTCAGTTGTTAGAGTGTTTGCCTGACATGAGAAAAGACCTGACTTCTAT
This sequence comes from Eospalax fontanierii, assembly GCA_035773235.1. Taxonomy (NCBI): domain Eukaryota; kingdom Metazoa; phylum Chordata; class Mammalia; order Rodentia; family Spalacidae; genus Eospalax; species Eospalax fontanierii. The sequence continues at coordinate 7,266,198 of CM069535.1, forward strand.
CCCCAGCATCACATGAGCTAGGCATCATAGTGTATGTCTGTAACGCCAGGACTGGAGAGGTAGAGGCAGGAGGATCAGAAGCTCAAGGTCATTCTCAGGTATGTGTTAAGTTCAAGGACATCCTGTGACGCATGATACTTAGTCTAAAAGAGGAAGGAAAGAAGGAGTGACAGAAAGAACGAAGGGTGAACCAGCTCCACTTACCTGCTTGTCTGACGCGGTTCTTGTTTGGTAGTTTCTTCCTTAGTGTGACTTAACCTCTCTGTGGATTTCTACACATTTGGTGATCTCCAAATTCCCCCAACTGTAGTTGAAGGCTTGTCAAAAGCTGCATTGTGACTGCCAATTTCCTTGTGCCTTAGGACCTAGATGACTACCACCTGCATCCAGATCTTGTGCAGGTTTCTTGGGGACCATGGTCTTATTGGTGTCTCAACTTGTCATTTGTAGTCACAGGTATGTGTCGATGGTATGTGCCATTGTCTAGTTCTTTCCCTCAGTGCTGTCTTCAGAAATCTTTCTCTTTAGAAACTCACCCCTAGAGCATGAGCTGTTGCCTCCCTGACCTTCCTGACCTCCCTGACCTTTCTGATGCTCACCTCCCAATCAGGCATCAGTCTGTCTGAAATCATCATGCTGTGGAAAGACTTCATGACCTCCCCTCTGTGAAAGAAATCTAACATTGCTATCACCATTCTACATATCCATTCCAGTGTCTTCTGATTCATTAACTTAGCACATTTCTAGCTGGTGAAAGCCCCTGTTCCCTTTGAATCTACAATATGGAGAGAAGTCGTGTCCACAGGATCACAGGCCTGCCTGGGCCGTCTCCACCCGCTTCTCTCTACCCCGTCCTCATCCCCGCTGCACCCCGCCCTCCACACGCCCAGTTCTGGCTCCTGAATGCGCTGTATTCCATCCACATCCTCTGTGCTCCCTGTGCTGTCTACTGAAAACAGCTTTCTCTGTTCTCAGAATTCTGAATTCCGAATCACACTTGAAGACCAAGGTGCCTGTCACCGCCACACTCACTCCTAGGCTTTCGAGCCACTGATACTGCTCTGTTTCTCTGATAGGCATCCCTTCGATTACCAACCAAAGCGTCATTCCAAACCACCAGCACGAACACAGTCAGCCGAGCATGGAAACAGCTGCATTTCTCTATCCAGTCCCACTTTTTTTTACCCCAAGTTCCTCACACGATGGCTCCATATATTAACCAACTGTAGTCTTGGAGCTCCCTTGGCCAAATAGGAGGCAGAGACAGGAAATCTCAGGAAGGCTGCAGGCCAGCTAGCCTGGAGGACACAAGAGAGGAGTGGAACAGACCCTGCTTTGAGCAAAATGGAAGGTGAGGACCAGCCCTCAAGCCTGTTCTCGAAGCTCCACACACACACCATGGCATAACCACACACATGAACGTTCACTTGCAGAGACATGACACATACACATTACAGACAAACACACATACACACAACTATTTTTAAAAAGTGAGAGAGGGGGCATTTAACCTTTTACTTCTATTTAGTGTTACTAAGAACAGTGAGGCTGTGTCCAGAAATGATCTACCCAAACAGCCTGGGGTAGACTGACAACCTGGGCAGCCTGGAAGACAGGATGGTTTCTCCCCGATGCAGGTTTGCCCTGTTCTTAGAAACCAAATACATTTGTGTAATTTGCCCCAAGCAGTTAAAGATAGCCTGCATTCACCTCTGTGAGCACAGTTTAAGATGCAAGTATGCAAAATGTCCACTTTTGACTGGAGCGCATCAGAAGTGACTGCCTTGATCCCAAACACGCCACTTCTGGAAGGAACAGGAAGTCTCACCAGTGGCTCTTGTACCGGCATTTGGAGTGCACGTCTCCACCCTCTACCACCATAACTTGGGAAACCTATAGAGAATAGCACCTTCTCCTGGCCTCGTCCCTCTGTTCCCACACCCAGCCCCTCTCCAAGGTGTCGTGGTAAAGCTGACTGATAACATTGTGTTCTTGCCCAGTAGCTGGTCTATTATGATATGAAACTGGGCTTGTCTTCAGTGCCTGGGGAATCCTACGAGCGTCTATGGCGACATCACTCGAATACCAGCAGCCAAGAATTCTGAAACAGGGGAGAGGAGGAGAGGGAGAAGGATCTCATGGGGCATTTTGTTCATTCTCACGTCACTCATCCAAAGTCCTCCTGGCTGTGTTTCACACACAGGTTCTTTCTTTCTTTGAAAGATACAGTACAAGGCTTGCTGGTTAGACAAGAACCCAAGCTGTTGGACTGTATAGAAAGGGGAAGATGTTCTGTTAGCATTTGAGATTTCCTTTTAAAAATGTGACCAGACATTCATGTACACATGCAGACTTTCATTTTAATCAACAACCGGTAAATTGCATATTCTTCTGCTTAGACATAGGCCACCACTGTTCATAGAGATAGGGTTGTACAATACACTATTTGCACAGTTCTGGAGAAAGGAAATCTTTGTTGAACATAAAGTCCTGGAGGCAAGACAAGTATTTATATAAAAATAAATACAGTTAGGGACTAGGAGACCCAAGGACTGAATCTTATTTTAAATTTCCTGGCACAAACTCAATCAAATTTCTGATGACAACTTTGCAAACAGTAGTGCATACACTTCTGTAGAATATCACACAACGATTTGTTTCTTAAATATGTTTGCTGCACTCATGTACTTCTCTGAATAAAAACTTCTAACAGAATAAGAGTTGAGTCCTATTTCCATGCCGGCTTATATTTTAACATTCAATTGCAAGATTGTCAGGACTTCTTTTGCAGTCGAATGCACTGTATATATTTCTAGAATCTTTTGGTCAAAATAATCAGCCTCATATGTTACAACTAGCATGATTAATGTTGAAATGAAATTACAAAGCATATTTTTGACATTTGTTTAATTCGTCCTTATATACTGCAAACTATATTTTCATCCTGTGCCTGTTGTTGGTCAGGCATTGATTTTTTTAATGACCTGAGAATCATTGGCTTTACACTTGGTCAGTTGCAGTAATTTATGATGATTCTGACTCGTCCATCCTCAGCTTACTCCCACTTTTGAGTCTCTGACAGTAGTGATGGGATGACACAGCTTTGATGTGCATCCCTGAAGTTTGTAAGGTGAACTTCCACTATTCTGTTTCTACAGCATGCTGCAAATTTGGACAACTATGGCCATCACATCTTCAACCCATCATTCCACCTTGAAAACATTCCTATATTATTTATATAAAACTGTAGCTTAGAGGAGAGAGAGAGAGAGAGAGAGAGAGAGAGAGAGAGAGAGAGAGAGAATCCAATTGCTCTACAACATGTAATCAAAGAATATGGGGGAAGCAGGACTTCTGTCAGGCAGAAAAGTTGAACTGAGGCTGTGTCTTCATCCTTAACGCAAACTGTGTCATGACTCACTGATATTCAGGCAAAGAAATAAAGTAGAATTAAATAAATGTGATGAGACGGTGTGTATAAGACATCCACACCCAGAAGCCCCCAGTCCCATCCTCTTCTACCTTGATCCTTCCAGTTCAGAAACACCACAGCTAGGATTCGACTTGCTCTGAGATCCTTGGACAAAGTATAATCATCATGACTTTCACTAAATTTTATTAGAAGGTGAAAATATCTTTCCAAGGAAGTTCTAAGAATATACACTCATACAGAACTCATTCTGTACTATTGGCTTTCAACCTCTAAATGAAGAAGGACAAAGACTCTCCCAGGAAGCACAGGAGGAAGAACAGACCTTGAGATCACGTGATGGAGTCCAAGAAAGAGCATCACCTAAATGTAGCAGGAGCAGATGCTGAGGCTGGTAAACTTGCAAGAAGATGGGAGACATGCCCCCATCACTGTCCACACCACTTACCTTGGAAATCTCCAGAGAACCAGAAGGCACAAAATACCTCCCCCAATTTTCCCATGTCCCCCAAAGATTGGGTAATTACATAAACCTATGTGATTTAAACAGTGGAAGCTTGAGTTGAAGAGAAGGATGTTACCATGTACAAAAGTAAAGACCACATACCTTATAGAACAACGGCCTTCCCAGCAATGCTACGAGACCAGATCAGAATGCTACGGTGGCCCCAGGAAGGCCGTCCCACTCATGGGGTTGGTAAAGTAGGGACATTTGGTGTTCAAATTGAAAAGGACTGAGAAAATGCTTAACCAACTGAAGCACATTCTCAGACCAGGAGAACTGTGAAGTGGTACACACTAAAGAGATTTGCAGGTTAGGGACAGAGTTTAACGGGGTCAGAAGGAAACATCCACATCTGTTAGTGTGCACTGCACTGTAAGTCCACCCTGCAGACCACATGCCTGGGACGAGTCGTACAGGTGGAACTAAACAATCTTTGAAGTGTCATGAATACCTGAGGAGGGATAAATACAACTTTAATACATTTTATCTAAATCAAAGACTGCTAAGAGAAACAGGGCAGCGGAAAATACTGAAGACGTAAATGCGACCAATAATTTCCTTGAAAATAGAGTTTAAGATCACCATTAATATTTCATACCAAATGAAAGTATTATATTACTATTTAAATTTAGCTGCTCTTCACAACACAGTCCCTAGGACGAGGAAATGAGATTGTTGACCTACTGGATGAGAACATGTATTTTAAATTTCTGCACACTGTCATTCTCTTACTTCAGGAGAATATTTGTTAAGGAGCTGGGCCAATGATTAGGGCGAGAAGGCTAATCAGATAGAAGTCACTTTCTTGTTCATAAAGATCACATAGATTTTATCAAATAATCATCAACTTCATCCTTATTTTGTCGTTCATGAGACAGTGTAATAGATTGCTTACTAACAAGGTCTCTGATGTCAAATTCCAGCCCACTCATTCTCATTTATTAACAATATAAGGCTTAATATGCTCCTTAATTTCTCAGTTTATCCATCTGTAAGAGAGCAATATTCATGAAACTCACTTCTTCATGACTGAGATACAGTTACATGAGGTGTAATCTGATAGAGCACTTGGAGCAGAGGTCAACACAGCAGGCGCTGCTGAGGGGTTAACGGCTGCACACATGTCTACTGGTAGTAGGTTTGGTGCCATCTTAAGTTCATGGAATATTTTAGCATTTAAGAAATATATACATATATGAACAAGCATGCTAGGATATAACTATAATCCCACATAGTCCTTGCACTCAGAAGACTGAGGCAGGAGGCTCATGAGTTTGAGGCCAGTCTGGGCTACACAATGTGACTCTGTCTCAATATACAGATAACAATGACAAATCTAGGTACATTAATTTATTTTGATCTCTCTAAGAGACCCAAGAAGTAGGAAATGCTGAACACCCTTGTTAAGAAAGAGTACTGATGCCTGCACAGCTCCTGAGTACAGTTTCCAAACTCCTGTTATCTGCACTGTCTGATTTTGACATGTCGCACTGTAGCTAGTAACTCTGTATCAAGAGAGACCTGCTCCTGAGAGGTCAGAGTCACTGGCAGTGCTCAGGCACGCCCAGATGCCAAGAAGAGGAGGTGGGAGTCCTATTCACTAATGGAGGAGATCAGCCTGGGGAACTGCAACCAGCACTATCCTCTGAGAAGGCCACATGCATCTCTGGGGTGTTGCAACAACACAGGAGGCAATCCCACTTCCTCTGACAGAAAGGACAAATAAAGTGAGTCTTTGCTGGTCTCAGCATGGGGAGATCTTCTCAGCCACCGTTGAAAATAATGTTGGGTAAAAATACACAATGACTTATTGTTTCAGCTGATTATAGGAACTTATGGGCTGCACAGGTATATTTACATCAATTAAAAAAAGGGGATATTTGAAAGGGGGACTTTCCAGACGTTTTATGATGTAAAGTCATGAAGGGACTTTGGGCTACTGGAATACACGTAATTCTGAGCACTATATGTTGCTTATTTTATTTTCTGTGGTTTTGAACAGTGAAGTTAAATTTCAAATGAAAAGGAAAATTGTAGAAGAAACAAGTCTTCATCTCCCTGGCGCTCACCTGTGCGCCTTTCAGACCTCCTCCTTCCCCAGTCTCTATCTGATTTATTTCAGGAAATCATAAAGTAACAATGTGTCCTTATGTCACCTATGTTTCAAAAGTTCTAGATAACAGCAGCTAAGAAATTAAGCATTGTTATGTTTGAAAAAACAAAATATCAAATTTTAGCAAGGCTGAATAAGCCACAGTAACCGACAGAATTTTGAACAATGTTCTAAGAAGTGCCCAAGGTTAAAAATCTGTCAACTCAAAGAAATACAGAGGCCAATATTTGCAGAGCTTATTCTAGAAGGTAATGGAAATAATCCTCACAATTAGATAATAGAGCCTTTCCATATTAACATAAATGATATTTTTAAATGGAAACATTAAGCCATTGTAAGCATAAGCTCCAATATTAATGGAGCACATAAACAGAAAAAATGGTTTTGTGCTGTTTAATCTCAAAAATGGTTTAATGACCCTTATCTGATTATAAAAACATCACAAGCAACTGTATTAGATAAATAGGACATTAAAACTAGTGTTAACTGGTAAGCAGCTTGAAAATATCTAAATTAATGCATTTTTAAATCAAATTTAATAGTCACTAAAGGAATATTAAAGAGATGTCCTGGGTATGGCAGTGACATTGGCAGCCTTGAACATGCACGCGAACAGAGGAAAGCAACAAGGAAAAGAGATTAGAGTGAAACTTAAGGGTGACTTAGTTAGAGTGAGAATTCTGTAAACACAGGTGCATGAGCCTTCAGACCAAAAAGATATTAGTAGAGAAAGCATTCAGTGCCTACACTAGCACTCTAAGTTCGTACTCTAAGTCTGGTCAAATGTTTTTCTCTCCACTTGGTTAATTTTACCTGTGGAGTAAAACCTTTCCCTGGGGGAGAGGAAGCCCAAGAAAGCATTCACAGCACGTACTGTGGGTTCTGCCATTCCGCTGGCACTGCTCACCTAGACAGAAAGAGCCCTATTCAGTAAGATGGACATCGCAGTGCTTCGGTTCTGAGCACTGGTGGACGGCAGCGGGGAGATGCCCTCATTGCTCCCACTGAGTGTTCACTCAGTCGCTGTCTCCTTTTTAATAGGCTTATACATGGGAGGAACTCCTCATCCTGGGGTCAGCTTGCTGTGTGTGACCATGCTATGCCTCCGACCCTGAAAACTGCACTCACTTCTTGGGTGGGTAGGTGAGCTAAGAGATCACCGCTTGCCTGGGAGAATCAACATGTTATTTGCTGTGACACTCCTCATGACACAACTCTCTTTTCTAGACTGTAACTGGACCCAAGCCCACGTTAAACTCCTAAGTGAAAGGTTACTATCTAGTAATCTACCTGCTTGGGCCAAAGTTCATCAGAAGGTTGTCTTCATGCAATGCTGAATCTTAAATATGCAAACTAGGGAACTGGAGAGATGACTCAATGGTTAAGATCATTGGCTGTTCTTACCGAGGGTTTGGTTCCCAGCTCCCACATGACAGCTAACAACCATTCATGACGCTAGTTCTATGGGATCTAACGCCCTCTTCTGACCTCTTCAGGCACTGCATGACACAGGTGTACTTACATCCATGCAGGCATTACACTCATACACATAAACAAATAAAAGTAACAAACTATTTAAATATGCAAACTAGATAGATTATAGTTGGACATACTAAAGATGACAGAGATTGTCCCCAAGAACCTAGAACCTAAAGATACTTTTCTCCACTGCAACGGTAAAATTGTGATCACTAGACAAGTTCAGAGACATGCACAGATACTCCGGAGCCAGAAAGGACATCTCACGGTCATCTTTACGAGGGTCTATATCAGCCGCACCAGCCTCTGTGTTGTTGGTTTTACACATTTGGTCCAGCTTCGAAGGTGGATTCCAGAGGGAGGAGTTGTGATTGCAAAGGGATTGGCAGTCACAAAGGGTCAAGCTTTTCCCTCCGTATCGTTTGAAGGCATGGTGCTTAATATATTATTCCCTTCTTCTTACCTTTCAGAGTCATAAAGGTGTTCTTTCTCTCCACATTTATCATGGTCAAACCTTCCAAACTATAGTTCTAAAACAGAGATCGAAAGGAGTCTTTGTTAATAAGACCTTGTTTTGTTGTGTTTTCTTTTCCCCATGGAGCTGAATGTTTCCTGGAATGTTCTGCAATCAGATGACTGCCTTTCAGAATCCATTTTCTAAGTGAGAAATGGAAACAAAGACTTGAAGATAGAAGGAAGCAAAATAGTCTCAAAGGCAGTGAACACCTCAGTGTGATGTCCCTTCTCAGAGCATGCACACAGCTTGTGCCCTTTCCTGAAGATTCCAGCTGGCATTTTATGTCAGCCCCACCCATCAGGGGCACGTATGGCATTTGTGAAACCCAGCACTGCTTAATTCTCTGGCTTTCTTTTCACAAGGAACTTCTTAATATCTAGGCATCTGTGTGAATGTTTGATCCATAACTGGCATGTACCATATGTAGGAATAGTCCTGAAAAAATCATGTGTAATGATACTGAAAAGGTAAAGAGCACATGAAGAAGCCATGGGTGACCTGTCAATGAATTCAATCTTCTGCATGTTCCTACAATGACACCATGAATTATTATGCACAAATTCAGCAATCTGTGACTTCCAGTTATGAGCCTTATAACTAGCCTTATAATCAGTTTTGATTTTTTAAATCAATCCCAGGAACTACCATTCTATAATGTAAATTTACATGGTCTCTTCCTGAATGTCCAAACTCCTTCTGGACACAGTGGGTCATGGGTATAGTTCTCTTTCACATACCAAGTCTCTTCTGTTTAGCAGCATCAGCAAAAGCAAAGCATGGGATTGCCGGGCAAATGACGAAGGATGTGACCCCCGAAGGGTTGAAATGGCTGTTCTGTTAGGCAGTTGGTGAACAGAACGTCTTCTTTTTAAACATCTTCTTTTTTCAGTCGTGCACATTAAGAGGAGCATGGTGATTAGCACACTCACTCAACCACCAAATATAATTGTTTGGGAAAAATATAAATGGCAAATTGACCTTCAGATTGATGGCTACATATTGGTAAAAGTACAAATCACTTTTTACATCCACATTACTTCAGCTAAGAGAAGCTTGCTAACTGCTCTTTAATTAAGTGCATCGAATGACCTTAAGGGGATTAGTAGTCTTGTCTGATGATCAATAAGCATGCCAAGATGCCTGCCTCATAAACTGGGGTAGAAGAAATAACTGAGTCTGAACGACTAATCCCCTCTATTTTCCTTCCTTTTTTAATCCTTTGAGTCTTTCCAACACTTAGGAAACTAATAATCCAAGAAGAAAATACTAGTAACTGCTCTGCATTGAACCCAGATGTTTATTTCAGCAAGCATGATTTTAAAGGTAGCTCCAAAATCCCAATGAGAAGCAGTAGATTTTGTTTTCCTGCCAATCAATTACAATGCTGCTATAACAGTCTCCTATTTCCCATTTGCTAAGTTCTTGGTAATTAACTGCTAGTACTGGAGTTGCTGTGAGACTCATTCTGTCATATGTGAAATTACAGTGGAGGTATCATGTCTTTTTGTAATGTGTACATTTTCTATTTTACATACGTAAATCTGTTCTGTGCACTGTCTTAGAGTAGTCGCATAATTCGCTGAGTAATGTTCCACCTTTGCTCGCTCCTCCAATCTGAATCAAAGCAAGCAGAGAAAGCACTTGAAATGCATCAGGAAGAACAAAACGAACAGATAAATAAAATCCAGCGCAGTGTGGTGCAATGGGGTCACAATAGCTTTGGAACTGTATTCTGTTACTGCTTCCAAAGTGCCTGACCCTAAGTTAAACTGCCTTTCCTTCTGGGGTCAGCACCCTTGTAGAATGGAGACTGCCATCCAGTGATCACCACGGTACGAGTGAAAATCCGGAATCTCTATCACAGTGCACCTCAAAGCAGCTATGGCTTAGTAGCTGGCAGTGCCCTTCCCTGCTCTATTCTCTGGTCTCTGATGTTTCTTCACTATCCAGAAACAGACCGGCAGGCGTGGCCAGCATCCACACCACAGTGGCTTTCTGTTTGGTTTTATGTTTTTTAAACCCAGTTCTCATTCTTAGCCTAGGTTGAACTGGAAATCTCTATGTAGCCCAGGCTGGTCTCACGTGCTTAGCAGTCACCTCATTTCAGTCTCCCAAGTGCTTTGATTGGAGGTGTAAGCCACCACACCTGGCTCCAAGATTGTCCTGTAAAGTCTTTTTGCAGTAACATTCCTATATATTATTGTAAAAATACAGCAATTATTATCCAAGACCTGTTAGCCTGAAAGACAGGAAAACCATTAAGTAATCGGGGATTAGGACAAATATCAGAAATATTAAATTAGATAATAAGAGATGTATTTTGGAATAATTTCAAAAATTTCCTGTATTAGTTACTTTTCTCTTTGCCATGACAGAAATATCTTTCAAAAACAACTTATAGGAAGAAGGGTTGATTTGGGCCTGTGGGTGTAAGGTGTATTGCGGCAGGGAGGGTGTTGCACTGGGAATGTGAGGGAGGCAGCTGGTCACACGTCAATCAGCAGAGACGAGGGCTGGTGCTCAGCTGCTGCTCTCCTTCTCACTTACCTGGGACTACAGCTCACGGGATGGCGCTGCCATCATGGTCTTCCCTCCCTGCTTATCAGTACTCAGTGCTGGGACTTCTCTGTTAAACCTCTTTGGAAATGTCTTCACATACATACCCAGAGATGTATCTCCCAGGTGATTCCAGTCTAGTCAAGTTTCTAATGAGGGCTAACCATGACACTGTCAAAAAGAAAAGAAAACTGAAAACTAAGTAAAGTTACTAATAATTCACAGATCCCTTCGTAAAGATCAGCTATTTTTTGTTTTGTTTTGTCTTTGAAACAGGGTCTTCCAATAGCTCCAGCTGGCCTGGAATCAGCTAGGTAGATCAGATCCCACAAAGGCCTTCCTGCCTCTGCCTTGCAAGTGCTGTAATTGAAGGCGTACACTGATACATCTGGCTTGATGTGATTTCTTAATCATAAAAGTGACTTTAATACAAGCCAGTCTCTCAGCACTTGTCAAAGAAGCTTCTTATTGCAACAAATGGCAACTACTACAAAGTTCCATCACTGGTCAGACACAGAGAAGAGGTCTCTGTGAAGTAAACTGCCCTAAGAGACACCTCTACACTGCAGCTTCCACAGCTAAGACTCAGGAAACATCTCAGAACAGGGACAAGAAAGATTATTCATACATCTCTCATTTCTTACCAGTAAACCTTCCTCATTCAACAGACAGTGATTATCCCAGAAAGCCACAATTGACCAAAGTGCAGAGAATAAGACGCTGCAGAATACGCGTCCCTCAATAGGACTCTTATTTCAAACTCTGCCACCCGAGGCTCAGGGACCATTGCAGAAGAGAGACAAAAATCTGTAAGAGGCAGGGGTGGTGGATGACCACAAGGAAACAGTTTTCCAGACAGCCCGGAAGTTACTCACTTGAACTCACATCAAGGTCCACACAAACTCAAACAAGACAAGATCGCAGCACAGTATCAGGGAAGTGAGTAAGAAGACTCAGCTGTAGTTCATGTACTATTGGCAACCCATAATTACTGGGAGAAGAGTCTGTTTTCTTTAAGGATGTGATACTATGTAGGCTGACCAGGGTCCAGGGGATGTACGCACAATGAAGGATATTTAGGGACAAAAATTGACTAAAGAGGCCTTAATATTTACAACAGAGTATAGGAAATCCAGCAAGGGGGTGGGATTCCCCAAGGGGGGTGGTATGAGAGGGTGTAGCTAGGGGAAGGCTCTAAATATGATCAAAATATAATTATGAAATTCAGCAAAAAATAATAATAGTAATAATAACAGAAAGGATAGAATGACCTTCTAGGCAAGGCTCAGTGGCACGTGCCTTTAATCCAAGCACTGGGGAGGCAGAGGCAGGCATATCTCAGTGAGATCGGGCCAGCCTGGTCTACACAGTGAGTTCCAGACCAGGTGGGACTACAAGGAGACCCTGTCTCAAGAAACAAGCAAATCTTCCTAATGGGAAAATTGAAAAACGTTATCTAGCACCTAGTATTTCAGCAAAGAATAGGCCTCTCCCTTGTGGGCTATGGTCAGTGTGATCCTTCCTCACATTCCAAGAAGAAACCAAGCCCATTCTTGACATTTTCTATAAGAAGCCAAATCTCTGGCACTGACCTCCACTGTCCATACATTGCTCTGCTTCCATCTGTAGAAAAACAGATCTAAAGGTCAGCTTGTCTCTGGCCTTCTGTTAGAGATAACCAAGTTTGTCTACACATGGTGTATCTAGGTGAACGTTGCTGAATCCAGCTCACCATGGAAAGTGAGAGGGACTCCCCTGTGTCCCCTGTGGCCGCTCTCTGCACATTGGTGCTGGTCATACGATAAGGACTTCAGGGCGCACCCATGGCTGAGGCGTCCAGACTGGCAGAATCATGGGTGTTGCTCCTGATCTGCCAGCTGACCATCTTCAAACTGCTGAAACCTACATACTCCATCATCCTCAAGTGGGGCTCATGTTCTAGAACCCTTCATGTATGAAGTTGATCAAACTGCAAGTCCTCTGTTCATCTGTATGACCTGTGGACATACAGATCTCAAAAGCAGCAAGTTCTCATAGATCATAAAGTTTTTTTTATCTATTTCATCCTAGGCAGTCATTGCCATGAAATAAAAACAAACAAATCAGCAAATATACCCATGTTAGACATAATGCAGGGTGGGCCTAGCTAGGCCACCTACCAGGAGGAACGGAGGAATGGCTCTCGTGGGTGTGGTGCTTCACACTGGTTGGTTGTGGAGCCAGTTTCTGCCCAGGACCTGGAGGGAACCTGATCCACCTGGGAACAAACTGTGATTGGCTGTGGTCGGGACCCCACCCCATAAGGCTATTGGCTAACAAGACCTATAGGATTCCACCCCATAAGACTATTGGCTAAAAAGACCTGTAAGACTCTCTGTTCTTTCTTGAATAAATGAGTTTGCACCAGACCACCACTGCTGGCTCTCTGTTCAACTCTGTGTGTTGACTCTGTGCCTACTCATCCCCCACTATGGCCAAGACCCTTCGGTCCCCCTCAGACTGGCCCTGAGTGCTGGGATCCCCAACATCCCCACACCACTAACCACTCATTAAAACATTCTCTCAGAGTGGACTAGAGTAATGGTTCAGAGGTTAGAGCACATACTGTTGTTCCAGAAGAACTTAGTTCAGTTCCCAGCACCCATATCAGGTGGCTCACAACTGCCTGTCCCTCTTCTGGACACCACACACACTGCATTCACATGCATTAACTCACACTCAGACATATACACACAATAACAAAAATAAATGTTCTCCCCAAGTCCTGTGCAATAAAATGAAAATTTCCTAGATCCCCAGAGCTATGTGGTAAGAAAGATGATTTCTTTCTCAGTGATTTCTGGGTTTGATTGAGAGACCCTGCCTGAATGAGAAATAAGGAAGCCAGATCAAGTATGGATTCCATACATCAACTTCAGGTCTCCATATGCATGCATGCATGCACACATACCTGCATACTTCCTCACCCATACACACACACACACACACACACACACACACACACACACACGAGTACTTTTATCACAAAATTAAAAGGTAAATGTTTGGACTAGAGAGATGGACCATGAGTAAGAGACTTGACTGTTTTTGCAGAGGACCTGAGTTCAGTTCCCAGCACCCACCAAGTGGCTAACGACTGTCTGTAAGTAAAGTTCCAGGGCATTTGATGCCCTCTTCTGACCTCCATGGGCATTGTAGGCATGTGGTGCACATACATTCACCAAGGCAAAATACTCATACACATATAATAAAGAAAAAGCATTAAAGGCAAATGATTTAGGGGACTCCATACCCAACAAACCCTCAATAGCATGTAAAGCCCCAAGGACTCAAAGGCAAGGTTCAGAGTGAGTTGCTGAGAATAGAACCTTCCAGAGACAAGGGACACAGAAGCAGGACATAGGGAATGGCAGGGACCGACACACACTGCAGAGTGTCCTTTCCTGGCCCTGCTCTGAATCACCTTGACCCTAAACAACAATATCTAACCAGGGAGCAAGTATGTTTCCTTATCCTCAGGTTATAATTTATTATCCACCTTGCAACAGTCTGTATCTCTGTTTCCTCCTCCTAAGAAACATTGTTCACAATGTTTCCTCATTACTGGTAGCTCCTATCTTCCTCCCCATGGTACTGAGAGCTCCAACAACCAGGTCATCCAGAGGGGTCAGAAGAGTGACCCTGGTTCTTGCGGTCCTGTTCCACATATGAATAACTCACTTGAATCAGATTATAGAGGCCTTCTGCCACAAATTACAAACAGGGACCAGACTTGTGAAATGCTCTGCAAAGAACATTCTTTCTACGTTTTTATTGCCTAGAAAATGCCAGGAGAGTTTCCAAGTAAGAGCGATCACTGCTAAAGAAAATAGGACATAAAATAAACTGTTATTACCTGCAAAACAGCTGTATTTCCTTTTCTTCCCAGCAAAACACATAAACTCTCTGTATACTCTGATGGGAGGAAATGCTATCAAACTTTTATTTCTGTAATACCAGATATTTGTTCCTTAATCAGGAATATCTGAAACAAACAAACAAACAATGTGGTACTCAAAATTTCATTAGCCAACCCAACCTCAAAAAAATCAAAGAAAGGATTTTCCAGTTGGAAAGCCCCATTATTGGTCCAAGAAAGAGGAGATGATCAAGGTCAAGATGAAATGTTTTTCAACAGGATAAATCAAAGCCCGTGCCAGCTTGGCTTTATGTGTGTGTGTGGGGGGGGGGGATATGTGCATGCATGCTGGATAGCTGAAGTTGTTCACTTAACACACCTGGGAAGAAGGAACCTATTTGGGGGACTTCCTCTATGGGACTGTCTTATGGCCACGCCTGTGAGACATTTTCTTGGTTATTGAGTGATGTGGGCGGTGCCATCCCTGGGCAAGTTGGCCTGTGTTATATAAGAAAGAAGGCTGGGCACAGGCCAGGGGAGCAAGCCAGTAAGCACTGTTCCTCCATGGGCTGTCTCCAGAATCCTGCCTTGGCTTCCCTTAGTGATGGCCCATCACTTAGAAGAGTAAGATGAATAAACCCTTCCCTCCCCAAGTTGGTTTTGGTCCCAGTGTTTTCTCACAGTAACAGAAAGTGACTAGGACTGAGCAGGAGTAGGGTATTGCTCTGATGAATCTGACCATGTGTGTCTCAGAGGATTGTGGAAGTTTTTGGAGCTTTGGATTCGAAAAGTGCTTGGAGTTCAGTGAGCTGCTCTGTAAGAATTTGGAAGCTAATGCTGAAAGACCTGTAGAAAATGGAAGCTTGACTTATGAAGTTTTAAGAAGTAAAGACTCCATTAGGGTTGTTTGAGTGATAAATTTTAAATTTCACCTTTTGAAAGTGAAAATTTTTGTGCTGTGCCAGAATGATTGAAGATGGTAAGTTGAGGCTGCAAATCATCTGAGTAAAAGAAAAATCAACATCATTGAATGAAATATTCTAGGAAGTATTTCCTCAGGGTTAGCACACAGATGCTGTGGCCAAGGGGGCCAAAGCTGCACATCAAACTGGCAGGCAAACTTGGAAATATGTGAGAGTCTCCCAGGTGATACTGATGTTGAAGACATGAAGGAGTCCTGTAGAGAATCTAAAGCTTTGTACCATGAGAGGAAAGGCGAGGTCACCGGTAAAGGTACAGTCCCAGCTACAGTGAAGACTCCAGGATTGACAGGATAGTAGAGAGAATCTGATCTGAGTCTTGGCACCCTGAGAAGCCAGGAGAAGTCATTGGTAAAGGTGTGGCCTCAGATACAATGCAGATCCCAGCATACTGGAGATGCCAGGACCACGGAACAACCACAAAGGCAGTGGCAGGGGTGGAGCCACCCTGAGCCTATGCACCAAGCTGTATGCAGTGGTCTGCAGAGCAGGAGAAGTGGAGCTCCTCTGACTCTTCGGAGCTCAGAAGATGGTGAGTAAATCCCAGATGTCTACACCACTGAACTTTGGTTTTGATTAAGTGTGTCCTAGTTCTTCCTTCTTGAGATAAGAAGTATATAATTTGGTTTGTATTTATAGGAACCCACAGTTCAGAAACTTTTGATTATTTTCAAGATACACTACCTTTTAGAGTATTGGAATTTTTAAGGAGCATGAGACTTTTAAGGATAGGCTATGTTTTTTACTGGGATATTAATATTACCATGAGATCTTGGGGGTAGAAATGGAAAGATTATGGCTTCATAGTGATGTGTTTTATGTCAAGTTGACAAGGGTCCTGCAGGTCCAGCCGTGGGAAGCCTGTACTGAGAAACCAGGTCTTGTTTCTTTATAGTAGTTCTTCCCATCTCTGTTTCCTAGCCCCTAAAATGGAGATAGTGACCGATACCTAGTGGCCGTCGTCCTCTTTTCTTAATTCCTCCTCATCCACTGACACCACCTCCCTTTCTTGTGATTGACCACCGCCTTCCCTTCACTGGGGGAAGGGTCCAGATACATGAACTTGCTGTGAAAAACTGTAATTCCTCCACGCTCCTTACAATTTTCTATGTAAGTTTCTTAAAGTGAACATGAAAATGTGGAGATTTCCATCTCATTCCATAGGACGGATGTGCAGGGACTGTACCAGAGCTGAAACTGTTGGCAAAAATGCTAACAAGTAAAGTATTTTCACCTTCAAACGTGATATAAAGTAATGTGAGCCTTACTCTGACGGGAGGAGCAAGGGCAAATTCTTCACACCGAAAATACATTCGGTGCCAGGAAGATCACGGCAAAGCCAATGGGACCAAGCCTGACCCATCGAAGGGCAGAAACACCATATGCAGTCTGTGTGAGGAGCACTAACTAGCTTTAGAAATATTAGAAGCATGGTTTGTGGTGTCTGAATAGAAGGATAGAACTGGAATGTAGTAAATATTCTTGTCATGAGGCTGTTTCTTCTTTTTTTATTACTTCCTAGGATTTCTATTAAAGCATCTTATAAGACAGTCATGTGCCAGTGTTAGTCTGAGCAGTTACATCAGTGTGTGCTGATATTACTGGGAAGTGAAAGAACCAATCAGAAAAGCAAACTCCCAGGGCACCAGAGTGGTTTCCTCTGTTTTCAAGCACAGAGCCTTTGGGAGTTCACAGCGGACCTCTAATTGTCATCACACAGGCCATTTGCTGGCTGCTTTAAGATCTCTTTACCAGCTTCCTCCTCTCACCACCACTCTCTCCAGGGAGGCTAACACCCCTTATTCAACTAGTTTCTATTCTGAGATGGCTTCTTCTCCTTCAGAGGGTGGGTTAGGCTCTCTCTTCACACCCTCTGCCTGCCAATGTTTCCTCCTTTAGAGACTTACTCACCTTTGGATCTTTGGCTCAGTGCTGTCTGTCCTCTAATCCAAACACCACAGGACCACAGGGAACATGTCTGTTTCTTCTCCTCCCACCCAGGTACTGCAGGATGGACTCCATTTATACCTCCCCAGACTACGTGAGAAATATGGTCATGTGTAGGGATGTGCAGAACTAAAATATCTCTGCATGTAGAGTTTACTTTCTGGGATGAGAGCCCCTGATAAGCGAGACAAGGACCAGAATGCCAGCATGTAGAACTCTGAAGGTGCAGCCTGAGCGGCAGAAACAATAAAACGGTCAAAGGGGAGACTGACACTGACCTGCTCCAGGAACTCTGATTCATTAGGAACGATGGAAAGACAGAAATGAACAAGTAGGCCTTTTCTCAAGAAGTTACAGGACCACCAAGTGGACCTAAGGGGTGGGTCGTTAGAGCCAGCATGAGAGAAGACACAAACTCACACCATCACATCAAGAGGAACAGCATAAAGTCCAGTGTGCTCCATGAAAACCTTTTAAATTCAGGCACTGGAGCGACTGAAGGAAGGAAGGCACACACAGAGAGATCAACGCTGCACATCGGACACATATGTGACACGAAACAGAGAAGGAGTTATTTCGGGGAATGAGGGGCACCAGCACGAGGGGACAGGGGAGAGTAAGGGGAGGATGGGCAAGAATAAGGCACATTGTGCATGTATGCCACAATGAAACGCAATGCATGCTAACTTAAAACAAGTAAGACACAAAGGAGGAAGTATCACTGTAGTGAGCTGTACAGCAGTCCCGTACAGCACGTCCGGGAAGTTCCTCGATTTGTAAACTGGGTCTTTTCAGATGTGATCAGGTGAAGCGTGTTGAGATGGGGGAGATTATGTTAGATGGTCCTTCTGGCTAAACTCCACCAGGATATCCTTATGGCAGATGTGGTGAGATAGACTTCACACTAGAGAGGAACCAAGATATCCTCACGGCAGACATGGTGAGACAGACTTCACACACAGGAAGGAACCGCCTATGTGAAGATGGAGACGAGAGAAACTTGCAGACACTGGCAGGCTGGCTAATGTGGTTCAGAACCAGCAGCCACGAAATGCTAGAAAAGGCATCACTGGACCCTGTAGGGCCTCCAGAAACAGAAAATGGGCTTCACATGAAAATACCAATCAAGGTAGGTTGCCTCAATATAGAATAAAAGTGACAGCCTTTCAGTAGGTGTAAGGAAAGTTATTTGATGAAGTTTAAAGTTCATGCATTATGAAAATTCCTAGCAATCACTGGGAAAATGGGAACTTCCTGTCTCTACTAAAGAGTATTCAGAGACTGCTGAGAGCCGATGGCTTTGCTTTGCCCTGAACAAGATGAACAAGGAAATGGTGTCTCTGCTTACCTTCATTGAGCATGGACTGGAGATCTGGGCCCAAGCGACATAGCAAAGAAAAAAGGAGAGGGTTGAGCCTGGAGAGGAGGCTGAGCCTGGAGAGGAGGCTGAGCCTGGAGGGGAGGGCTGAGCCTGGAGGGGAGGGCTGAGCCTGGAGGGGAGGGCTGAGCCTGGAGAGGAGGCTGAGCCTGGAGAGGAGGCTGAGCCTGGAGAGGAGGCTGAGCCTGGAGAGGAGGCTGAGCCTGGAGGGGAGGGCTGAGCCTGGTGGTGTATGCCTTTTAGCCCCGTATCCAGAGACAGAGGCAAGTGGATAGCTATAGGACCTGAGGCCAGCCTGGTCTACATAGAGAATTCTAGGCCAGTTAGGGGTACAGGGAGACACTGCCTCAAAAATTTTTTAAAAAGCAAGGAGTAATACCTTAACTTGTAATTATGAGTAAATTATATGTTAAATATAATAATAATTTTAGAGAAAACAGAACTCTTGTTTGAATTTAAAAGTTAGTTAGCCATGATGGAAGAGGCCAAATCAATGTAGAAAATCAGGTTGATTCTATGTATCAGCAAAATAAATAAGAAGAAAGTTTTAAAAGCTAAAAATACACACCCTTTATGATTACAAACTATACTAGTTATATTTATGCTGTTATATAAATTTATTTTACAGATGTTTTCTTACAAAAGTATCAAAATTTCAAGATTTAAATAAAAAGGATAATTTAATAAGTTTGTAGATGACAATTCTCAATCAAGCACAGAAGAAAATTATTTATAAATTGAGCTATAGAATCAATGTCACCCCAATTAAAATAATGTGTGTAAACACATGAATTCTGTATTTTGTGTCGAAATACTGAATCCAAAATACTTAGGAAAAGATCCCAGTGAAATTTGCCTTCCCATAAATGTTTTAGAAAGTAAATAATAATGTGCAGTACTGTTATAAATATTGACAAATGGGTCCAAAGGGCAAAAAAAGAGTCCAAGAAAAAATTCCCCATGAACAAAGACTCCATTGTGAGGCTCGGGAAGAGGCCATTCTTTTCAATAGAGAGTATATATACAATTGAATGTTTGTGTAGTAAAACAAAAATATGTGAAAAATCAATAAATTCAGACCATGAGACACCTGGGAGGCTGGTTCACTTGACCAGAAACTTTAGAAAAGATTCAAATGGCCAACAGGGTATGAAAACGTGTTCAATTATTACTGGGGCACAGGGAAAATTTACAAATTAAAAATGAAATAAAAAATGAAAAACTGAAACTTAAAAAGTGAGGTGTCACCACATAGATTGATTCTTTAATATGCAATAACATTAAGAATTTCAGTGGTTCTTTTCCATTGTTAGTAGAATAGTACATTGGTTTGGCTGGTTTGTAAAATAGATACAGGACTATGGATTGAAATTGATCCCGTGCAGAATCTATGATGCTATAATGATACTTTCGGAGTATTTTAACATGCTTGTAGAAATATTATTACCAGAAATGACTCTATATGACCCAAATATTTACCTGAAGGTAAACTACTGCTAATTAGAACATGGATCCATTTGTCAATCAAAGAAGACAATCCCAAAGTACTATATACTGTATATACGGTTTCACTTATGTATGGGTAACAGATAACATCTAGTATGTTTGCAATGCATACTTATAAGAAGAATGAATTCAACTTACCTCTAACTTGGATAGAGTTGAAGGCAGGATCTTGAAGTTGACAGTCTTCAGATTTCTGTCTTGCCAGACTCTTCATGGGTGTTACTTTCACGAAAGTTCATTAAAGAATATCTGTTTTATGTTCTCTTTGATGCTTAAAAACTATTCTAAAGGAACACTACTTATTGTTAAAAGAAATGCCAAACTAAAATGTTATGATAAGATTACATATAATTGATAACATATATACTAAACACAACTGACAGAGATCAATAGAACCAAGGCTCATAACCAGAGATTTTTACAAACTTCTCTCAAAAACTATGAAAAGGAAGGAAAGCAGATACAAAATATTTAAATAACATTGAAGTATGTTAAGAGGGGGTATGATTTCTCCACTCAGTGTACACATTCTTTCTGAATATAAGTGAAACTTTCTCAAAAATTAGGTATGAATTTGGCCACAAAAATGCTTTGCTAAATACTGTATTTCAAGCCCATGTCACTATGCTCTTGGAAAATGACAAAAATAGAAATCAATAACAACATTTAATTGTAAATATAGACACATATCATGCTACTAAGAGTACTTGATTAAATATAAACATCATAAAGAAAATTATGGGATACACAGAACTAAATTCTAGTGAGAACATTGCATTTCAGATCCCCAAACTATTGCTAAAACAGTAGAAATTTTTTAATTTTGAAAATATTTCTTAAAAATTAAAAATGAAGTGAAAATGTCTAAGCACTTACTTTATGTTGAATTAAAATTTCCATCTTCTCTTGTCTCAAACATGTACATGCTACAATGTACTTCTGGGTCCATCTCACAAAATCACATAATATATGGTTCTCTTCTTTAACTTGGGACTTGGTTCTGTGACTTTTTAGACAAAGGAAAGTGAATAAAAATAAGGTAACCGTGACTTAGATCTTGTTTGGTGGGGCTGGGTGGACACAGCAGCTAAGAGCTCTGCTCTTGCAAAGGAGCTCCATCACTCTCAGTACCTGGGTCAGGCAGCTCACAGAGGACAATAACTCCAGCTCCAGCAGATCCAACACATTCTTCTCAGGAGGCAGCTGTACCAACAGACCCACACCTGCTCAGACACACACTCCCATGCACAAATGCACAAAAATAAATGTAAAAGTTTAAAAATCGTATTTGGGACTACTTTTGGGCATCTCCACAGTTTCCATGGTAAAAGCATCTTCCTTTTTCCTGGATCCCAGAGTGAACTGGAACTGGACCAGAGTCGATCATCACACTCAAAGTACTTCTAAAAAGCAGGATTTCTTTTGTAATTGACTAAAATAATGTATTTGCTATGCAGCAAAAATCGACTGATAGAACTATCAGTACCTAGAAATTGAGTTGTAGCCATAACAAAATCTAAAATGGGGAATTAGCTTGGGGTTAAAGGAAGAGAGGAAACTTTCATAGAGAGCCCAGATGAAATATCTCAAAGACTGGAAAATGGCAATCCACAGTATATACTGGTAACTCATTTGTGAAATTCACTTTCAGAAACTAAGAAGGAAATGAATGAGCTAACACATACACAGATGTAAGAATGATGGGTTAAAGAAAAAACACTCGAAGCAAACTTCTGTTGCTGCTGATTGACTATAACAAGATAGAGGTGGTCTTTGATATGGAGAAAGAAACTGGTTCAAAAGGTTTCCAGTATGAACTTAGAGAGATTATAGATGAACTCCCTCAAAAGCCAGGATTCTTAGCAAATGACTAATGAGTTATACCTCAGAGCTCCCAAGTGCAAGACTAATATGCAGTACGTGATACTGTTCCCCATATATAAATAAAACAGATAAACCCACTAACATGCTAGGACATAAGCTGGATCTTGCCATCGCTACAGATACAGGGAGTATTCAGAAAATGAGCCAAATAAAGAACAAGACTGTATGGCGATCATTTACGTGCATGCCTTTTAAAGAAAGACTAGGATCATTAACGGAAAGGTAAAACGCATCTGTTGAATTTGATTTGCAAAAATGTTAATTTTCTGAAATTAAATTGTGAGTTTTTTAAAAAATTCAGTGTCATTTGTAGAATTTTGAGAACTTGAAACAAAGATTTTTGATGATTGTGAGGAAAGAATAAAGTTTTCCAGCTAACTATGAATTCGAAAATAAGACAAAGTGTGTGGGAATGAATGGAACACATTGTCAGATGCTTCGAGAAACTATAAAACAACACTAGTGAAATAAGACGTCCTGAGTAGCAAAAATATTGTTGAAAGATGACTAAAGAGTCAAGAAATGGATTCCTTTATATATGACAGCTTGTGTGATACAGATGTGACATCATCCATTGGTGAGGAATGAAGGGTTTGGAAAATCAAATAGAATATTTCACATATGACATAGATTAAAGAAGACCTAAATGTGACTGTATATTTGGATTCACTTAAGTGTGGGTAACAGACAACATCTATCCTGCCTTCAATGAATGCTTATAAGACCGGTGAATTCTGCTTACCTCTAACTTGGGTAGAGTCACAAGCACGATCTTACAGAAGTTCACAGTCTTCAGATTTCCAAAATACTGGGAAAAAAACTGGAAAAATATATCTTAAACTCTGAAACCATAAGAGGAAAACTGGAGAACTTGATTTTATCTAAATAAATCATTTCTAATCAACAAAGACAAAGGTCAGAGGTCCTAGAGGCCTGTCAGACAGGTGAAGGCGTTTGTGAAAAGCAAAACTGACAGGCATCAATATCCCAAATATGCAAAAGACTGCAGACACACAAAAAATATGGGGAATGGACTAGAGAAAAGGGGTGAGGCTACAGGGAAAAGGGAAGGCTTGACTAAGTACTGAAAGATGCTCAGAGAAGTAGTGCTCCACTCTGAGAACACTCAAAGTAGGAAGGATTCAAGAGCACTATAAAATCACACAGCATTGAGGTACAAATAAAATCTGAACATACAACTATGATAGGCCAAAATAATCTTATATCAAAGGGTAGTTTCTGTAGTTAAAATATGCGTATAAATGGTCATTAATTCAACAATTTTACTAATGTGCTTTAGTACAGAAAATAATTGCATCTGTCCATAAAAAATTTTGAAAAACATCTGGAGATGTCCATGGTGACTTGGTCTATTGGATTACTGGGTTGTGGGTTGCAGACTACCTTAAAGAATTGGCAGCATATGTTTTCAGTGGCATCTGATTGACAGATTTCCTCCTAAAACATGAGCAAGTTCAATAGACCTGATATAGAGTAAAAACTAAGAAATGGGTTAAGGTGGCAACATAATGTATATTAAAAGGCATACCTGTATAAGCCAATATCAAATATGTTTGAAGGGTTCTCAAGGAGGCATGTAGTAGAAAACAAGGACAAAGATGAATTCATAGGAGAGATCACATTTCTTAATGGAATTAATAGAATTAACTCAATGATGGGTTCCACATAGTCAAAGTAAGAACCCATAGCTAGTATTTATGTTTTATTTAAAAAGCTATCTGAACATAACTGCTGGTTAATGGTGTCAGCCTGATCGGGATGGAGAGATGGCTCAGCAGTTCAGAGCTTTTGGCTGCTTTTGCAGAGGACACAGGTTCAGTTGCCAGAACCCACATGACAGTTTACAACTACCTGTAACTCTGGTTCTAGGAGATCCAATTTCTTCTTCTGGCCTCTATGGACAACTGTACCCATGCAAGTCACATTCCTAGACTCAGGCATACCTATATACATGAATTAAATAAGTGAATCTTTTTTAAAAGGTATTAGGCTGAGGAGTTAAGACAAACAAAATCCAAATTTAGCTGAGTCCTACATTAGCTCAATATCTTTGAGTATGTTACATAAATGGATGGTTTGAATATGCAATGTCTCCACAAGATTTGAACACTCATCAAAGAAGCATTTTTTTTTGCAACAGATGGAGGCTATTACTGAGTTCCAAAGATGATCCCACACAAAGAATATATGTGTGAGAGCTGCCCAGCCCTAAGGGACACATTTACAGTAGAACTTCTACACCTAAGGCTCATGGAACATAGTGGAATGGGGTTAGATATATATATATATATAGCTTCCTCCTACAATAGAGTGTGATGCACACAGAAGGTCACAACTGGCTAAGATTTAGAGAATAAGAGGCTGCAGAGAGTGTGCCCCTGGATAGGACTCCCGTATTAGATCTCACTCACCCAGGGCTCAGGAACCATTGCTGAAGATTGGGCAGAAAGAGCGTAAGAGCCAGGGTTGGTGCGTGAGCATAAGGAAACAGGGACTTTCAGATCACTGGGAACCTGCTCAAATGAATTTGCAACGATGGTGACAACATTCACAAGGCCCATGGGGACTCAATCAGAGAAAAACTCAGCATAGAAATAGGGAAATGGGCTGCAGACCCCGAGCCTAGCTGAAGAATGATGGGCAGCTGGTTACTGCTGGGGGAGGGACAGTAGGTCTTTAAGGCAGCGACACTCCATAGGCTGACTGGACCCCAGTAGAGGAACTTGCAACAAGGAACATCTAGGCGCAAATTCTTAACAAGATAGGACTTAACATATGTGATCAAATGCATGAAATTTAGTGGGGAAATTTTGGGAGCACCAGTGGGAGAGGGGGGCCTACATTTAATTAAGATATAGTATATGAAAGGCGCAAAACTCAATAAAAATATTTTTTTAAATAAGAAAGAGTAACGAAGATAAAAAAGAAATGTTCTGTTAAAACTATATAAAGTAAGAAAAGGTTTAAGGCTTCACTGTAATTGTTCCAGTCAGCTTCTTCACTGCCCATCGCAGGGGTGTGGAGGCGACAGTAAAACTCTCCATCACAGTAGGATATGGAATATTGATTATTAAATATGGAATGATTACTAAATCTTTACCTGTTAAAAATACCTCCCATACTGAATGGCTAAAAGAATTGAACAATTCTGTACTGTTTTCAAAGTACAAGGGATGATTTCATCAAACCAACGTCACCAGTGACAATATATTAGACCCATTATTTTTCACTGTAGTGGTTTAATCAGCATATTTACCAACTTTGTGGGGATTTTGGATGTTATTTTGTTTATTTTAATTGAAGATTAATTTTATGCTTATAGCTAGATAAATGCATTATTAAAATAAAACCACTTTAATGGTCAAAAGAATAAGATTTGAGCATTTAACTTGCCAGATGGTGCCACTATTTGGAGATGTTTAAAATTTTTAGAGGGTTGCTAGTTGCTTAGGGCTATGGGAAGCAGGTCATTGGAGCATGGAGTATGTTAACCCTGGCCTCTTCGTGCCAGGTCTCTATCTTTTTCTCGGTTGACCCCAAAGTCAGAAGCTCTTCCCCAAGCCCAACCTTATTGTGGGCTGTCCTCCCCAAGACAGGCATCTAAGCCTCCAAGGTCTGAATCGTCAGAAACTGTGAGCCAAAATCATTCTCTCCTCCTAAAAACTGACTCTGTCGTGCATTTTCTTACCACAAGAACTGTCCCTAAGACATATACCTTCTCAGTGTCTCCCTCATGTCATCTGCAAAATGGAGGTTAATACTACTTACCTCATAATCTCAGCACAAATGCCCTTGACAGGTTTCTGGCCATAAGTGTACTACACACCAAGGCAATCCTGCCTCCATAGGACTTTTATACTGTCCACTCAAGAGGATCCCCTCACAGCCATCTGCTACAGACCAGGCTCCCAGATACCCAGATTTTCTCCCCTAGAAAAGAGTTTCATCCCAGTCTATAGTAGGTTATTTCAGATCCTTATTTTTAAAAAGAACAAAGTGAAATTTAAACACATTGAACTTTCTATTAGGTACAACATATTTCCTTTAGTCATCTAATTTTATGGGAATAATAATCCTTTGATAATATATTTACCTCTGTTTATCTAAACAGAATAGATTCCATGGATGGCCATGATATGTTACCAGTTAGTGCAGAACTGGGATTTGAACTTACGTTGAAATGACTCAAATTCTTCACAAGTGTGTGGTGTGACAAACTGTTAGCACCCCCAGGCCATGCACCAAAACTGTACTATGTGAAAAAACAAAAAAATCACAACCCTTTTTAGTATCTATTTATCTATCACTTAGCCCAGAAATTACTGTTAAATACATATTTATTTCTATGAAGGAAGCTGAGCTCATGAATCTCTACAAAATCGTATCATAAAGAAGACATAAGTAATGGCAGCTGTTGATACGCCAGTATGGATGGGAGAAATGTCACAGGGTCCCACCTCTGCATGAAGAGCCACAGGCATCAATGTCTGCTGAGAGGGGGAGAACCAGGTTAATCCAGGGACGAGCTCCCTGATAGGTTATCCAATCTCAGATGGTCAGCCCTAAACACATGGACCCATAAACACCACTAAATGGACTCAGTAGGTTATTTATATACACAGACATGTGTGTGTGTGTGTGTGTGTGTGCGTATGTATGTATGTATGTATGTAACAATACTTAAAGAAAAGATCAGGAAATTGAGAGGGAGTTGGAGAACAAGGTAGGGGTTGTGGGGAGAGAGATGGGTAGAAATTATGTAAACATGGTATGTTTTACATTCATCTTCAGAATTTTTCTTTCTTTTTGGTACAATTATCTGCATGTCTAATTTGACTTCATGCTACAGAATTTTCAGTACCCAAAGCTGACCTGTTGCTTGGTCCAAGATGCAATCTAGGGTCTCTAGGAACACCATCCAAATAATCCCATGCTGTCCAAGATCTTCTCAATTCTTTTCAAAAGCTATGTTGGAAAAAGAATATTACTCTAAGAAGGTTTTCATGTATGTTTTGGGCTTTTTCACTCTGTCTACTGTGCTGCTGTTAAATTTTTACACACACACACACACACATTTGATCTTAATTTTAAAAACATTTTCTACTGAGAAGAAAGTTCCTCATTCCATAGAATCTGGGACGCTTTGTGGCAAAACACCATCAGTATTTTCTAGGTTTGTACTGCGGGTTCTGTGTATCCCTCTCTCTGGCATCTGTAACAAAAAAAGAAAGTTCTTGCTCATAGGCCACAGACTCAACAGGAAAATCTCTCATGCAACTGTAATCATAGCAACCCTACAGTCACAGTGTTGCCTCTGTAATTTGTCTGCTAATAAACAAATTTGAACTGGCCAGGAATTCTAAATTTTGAGACTAGTTGTTTATCTGAAATAAACTCCAGAGGAATCATCAAATAGTTCTGCTGTGAATTTAATTTAAAGAGGAACAGGCAAAACAAATCTTTATGGAGGATATTCAAAAATAATAAAATATTTCTCCCAGCGGGTGAGCTGGTAGATATTGCATTGTTGCAATCCAAGCTCAAGTTTCAGCAGGTCATTACCATCATAACAAGCCCATGCACCAACTGGCGTGGACACGCAACATTGAGCCCCTGATGGGCACATTATTTCAGAACTTGAACTTCATGGAGAACAAGACAAATACTCATGGGAAAGGAGGATTATAATTTGAAATTATTTTCTTTTCTATTTTATTTCATAATAAGATGCAATGTGCAATCACTCTCTTGCTATGTGTTTCCTTTTTGGTTTCTCACACTTTGGGGAGGCAGAGGAAGTTAGGCTTCGGTGGGAGAAGAGCAGATGCACTGACTTAAACATGCCCATGTCTAGTGGATTATGGACATATCTATTCAGTAAAGAAGCCACAGTAGAAGAACCAAATTCTGCCATATAGTTCTCTTTCCTTTCACATGCTAGCTAAAAATAATCAATGTTTAACTGAACAAAGTGAACCGGAAGTTCCCCCAGAGTTCGAAGGACAGAGGTTTCTTCTCAATTCGATTTCATTTTTACCTGTCACTTCAACCAACAACTTGGAGAGCAGTCAGAAAATAAATAAATAAAATTGAATTCTGTAATTTTTTTTTTCTCTTTTGTTTTTCAGTAGGAAAAAAACAGGTATTTCCAAGCACAGGTCATGTTTAAACCAAGTAGGCCAAAGGGCCAGCCACATGAACAGTTGATGAAATACTCCATACACACATTATTGAACCAGCAACCCCTTTCTACATGGGGGCACAGCTAGAACATGCGGTTTGTCACCCAGTAAAACATTCCATTGTAGACCCGAGCAATGGTCCAACACTTACAGAGGACTGGAGTTAGGTGGCTCACAACTGCCTGTCACAACAGCTCTAGGGGATGCAGCGCCCTCTTCTGGTCGACAGGCACCTGCACTCACAAGCATACTCCCCCAAACACATATACACATAATTAAAACAAAGCTAGTATTTTTAAAAACGTGCTTCCCTGTGTTTGGAGAAAGGCAGAGGTGGCAATCAGGATGAGAGTCTGTTATCACAGATAACAGACTGTTGATGTGTACTCCCCCAGCTTTGTGAGGAAGACAGAGAAATCATGCATTGATCTTTCTTAAAATCATGCAGAGTCAATGTAATGTATTCAAGTCCTTTATGTTCAGGACATTTATGGCTTGAGGAAACTACAGAAACTTAAAGCACAGCCTTCCCCATCTTGTCTTGAGGTTGGAAGCTGAAGAGAACTCTCAGAGTACCAAAGTTCAGGCTGCTTCTCAGACCAAAGAAATCATACTGTAGAGGGGATGGGCATGTCTGGGATGGGATGTCACAGTTCCCAGAGGCTTACACTACAGAAGTTAGAGATCCCTGGTTTGGAAAGCAACTGCAGAGTTGTTCTGAAATCATCATCAGTCAGCATCCTGAAAATAGTTGGGAAATCTCATATCTCATTTTACCAGTTCTTATTTACCATTTAGATCACCATGCACTGTCAGACTTAAAACTCAAACATTTTAAACTGAGTGTGGTGGCACATCCTTTTAATCCCAGCACTCTGGAGGCAAAGAAGAGAGTAACTCTGTGAGTTCAAGGCCGGTGTGGTGGTGTGGCCTACATAGTGAGTTCCAGGGCAGCTGGCGCTCTAGGGAGACCCTGTCTCAAAAGAAAAAAATCTTATTTCATATATTTCTCCCATTTAGTATACTTTCTATTATGTCTCAATACACCAATAATGTAGGTAGGCAGCTTTTAATGTTTTAAAGCATTTTGAATGCAACATTTAGCTAATAGTTCAAAAATAACTATATTCTTAAAGGAAAGGTACTACCCATTAAAAAGGTTCTATGAACTAATGTACACTCCTGAGATATTAATATGAGGAAAATATAATTGTTTATAAAGAATCATTAAAACTGAGTCCTGAACAATATGGAATCTATGCAATTGATAAACATATCTGCCTTGTTTTTACACTGAAAACCAGCACCTGAAAAGGTCACAATCCTTCTGTTATCTTCCTTTACCCCTAATGTATTATAACAGTATCAGAAAAGTTCTCTCAACTTTTGAGGTTCTGAAAAAGCAAGAAAAGGATATTTGGGTTTCTTAAGCATAGGCATGTAACCCACGTGTGTTTGGGAAGGAGGACCTCACCGGGAGGATCAGACAGGACAGCCCTTCGCACTTCACATTCTGTCACTGCAGTTCCCTTAAGCACTTGCAAAGTATCAAGAGTGAAATACAAATACAAGAGAGAAACACAAATTGGCCTCTTAGCACTCAGGGCACATTAGGATGGGGAAGGACGACAGTGAGCTTTCTTGCTAGCTCGGTAACTATGTTCCCCAAACATGATTATATTTAGTGACTTTTTTTGGTCACCAGCAGGTTTCTCTGGAGAACCAGCTGCCTCTGAAAGCTGGGCAGCACACTGACAGATCAGTCTCAGGACAGGCAGAGGGAAGACCGACCGGCTAGAGAAAGGAAGGCATTGTAGCTCTTGGGTGATGGCTCTAGGAAGGTCCAGGGGAAGCTCTACGTTGACCCTGAGCAGCAAGACTGTGAAAGGCCACTTGCTGTCAGCGCTGCTGTCTAAGCTTCCTGAACTCCCGAAGGAGACCCGACCCCACTGCAAGGGTCTGCGAGTCCTGCCGCTGACATCCATCCCACTGAGGAGTGCCAGTCAGTGGCTCCGTGGGTTCCCTCCACCGCAGCCCCAGCCTTCAGCTTGCTGAGCTCTGCCTGTACCAGCATGAGAGTCTGATTTAATTGTTGATAGAGGGAAATAATAGGTATCTCTAGCAGGTTTTAATATGATCTTAAAATAGGGGAAAGTTTTCTGTTATGACATTGACACAGAGGTGATGATTCTGAGTAGCACAGGATGATGTGGAGATGTTTAAGATTAAATACGAGCTATATAAAGGCCTGTCAGAATGAATTCTAAAGTGCCATGAGACACTTTGCATACTCTTAAATATGCAAAATGTCTCTTGGCACCCTAGAATTCATTCTGACAAGCCTTTATATAGCTCTTAGCTAAAGTCCTACTTTATTTTTAGGGAATGAGGACTCAGAGCTACTCTTTGAGTGGAAGCAACAAAGGGCACTGTTGATTCGTGGGGTTCTTTAGTGAGAGGAGAAAAAAAGGAAACGCTATACAAAAGAGCGGTGAAAATGGAAGCTTCTTTAATATTGCTCTACATCATCCTGAAAGGCATAATAATTTGAGTTACACATCTGAACTGATTGGAGTTACAGAATCATAGCTCCTTTTTGCATTTAACAATATATACAATATAAAATAAATACATTTACACAAATGGACATTTGCTGGAGCACACGGTATGGTACACATCACAAAAATATACAATTGATTCCTTTACAGATGTGAGGCCCATCTACAGCTATAGACATGGTTTCATTATGATGATTATTATTATTATTGTTATTATTTTTACTACTGGCTATAATGCAACTCCTGGACCACTGTAAGCAGTTTAATTTATTTATTTATTTATTTTTGTCCGTTTACGATCTTTGCACATAAGACTGCCATAAAATGTTTTCCTAGGCAGGTAAACAGAGACGCTTAAATAATTAAAATACAATCACCAACACCCATTTTCTCTTCTATAAGAAAAATAGCAGTTTTAAATTTTTTATATCTTTTATGTTATCATTTAAATGCAAAATAGTGGAGTAAATACAACAATCTGATCTGATTGAAACACGAGTGTCACTGTGAGAGTCAACACAATCATATTACTTTAAATAAGAAAAAACCTCAAAGAAGAAAAAACGGAGATCGCATGTCTAAAACGTACACTTTGATAACTGCTGGACACCTTCACGCTAAGAAAATGGTCTTGCCTGAAACCTGAAAAAAAGAATCTCCCCTCAAGCGAGGTTGAGATGGGTATTTACCCTAAAGCCTATGCAGTTCTTGTAGACGCATGTTTTAAGTTGTTTCTTAGTTGGGAGATGCTCGCTCTCTTGAAACGATGAGTGAGATCACTTAAAACAGAGAGCTACACCTCCAGCTTGGCTTGTACATCGTGTCTCCATTTGACAGGATCCCTTGTGGGCTCATGTGTTTGAAGCCCAGGGACTTCAATGTGATACAGTGGAAACAATGTATTTGTTCTTTCCAGTTGATACATACAGTGTAATTTTGAACAGTAGCAACTTAAACCCTGCATTAACTTTCTGGAAAATAATCTTTTTAAACACTTACATGTAGAAATAAGCTTATAGAATCAGCACCTTTGTTATTTCCCAGGAGTTGTATTTTCTGTTGTTATTTTTTAAGGGATGTGCCAAATTTCTGAACTCCTATCACAGCTATAAATTTCAAGTTATTGACCATCCGAATGAATCGCTAATGATGATTTACCTAGAGTCACACTACAGTCACTTCCTCTACTGAGAACCACAATCTACAATATATTCCCATATAGCTAATGGTAGATACACAGTATTCCTAGCACTGAGCTGAGGCTTCCCCAACCCAAGGTATTTTGTTTAAAGCACACAAAGTAGCAATAGTTTTGGAAACAAGTCCGCACCAAAAAGTTTTGCAACAACACAGAGCGAGATAATAACAACATCTGGGAGATGATAGGGTAAGAGCCATATATACAGCATTTAAAAATTAGACTTATCTATATTCTTGAATATTCAAAGTTTTATGTCTAAGCTATACATTGGTATTCTATAATAAACCATTAGAGAAATGATCCCTTGTTTTGAAAATATTATGATTTTGACGTGTATCTGGTCATAATGAGTACTTGTTTGGAGTTTCAATCTCTTAGTATTCTTAGGAAGTACCTTATTACTGGTAAGGAATAGAGTATACTACTACAGTCTCCTGAGGAATTGTACATCCAATATTGTCTCTAATTCTACCCTGTGTCTAAAAGCACACACCACAAGAATCCAAACACCACAAGAACAAGACAGTCTTCAAATGCAACATAAAATTCAGAAAAGCGAACATGGAACGTTGGAGCTGAACTACTCTTCTTTTTTGTTAGGAGTACAACTTTAATTACATCTGTGTACATAGAACAAGTGTGTTCACAGCATACAGGGAGCAGTTACTAACACTGGTCCATTGATGGAGCATCCGATGGAGGTTACTGTTGACTGGTTATTCAGCGACTGTAGGTTTCGGGGGCATCTAATTGGTTTCTTCATTAGAGTACGCCTGGTTACAGTCTGAAGCCTGTCTGACTTTCGTGCTGTGACCATACTGGTTGTAAAGCACATCTATTGGCTCTTAGTTAAAAGAAAACAAACAAAAAAACCTGCAGATTAATTTAAACAAATGTTCCTAAGTGAACCAACGCCTATGGATTAGGTTTTAGAATTTGGTCAGGCGTCTGCTGTCTTTCTTTGATCACTGGTTGGCTTGAATTCTGGCATTAGCCTTATTGCCTCTGAAATGCATACTGGCTCACAGCTCCTTCTGAGACAAAGTCTGTAACTCTGCAAACAGGTGACATCTTATTCCTAACCACTGGGGGCAGCTGGAAATCCCAGGACAATTGTCCCTCCCAGGCAGGGAGGCACACTGGGCTAATTTTGTGGATAGGGATCCCACGTGCACTGCTTGTGAATGTGACCACTCCGAGTCATGGTAGGTGTAATCTAACCCTTGGTGTCAGTGAACATTTAGGCAAACTGGAGCTCATGTTAGGAAGTTGATGTTTGGGACCAGACTGGCACACAACATAAATTGCATCCGTGGTAATATGCACCTTCCCTTCGGCTATTGCTTGAGTAAGTTAAATCCCCATATTAATAAATGGCTGAAAATTGGTAAAGCTGGTACAAAAAAATCTCCATTTGTAAGAAGAAACAGAACATTCTTTTTTTAAAAATCTTCCTTCAGGATTCATTTGTCCTTCATGAGTGTTCAGAATTGTTCAAAGCCAGCACGAAGTTGCAGTGTTCTCATTCCTCCTTAGTATTGCATGAATGAATAAAGCTTAAACTATTCCCTGAAAAAGTTACACAGTAGCTAAACTAACCAATACCTGGAAGACTTGAAAAAAGAATTAAGGAATCAAATGGCTGTAACTGATCTAGATGTGAAAGCAATGAGAAGCAGCAGCCCAGGCAGTGTCGGCCGAGCTGTCTACGGAGAGGCTGCTCCGTGGAGTCTAATACTGCACTGAGTCCATCCGTCTGTGTTGTACCTTCCGGACCTCGGTTCGCTTTTTGATTCCTTAGTCACTGGGGATGTCATGGTTCACGACAAGTTCACTGGCATCCATATTATGGATCTCCGTCCTTTGGCAGGGCTGGCTTCCATCTCTCTTCAGTTAGAGACTGTTTTTAAAAGTTCAGCAGCAGAAGGAAGGGAAAGGACAGGCGAGGACGAGAAGCGGGGAGAAGCGAGGGCAAAGAAATGTTCCTTCCAGTTAGAGTCGGTGAACACTCAGAACTGAAGGGGCTGCAGGGAAGAGAAAACACAAAGAAAGAGGATGGAAAGAAGGGAGGGAGAGAGGAGGGAGGGAGGGAGGGAGGGAGGAGGGAGGGAGGGAGGGAGGAAGGAGGGAGAAGAGGACGGAGTATCAATAAAGGATTTCAGGAAAGAAGACAGGAAGAGAGGAAATTCAGGAAAGGTAGCAGGAGGCAGAGCAGAGAGGAAGCTTATCTGGAGGAAGTGGAGGGATCTGCAAGCTGCATCGTAGTCTTGCTGCTAAAACGTCAGTGCAGTCTTTGTTGATTTAGATGTTGTTCGCTAAATTCTAAGATTCTTCGACATCACTCTTAGGTTTATTTTCCCTTTTTCAGTGTGCAGAATGGGAAGGCCCAGGGTGCTTTTAGTCAGACCTTGGCCTCCAGCATTTCCAAAAAAAGTTTGTGCATGGGGACTTTGCCTTCTAGTTTGATGTTGTAGAAGTGCTGCACAGCCTTGGTGGAGGTCTGCCTCAGGAGCGGCAGCGTCATCAGCATCTTGCCGGCCCGGCGAGGGTCTTCCATGTGCTGGCCAGCCTCGTAATCCTGCAGAGCCTCATGCAGAACATCCTGAAGTTTCTGGACTGCCTCCACGTCCTCTATGTGCATGGAGTCTGGACAGGGAAGCAGAATGTGCGAGTAAGATATAGGCAGGTTATAAAGATAAAACCACAACTCGATAGTGTGAAGGAGCATTTGTAACAGAATGCTAGCACACTCTTGAACTTCAAGACCAAAGCTTCTCCCTAAATCACTTCTCACATCGCTAGCTTTCCCCTGAATGTCACTCAGTAATCTCCAATATTAGCTTAGAACATGAGAATTATTATATGTAAATATATGCTATATGTGTACACACACATGCACACAACCTGCTTAGTTTTTCCATTCTGAATAACAGAAAGATTTAACAGATTTCTAAATTTGGCAATCGATTGTCTTTTTCATGTGCTCATTTAGCAAAAAACTTATGAGACACAATTTATTAAAAATATTCTAAATGTTTTGTGAGATAAAATTTAAAACCCCAGTTTTGCCCATCAAAAATCCTCTGTATTTCTAAAAGGTAAAAACTGTTGATGAGTAAGATCTTAATTAAGAACTCCATGCAGATACGTGGAATCTCCCACTATTGGGAGAGTGAAATCACAGTAAGGTTTTCATTCTTTCATGATTTTAACTGTCCTCTGAACAGCTCATTAAAGTATGCTGACACACTCGATTTCCCTCCCTTAAAGCAAACAGTGTCTAGATGCTGGAGTCTGAAATACTTTTCACATTTGTGAGAGTGAACTTTGTCCCTAAATGGACTCATTTAACAATCTATTCTGTCAAGAACAAAAATGGTTAACAAGGTTGTCGTAATTATCCTGGTGAGAAATGTAAAATGTGAGTGAAAACTAAGTTACAGCTTTGGCACTAAAACAGACACTTAATTATATACAAGTTGGAATCATTTAGCACGTTTTATTGATTCTCATGACAGTTTATCTGTTAATTACACATAATGGAGTCCTTGGGGATTGTTCATGTTTAATAATTCCATTTCTCTGAGAATGTCGAGCATGAAGATATATCTAGTTAGCCCAAACTTTTACACAGTTCAAATATAGATCACATGAGCCAACGTGGCCTGTAATAAAACAAAAACAAACAGAAAAAAAAAGGAGATGGAGGACTCACTACAAGTGGAGGATTCACTATGAGCAGAGGACTCACAAGGAGGGGAGGACTCATATGAGTGGAGGACTCACAAGGAGTGGAGGACTCATTATGTGTGGAGGACTCATTCTGAGTGGAGGACTCATGAGGAGTGGAAATAACCAGCAAAATGCTTTTAGTTCTCTTAGTATTCTGCTTGTTGTCTCTTACGTGACTATATTCATTATATCACGTCATTGGTGAATTAATCACTGTTTATACTATGGAGATAAGGGTTCTATGGTGTTTTTACCTCTGGATACAACATGGTGCAGCCTCTGAGCAGAGATTAACCTGGCCTGGTAGCCATGGCACCAGTTATTAATAAAATACAGTGGTAGCCAGGTCTATGGTAAAGGTAATGGCTCTATTAACTCTTCCTTGTAGAAGGAAGTAGGGGAGGATCAGAAGATCCTCTCTGGGAATTCCTGTGTTGCCTCCCTTCTGCCCCTTCCTTCCAGCTGCAAATGATCTTGACAGATAGTAGGGACAGGAAGCAGATCAACTGACAGGAGATTCTACGACATGGCTTCCATGAGGTCATCATTCCTGACAGGGTGGGACTTTGTGGTAATGCGGCTCTGCAGGTAACGCAGGATCACCTGCACTCTTGTAAGTAACCCCTCATCGGTACTCTTATAGGCTTACCTTAGTTGTCTTGTGTGTTTATTCGTGTATGTATGTTACAAGTGTTCATGTTGGTGTGAGTACATGCATTTCTAGACCAGGGGTCAACCTGTGGTACATTCTTCAAGTACCATTGACCTTGTTTTTGACACGGGATCTCTCACTGAATTGGAATTTGCCAAATAAGTTAAACCTGCTGGTCCGGGAGCCCCAGGGAACTTCCTGTCTCTGCCTCCTAGGGCTGGGATTACAGGAGCCTGCTACCATATCTGGCTTTTCTACAGGGGCTCTGGGGATCGAACTTGGGTCCTTACACTTGCATAGAAAGCATTCTACTGACTGAGCCATCTCCTTAGTCCCATAAAGTTGGGTTCCTTCCAATCAAATTTTGCCACCAGAATACACAACAAGCAATGGGCTGAAACAGACCACTGAGTTCCCATCACTGACTCTGCCATCCTCACCACCAATCTATTTCCAACAATAACATCTCTAGTTGTGTGAAGCATTTTCTCCTTTCCATGGGGCAAGGCTAATTATTAGAAATGTCTATTTCATATTAGCTCTGTTTGTCTCCAAGTTCCTTCCCTTGGTCCAGGTTCTAAGTACTGTAATAAATAGAGGACATCGTTCTCTTTTCTACATGGTATGCCTTTAAACACAGGAAGTCGGCAGCAGCCCTCCTTTAGCATTTCCTTTGCCTGGGCTCCTCCCAGCCCAGGCCCAGGGAGATATATGAGAGAATGTCACAGGAAATGAGGCGAGAACAGACTGCAGAAAGATATGCTCACAAACAGCAATTAAGACTTCAAACTATTCTTTAAAGGCTGTGATTTAGCTGGAGAGATTTAAA
This sequence comes from Eospalax fontanierii, assembly GCA_035773235.1. Classification (NCBI taxonomy): domain Eukaryota; kingdom Metazoa; phylum Chordata; class Mammalia; order Rodentia; family Spalacidae; genus Eospalax; species Eospalax fontanierii. The sequence goes on from CM069535.1 coordinate 7,303,566, forward strand.
AATGATTTAATCAAATTACTATGATAATTTAACTTCCCATTTACAGAAAAGATTCTAACTCATTTTAGCTTTACTCATTCTCAGATTTGCTAATACTTTAAATGCAAACTCACTAAATCTGAACTATTTAATTAGACCATGATTCAGCTGGCAGACTGCTGAAGAAAATATTAATCTCCATTAGAGATCCCAGTTCAAGTTCAGGCTCTGTGGCTTTAATCTGTTTTGTTCTTTGTGCTAAATTTACATGTTGATGCCAGGCTCAATATCCTGGGTTTTCATTTATGCAATTATTTAGCTTTGGTTGTTAGTACTAGTTTCTTTTTAAGTATATAAAGGAAATTGTGCCAGCATCCAGGCTAATGGAAACCAGGTAAATGTAGTTGCAGAGATCATCTGTTTATGACCTGAGTTGAGAGGGTTAGGCTGCACAGAATACCATGGTGCCAACAATTAAAGAATTTGGATATCTGGGCCAAAGCCCAGAACTCTTAAATAAAAACACTGGGTCTGGTTCCAGGACCTTCCTTTAAATCTAGTTTGTGGACGTTTGCACAGGATGATATAATGTATACAAATGCTACTCACAAGAATCAAGATTGCAAAAGGTATCAGGAATACAAATAAGACATACATTGATACTTGTGCTAAGTCTAAGCCCTTAATAATTAACCAAATAGAAAACTGTCATCCATTTTGATATACTGCCCTGTGAATAGAACCCTAAAGGAATATTTAAGTCCCTTATGTGCCTCTGAGAACAAAGCTCGGTACATTTATTTCTGTAGCTGCAACCATCAGTGAGTCTCCTAGCCATTAGAAAGGGACTGAACATTAGAAGTACCTGAGTGTGTGTTCAGACTTAATTCTAGCACGTAACAGATACCAGCATGCAAAATAACCTGTTCTGGAGCAGACAGAGACTTTCTTTGGGGTTTATAAGGTGCTAGCACAATGGGCTAGGGATGGGACTGCGTGGCTGAGTGTTTTCTCGTCACGCAGGAAACCCTGGAGTGAGCGCCCCAAACAAAAGTGGCAGCAACACAACGTAGATTAGTAAGAGGTGTTGTGACTCTATTTTCTCAGTCCTTAAAGGAATGAGATAGAAGAGGTGGAAAGCCAAACCCCTCCAGAAGCAAACAGAAGTCTATTTCCTGAGGGAGAACCTGTTTCTAAAGTTAGTACACTGCATAAAGAGCTCTACATTGACCCCATGAGCAGCAACCAGCCATAGCTGGGATATTGGTTGACTGGAACACAGGCCCTCGACTGACACAGATGGGTGCCCTTAAACTTAAAGAATAAAAGGCACTGTTGGTAAAGTCCTAGTTAAAAATATTTAGGTCTGACTCTAGGAGAGAGCAGTGGTCGTACCAAAAGGGGTTACTGTCTCAGGCCTGCATATGCAAACATAAATCAAGAAGAAAATGAAACGCAGTCATTGGATTGCGGAACTAAAAATGAACGGACAGTACAAACGTGTAGACGGCAGGGTTTTCCCCAACTCACTCACTCACTCTCTTATCCTCTCTCCGTCTCTGTCTCTGTGTTTCTCTCTCTCTCTCTCTCTCTCTCTCTCTCTCTCTCTCTCTCTCACACACACACACATACACACACACATACACAATTAGGTTTATGCATCAGTGTTCATAACTCTACCCAAGGAAGTTTCTAGAAAACTGGCTGACTCTAAATGCATCCCTGGCAAGCAGAATGCCATCTGGTCCTAGGCCCTGACTAGGAGATCTTTAAAATGAGTACTAAACACCTTGTCACGTGACAATGTGGTACTAGCTATAAGTAATCAACCATTCAAGAAGATTCTAGAAGCCAATCATAAAATAAAACTAAATAAATTAGAACAAACCAAGCTTCAGAAAAGAGTATACTTTGTAATTGATTATCTATCGAATATGTGCAAATAAATGTGTTTATAATGGCATAGTCAAAAGGTCACTGATGTTTATATTTTGCAAACTGGTAAACAAGGGAAGACTGGAGCACCTGTTCTGCTCTTCTGTATAAGCTGCATCCTTGGTAACCAAAGAGCAAATGAGGGAACACATTACGTAACACATATCACACAACTAAATGGAAAAACAAAACTAGAAATTGCAGTCCACATTTTGCAATCTCCAATGATTAGTAAGAATTGGTAACACACACCCTCACTTGCCAAAATCTCCAAAAAGAGAAACAACCAGGCATTACATGCCTGCCTTTGAACAACACTCCACCCAGTGGAGCCACAGGGAGAGACACCAAGCGTGCTGACACAATTCACGGGACAGAGAGAGACAAGATGAAGAGCCTGGACAGCTCTGAGCAGACGCAGGACACATTGTAAGTCACGTGCTGCTGCTTCTTCCCCAGACCAAAAAAAGAGGGAACATTTAGACTCATAGTGATATTTAGACTTGAAAATCCACCCATATGATTTAAAAATAAATATCAAGATGCAACTATAGCAACTAGGCATATATAATTTAATGACAAACCTATAATGAAATGTAAGGAAGTGGTGGCCCACAGTTCAGAAATGAAAAGCAAGAAGAGGACTGCAGTGTAGCTCGGACTGTGGTGTAGTTCAGTGGCTATATCAGGTAGAATATTTTCCTGCATCTGCAAGGCCCTGGGTTCAAACCCCAGTACAGAGCAAATAAATATGTCCATAACTATGTATATATTTGTAGTAAATAATTGCACAATTTCAAGACATAGTGATCACTGAGCATGATAAGGGCCATTGAGGTACCATCATTTTAACTTAAAATTTATAATTTTGCATAAGTTCATATATTACATTACATATGAAATATAAGGTTTATAATAAATAACAAAAGGACTTCCCAAATGTATCAGCTGAAATGATGATAAATAGTCCAAGAAGTGAGTGTGGACTACAGCCAAAATAGAATATCCAGGAGGAAATCTGAAGTGATCTTTTTAATTTTGATTTCTGGGCTGGAGAGATGGCTCAGCAGTTAAGAGCACTGGCTGCTCTCGCAGAAGACCCGGGGTTCAATTCCCAGCATGCACATGGTGGCTAACAACCATCTGTAATTCCAGTTCCATGGGAATCCAACACCCTCTTCTGACCTCCACAGGCACTGCATGACATGGGTGTACTTACACACTGGCAACACACTCATCCAGATAAAACAAAAATAATAAAAGAAATATTTTCAATTTTGATTTCTTACTTTCCAATTTTATTAACTGTGGTTTGTTCTGGATAAAGCTAAGAACAAAAATCCACCTAACCCAAAAGACCAAGACGTATTCCACTTAACACAAAACACTGTGTGGTTTACTTCTTTCTGTCACCTTCCTGAGTGTTTTATAGAGGTCAGTCCTTCTTACCAGAGAGTTATAGATCTATTGATTCAGTCAAATACACTAACAAAACATGTCTGGGTGTGGGGGTATGAATCAAAAATGTGAAATCAAGAAAACTGTTAGATGAAAACTCAGACTGGTATACACAATGAGACCCTACCTCCAGAAAAAAAAAAATGAAGAGACAAATTATAGCTGTACTGATGTGTACAGAGTCCTCTCTTGTTCCCAAAACATGATAGTTTGTTGACTACCCAGTCTACATGGTACCAGTATTTTAAAAGTAGGCATAAAATCCTAAAGTCAAATTTTGGCTCCTGGATATGAAATTGGAATGGTGGCTCCTTAAGACTTCTAACAGCATGGTACATAGTTATTTGAGGAATAAAAATACTTATCAGTGGCTTGGGACAGAGGTGGACCTCCTGGCTTACAGTGAACCAAAAGCTTTTGCCAGCTTACCGCGGCTATCTGTAAAATGGTATTAAGCATCCGTACTGCATGGGCACACTCTGAGATTTCCTGAGGGGTTTATGAAAAGAAGTAGCATGAAAGAGTCTCATAAAGGATATTTCCTTTGCTACAAGCTTAAAACGATCTCTAGAATAGTAAGAAACAGTCATCACAATTTTGGTAAGATTGTCCAAGAATCCAGTAGCTACTACAGACTGGAAACGATTCTGAATTTCACTTTCACACTCATTATCTTGCTCCATGGAAACGCTACTATCTATACTCAGCAAATTCAGCATACGTACACACAATATTCCTCTCCTCCTCCTGTGAAACCAAACTTATCACCTTTGCTAACTAGGCTGAGATACTTAGGTCACTTCAGGACACCAGACATTATTTAATCCAGACACTTTTATAGGTAAGAAACCACTTATGTGCCAACATCACGTACTAGGAAAGGAGTACATATGGAATTGCAAAGTAGAAAAAAAGAATCTCATTTGGGATAAGAAAAAAATGCATAACTGTATTTTACACAAATATATATTTATGGAATTCCTATTTATTTAGGGAGTTATTAGGAAAATATTATCAGAAAATTTCTCATAAGGGGATTATAATGAAAAAAAGATTGAGAGATTTTAGGCCAGACTTATAGGAGGGTTCAAATATCCTCCTGTAACATGGTCGCAGTTCAGTCTCTTGCAGAAATCCACATTCTACCTTGTGAAATCATACAGTTATGTATACATATCAACTTGTCCTCAGAAATAATAACAGAATATAGTACTGAAGTTCTTAAAATTACTTCAGATAGGTAATAATATTGATAAATAAAATATTAGTGTTTCATCACTATGTGTTCTAAAAATAAGATATATGAGTAAATGGAACTCCGAATTTTATACATATTTTTAGGAATGGCATGCGCTCACCTGCACATGGTTAGGAGTGGGCAAAGGTGAGACAGTTTAGTGGCAGCTGGGGAACTTGAAGGCCTTGCGATTTCAACAAAGGAGAGTGATCAGATCTGAAGCTTCCTAACCAACTATTTTTAAGTTTCCAGTGGACAGAAATGGAAACATTACCTTGAGAGAGGTGCTAGCAGTTTGAAATAAATTTAAAAATTCAAGAGACCAACCAAGAGAACCTAGATGCCTGTAACATAACCTCACCTGAAATTCTTAGAACAATACTTCACTTTTTTCTCCAAGTGGAGATAAAACAGTCATAGAAATATAGATTTCCCAAACAGAAAGAATTTTAGAGACCATTTCAATCTCTTCAGGTAAGCATGAGAAACTGCATTGTGAAAATTGGGACCTATATTTTTCTTCTGAGATTTGGTCCCATGCTGGAATGCAGTAAAGGATCTACATCCACACAGTGAAATGGGTGATGTGCACGTTCTGTAAGCCTGGGAATTTCTTATCTTCAAGAGAAATTGAACTGTGGGGAGGTAGCTCCACAGTGAAGACAGCATACTGCTCTTGTAGAAGAGCTGGGTTTGGTTCCCAGCACCCACATGGCGACTCACAACCATCTGTAACTCCAGATCAATTGGATCTGTACTCTCTTCTGGCCACTGAAGGCTCTGACATGCACACAGTGCATATAAACACATGTAGACACGAAAAAAAAAGAAAAGAAAGGAAAAGAAAAGAAAAGAAAGAGTAGTGAAGGAAGGAAGGAATAAATAAATATTTTAAACAAGAATTGTTAAAATCTAGGGGTTTCAAATATTTGAATGTGAGAATTAGAGCATCAGCTGATGATAACATTTTGGATGCACATCTGAGGATCAATACACACTGAATGACCCGAGTTAGAAGATTTGTGAATTTACACACAGCAGAAACACAGCCACAAAAACCATAGTAGCTATTATCAAGAAGGCAGTTGCCTATCCACAGGCATAAGCACAGCATTTATACTTATTGAATAAAGACAGATGTTAAAAATAAGATAAAACATAGATAAATGTGATACTGGCTTTTAATATTATAGTCACACAGGGAAAACTAAGGTCTCTATTAAAGAACATTAAAATTGATTTTGTACATAAAAATTCATTTATGCTAATCTGAAATTCCTAAATATTAAAAGACAATCTAGGAATTTCCTAGTATGTCTCTATAAAGCATCAAAACATGCTCATAAGGATGCATTCGTCGGCAGTTTAAGAAACTTACACTTTACGAGAACAAGACTAAATCTCCATGTTTGCTGCTACTCTCCACGTGATGGGCAAAAAACGATGAAACAAAATAACCGCATATTGATAGTACCTAAGAAAAACGTCTTTCTGAGTAGATTACCCCAAATTGAAAGGACAGAGCTTTGAGGTTGAAAGGGTAAAGAAAAGGCCATTTTCATGCTGGACCAGAATGTGGCATGACTTCAAGTTTAAAGGTCTTTCATGGATTAGAAACCGAGGCAATGAATTTTTCTTGGTACTGAAAAGCTGACTAATTTACGAATCACCTGCAGGAGAAGAGTTCTGAGAGACTATGCCATTCAACTTAAGAGGCTTAGTGAGGAAGGAAAGCTTCCTAACAATTTCTAACTTCAAACATGAAAAACAGGGGCTAGAAGGATGGTTTGGTGGTTAAGAATACATTCTGTTCTGTCAGAGGACTGGGGTTCAGTTCCCAGCACTCACATGGCAGCCTGCAACCATCTGTAATTCCGGTTCCTGGAAATCCAGAATCCTTTTCTGACCTTCATGGGTACAGTGTGCACAAGGTTCACTTATATACATTCAGGCAAAACACTCATACACATAGATATAAATAAATAAATTGTTTAAGAAGTCATTTTAAAACCCCAACAAAACTAGATGAATAAGGACTTTCTAATCAGCAACCATTGTTACAAAGTGGGTAATTTCCTCCCTATAGCAGAGGGTTAGGGTTGGAACATTCACATATTGACATTAATGATCATATTTCTAGTAACAATCAAGATACTCTAAGTTATAATACTTAGCCGCAAACTATGTATCTAGCATCTAAAATGATAAACTTTTAGTGGTTTTGAGAATAAAATTTTAGCATTGCCCAACATTCACAATTGGCTAACAACTCACCCAATCAATTTGAAACACAAAGAGATATAAAATATGCTTACTCCACCTAAAAAACAATGGACCAAGTAATTGGTTTCAGGTAGAACTGTTTTTTCATCATCAAGTAAAAATTCTTTGTGAAACCACTGTTCTGAAATCTTTCATCTAATTTTGAGAGATTCTATAGCATGAAGGTAATACAAACTAATACACCCAAAGAAAATGTCTATCCCATATCCCATTTGGATCTTCTAGAGAGCATGGCAAGTGTCCTTGGGAACTTCTAAAAGCAATGCCATTTTTTGTAGAATCATACTCTCAGTTTCACAGGGGAGGGAGGAGAAGAGCGTTTGTAGTATGTTAAGGACGAGGGTTATATTCACAATTAAAACCATGAGATGTTAAACTTCATTATGAAGACAAATAGGAAAGTACAACTTCATTGTTGAGAACAATTTCCCTCCTATCAGTCCGAGGATCCATGCATCAATATTGTAGATGAACTGTTAATTACAAAATCAATTAAAAATTATTTCTAAAAACAGTCACGCATCCCTGGATCTCATGGGGGCAATTTGGGCAGAAGGTCTCATCTTGCCTGGACCGCGCCAAATCACAAAGTCGTCATCCACAAGTAAGCAAAAGCAATCTGGTTTTTCATTTTTCAGCGCGGCTGAGCCCAGCCTGAGATTGATCGTCACATATGGCCCCAGAAAACAAACTGTCAATACCTTGAATACTGCAGAATTTGAACAAATAGCCATCCGCCCATTCAAGCCACTCATTGCATCCCATTTAACAGATTTTATTGACAGTTTCCTTCTTGTAATTAAAGGGAAAACTACTGGCTGGCAACCAAGATAAAGTTCAAAGATAGGGTCAAAACAAAAGCAGATGGGGGGCACGGTGTTACTGTCAATGGTACATAGCTTCAGAGCCATTATTGACATGCAGGTATCTAATGATCAGCCCGTCATTAGGAGGGATCTATCTTGAACTTTATGCAAATGTTGAAAGAGACTTAAGACTACAATCAAGCATTAGAGGAAGCACAAAAGGACGAACAACAGAGCACCAATGATTTTTACTTACCAGAACTTGATTCCTATTTTGACACCTTGCAGTTTAAATGCGAAGAATATTTATGCCCATAATCCTTAACCCCTTAGTGTCTACATGGTACTTTTAAGTAAACCAGGGCTTCACCAGAGTTTGACTTCTGGAGAATTCCAGAATAGAAGAAACAAAGTGTTCTTTCATAACGGAAACAAAGCAACACCACACATATTTTCTCAACTGCAAAATTTGCATTTTTGAGAGGAGAGGTGGGGAGTGGGGCTCAGTGACTCACTTAAGTTGACTTGTGCACAGACAATGGAGCTAATTTTGTCCCCAGTGCCCATTTTTGTGAGTCCCTCAAGAACATTTGCTCTGCTATGGTCCAAATTAGTAACTGCACAAGGTGGTGAAAGTGCCACAGCTTTCAAAGAGGAAGTAAAATGAGAATCCTTTCCTATAAGTGTATATTTTTTTCCTTTCTAACTTTTCACTAGAAAGCTACACTGATTATAATTTTGCTGACTCATGCAGAAGTTACAAACTAGGTCTAGCAAATCCCTGAAGTGGTGAGAGAAGGGGGGAACTGACATCCTTAAGGGAGTAACATTGACCACGTTAGCATGCCAACCTGAATTAGCGAGAGCTATCGCTTTGAGGGTGACGAATTCTTCTTTCTCCAGCTTCATGCCTTTGTATTTCTTCACCAGCTGCAGGATAGCGTTATTCAGGTCAAGAAGGCCTGCTAATTTGGACTGGTCTTCGTCCATAATATAATCGTCTGCATAGACAAGTTCATCTTCAAACGAAAGGGATCGGTAGACGACACCAAGGATCAAGATCTCCATCCAAGCACTCTGCAGAAGGCTCATCTGATCTGCCAGGGACAGTGTGGAGAAGCCTGCATGGGGAGAGGGCAGATCGAGTTACTTAGAGCATAACTCCAAATGCAACATTAGCAGCCTAGGGTGGGCACCTCTGTGTCTGTGCGCAAAATGAAGCCGAGCCCTCTGGAGAAGCTCTAAACATCCGTCCTCCTCATCACTTTGCAAGGGGCCATGTAGGGCACAAGCCGGCTTCATTTGGTTGCTGCTTATATCACAGGGTTCCAAACAGGGCTGGGGAGACAAAGAAAAGCTAGGGAGTTCTTTGCTTCCTTTGCAAAGAAAACGCCAGGCCATCTTTATCCCCGAACACATCATAATCATAGGAAGTAAGATTCTGCAGCTACCTTCAGCCACGTAGTTTTTAAAAACCAACATTGATAAAGGTGGTAAAAAATTTCCAAATTCAAAACTCAGACGAAAACTGACAATTTAACCATGGAATATAATAGACAACAACTCTGAGACATTTCTCATCTATTTACCATAGTCATAAGATCAATGAAGATGGAATGAACCTTCTCAGTTGGAAATTTGTTCCTATGGATATTTAATATGAATTTCTTTTTGGAATGGTGATTGGTGTGTAAAGAAAAGAAACACTTAGCTGTCTGGTCTTCTTGCCAAGCAGAAAAGCCACAATTATTCTTACTGTTAAGGCCTAGCCTACTGAAAAACCTAAATATAAAAATAATGGCCTCTGATAGGAAGAACAGGATTGGTTAAAATCCTGAATGTAAATATTGGTTCCACTCAGAAACAGGCTATGTCAGCCAAAGAAGATGATGAACTTGAAACTCAGTTTTTACATTTGGGGAAAAAAAAATGGGACTCATCTAAATATTAATTCACAATATATATTTGAGAAGTATTAACTATATTCTACCTTATTGTTATCTGAATATTTGACACTCTTCTCTTTATTGAAATTTTAGAATCTGTCACAGAGAGATATTCAACACTTCATCTAAGCTTGAGAAAGCAAAACCAAAAATTATGTAATACAATTACATTGACTTCATTAAATCTAAGCAGATTCATATGTGTGTCTGTATATATTATATAATACACATTCATACCTCAGAGGATCTGTTTCTAATTTTAAAGTGCCAGTGAAGACAGCTGGTCATCAAGTTAGTGAATTTTTCCTAGAGTCCCTAACAAACTTCCTCATCGAGGATTTGTCCCAGAATTTCAAGGAAGCCGCTCCATGGTTTCTTAGTAAAGGTACTATGATTACAAAGAAGGGAGAATATTTTAACTCATGAAGTTTAGGAAATCTATTTAAACTCCCTTCTTGATATTATGACTCCAAACATAAATAGCCATTTACATCTAACCTTTGTAGGCTCCTGCATACTGTCACTGACCTTTTTCAATTCATGTCACATCAATTCTAGACCATGCAGTACTAGAATCCACAGCACAGTAAAACAACAACGACACAGATTTTTCTGGCCTACTGGTAAAAACTGACGGACTGCTTCTTGGTACCATTAACTATAAGTGCTTAATAAAACCATCAAAAGGGATTAGTCTAGTTTCTCTTGGGGGATCCTTACAGTATTTCTTTCATGGTGAAGGTACTTGCATGTTATTTGACAAAGCTTCTTTTGGGCTAGCTGCACAAGCTTTTTTCTTTAGCATTAAAATTTAGTATTACATTACTAAATAGTCTTCTGGACAGAATTTTAAAGGAGTCAAAAGAGAAAAATAATGATCAAAGAAAATATGGCTTTGCAACACATAAACACAAAACCCACAATTGCTCGTTCCAACCCCATTCACACAAACTAACTGAAAAAGACTAACTAGGAATTTCTGTAGTAAATTCAGTTTTATAGGAAGAATAGTCATTGGGAAAGTTCTGTGCCGGAAGAAAAGGCTCCTTTCAGTTTTCCTTGGTTTTCTTCATCCTTTTCATTCTCCCAAGCTGCAGGTTTTGTGCCACAGCAGATGGACGGGGCATGTAGCCTGCAGCATCTTCCTGTGACAGTCCCAGCCTCCCTCCCAGCCACTGCTGTTAGTAAATAGATTTACACATTCTCCAATCTCCACACATCTTTCTGCCGAATAATTAAAAGCAGGATGATTAGTTTATTGAGTGGAAGGAGGAACTTTTTTATTGAGGTCCATCCATGATTTTATCAGGGCCAGCACTTTTACGGTTGTCATGGGGGTGCAGCCATCCAATTTTTCTTATCTGCCTGATTAATACAAACGCTGTTTCAGGACGCATTAATTAACAGATACAAATCTACGTTCTCATGGAAGGATCAATACAGAGAAGAAAAGAGGCATCAATGTGAATTTAGTGCTGATGATGGAGAAGGCCCACTATCGACATTTACGTGCACGGAAACTTTAAAGTTGCACCGGGGCCCTTTTGTCCCTGTGATTTACAAATTAACATTTTTTTTTCTGCCACAACAATGTTTCTTTTATTTCTTTGGGGTTTAATTAAGCAAAAAGCAATAAAATTTCATTTTTAAAGGTTGATCCTGCAATCTGTTTCTTCTGTAGTGATGGCTGTGTGTATGCGATGCCCTCCGCAATTCCAACTTCTCCCTTTCATTTCTCTGTGAAATAAAGAGGAAGAGGAGAAAAGGACACGGAAAAGTACTTTCATACACAGAAGATTTACATATTTGCTTGTTTGATATCTTCTAGTCTTTTTGCAGGTGATTAAATTAGTGTGGTCTTCGCAAAGGCATGCAAAAAAAAAATGATCATTGCTTTATAAAATAAGAGTCAGGATTTCTATGTCTTCTTGGCCTAGAAATCACTCTCACATTTTAACCCTTTACTAGCAGAACTCTGCAGTCTGGGAGCTGGCATAAACAGCTTTTGTATACAAATTCTTGGGTAGCACTCAATCTTCCTACAAAACAATCCTATCTCTGTGATCTAAGGGGCCAGATATATAATATTTTATTTCCATTCCACAAAGCTATTATTACTATTTGTTTACTTAATTGTTTATTATTTGATTCTTAGTTATCTATTGAGACCTGGTCTTGCTATGTAGCCCAGGCTGACCTTGAACTTCCACAGCTCAAGCTGGCCTTGGGCTTGTAATCATCTGGCCCCTCCTGAGTACTAGGATTACTGACATGCACCAGCGTGCCTGGCTTTCCATAAAATTCTTCTTCTTATGCCTTTAGGATTACTGTTTGTCTTGTACTTCCACAAAGGCAGGAGGATAAAATCATATCTTTATCAAGAGATGAGCAATGTATCAACACTGAATGACCAGGAGCAAAATGAAAATGTCTGTGTTAATAAGCTGAATCTTCAGATTTTTTAAAAAAATTATGATTACTCTATTGGTTCATGTATTACTTTCATCCAAATAATAATTACTTGTTTGTGTTCCTACCAGGCATATAATGGTGTTTTATAGTAATCATGCTACACAGTGAAGATCCTCATCATCTATAGCATGTAGCTATCATTGGTAAGAAACCTTTCTCCCAGGTGAGATGAAATGGGATTTGCAGTGTATCCCTTGAACCTCATGGGCTGTACATTCTGGGATCCTAATCTTTGGCGTGTGGCAGGTTACCGTGACCAGCATTCGGGCCTATTACAGCTTGTTAAAATACACCACAGCGCATTTTCCCCTCTCTCCACTGCCGTCCCTTCCACAGATATCACTGACATCCCTGATCTCTTTTCATCTCTGTCTTGGAGTCAGTGTCATTTAATGTACCCCTGGCATTTGGCTTAGCAGAAGGACTCTCTCCTGACCTGCAGTTAAATAGCATGTTTATCTGCAATGCAGTACGCTCCAAATAAACCAGATGACAGTCAAGAATAACATCATTTGGAAGGACTGAAAAGCTTCTCAAGAGGCAGGTGCCCCTGAGGTAGCAGGCTTGAAGAAAGCCTGCTTTCTGCCAACCTTCTTGCTTTCTTTAGCTGGAAACTTCGGGGGTTCACAGTGGTGCCATGGGCACTCATCAGGAGCAGTTTTTTTTTTTTTCTTTTTCTTTTCCAGCCTGGCAAACTGATGCACTTTACAGTCAACTTACAAAAAAGGCTAAGCATTTGAAAGTGTGAAGGGCAAAAAATATCTGACAGCTAGTCTTCAAAAATATGCTTTCATTTCAGAAAGCATAAATGTTTATTTCCTGAATAGAGTGTTGACAGGAACAGGCCACTGCACAGGCACTTGGTTTTAACCCCTGCTAGGCATTTCCTTGTCAACTGCTTTCTCAAAACATGAGGCACATGTTTTCCATCCTCAGGGTATCTGTTAATGTCAGTTAATCATGGCTTTGATTGACCTGCTTCACAGTTTTGAACTGTAACTTCTCTGTTCCACAAAACAATATAATAATAAATATAATAATAAATAATTGACATGTTTCAACAAATAGCCTCTCATGCTGCAGTCATTACTGAGCTATGGTGATTCGTGTAGATGGAAGGCAAAATCCATTTGGAGAAAGTAGCCCAGGCAGGATTCTCTGACTCCTGTATGAACAAACCTGGTTTTTCTAGGAACTAGGGAAAAGCACATGTCCTACTAAGGCTCTGTCTTCAGGACTCATAGATGCTCAGATTTGTAACCCTTATTAAAGATAACTCACTGCATTCATAAGCCAGTTGCTTTTTCCTTGTTCTATGAGTCCAAAAAAGCATAAATTCTTGGGTCTTTGAGAGTTAGGGGTGTGTGTGTGTGTGTGTGTGTGTGTGTGTGTCTGTGTGTGTGTGTATGTGTGTGTTTGGTGTGTGTATGGTATGTTTGTGTGTGTATGGTGTGTGTGTATGTGTGTGTCTGTGTGTGTGGTGTGTGTGTATGCATATGGTATGCGTATATGGTGTGTGTATGGTGTGTACGTGTGTGTATAATGTGTGTGTCTGTGTGGTGTGTATGTATAATGTGTCTCTTTGTGTGTGCATATGGTATGTATATATGGTGTGTGTGTGTATGGTATGTATGTGTGTGTATAGTGTGTGTGTCTGTGTGTTGTGTGTGTGTAATTTGTCTCTTTGTGTGTGCATATGGTATGTATATATGGTGTGTGTGTGTATGGTGTGTATGTGTGTGTATAATGTGTGTGTCTGTGTGTTAGAGGGGAACTGACTGGAAGATAAACTGAAGCAGGCACCAGTGGAACACTGCTGAGGTGCAGATGGAATATCCATGTGGTGTTCTAAGGAGCATTTAATTTAAAACTTTTCTTTAAAAGGATAGTAATGATGATGTCTACACTGGATAAGTACATAAGCACTAGATAACACACCTGCAATACCACATCTTTATTCTTTCAGGCTGACCATAATCTAGATTTCAAGGATTTAAACTGATTCATAGCTGGGGTGGATAAAATGGAAGAATAACGCACCAGAGGGAGCAGCTCTGTGTCCCGACAGAGTCGTCATTGTGGGTGCCAGCTCTGTGTCCTGACAGAGTCGTCACTGTGGGCGCCAGCTCCATGTCCCGACAGAGTCATCATTGTGGGCGCTTCTTAGTCCACAGGACACATGTTTCTGTGATTCTGACTTTACACTTTGAGTAAATTTTGACAAGATTTTAGGAAACTACTGTGTACGTGCACCTGTGTGTGGAAGCATGTGGAGGTCACAGGTCTTTTCCTCGATTTCACTTATTTATTTATTTTGGCCTTTTTGAGACAGGGTCTCCTCGTGGTCCCAGCTGGTCTAGAACACACTATGTAGACCAGGCTGGCCTTTCTTTCACAGAGATCTGCTTGGCTCTGCCCCCTAAGTGCTGAGATTAAAGGTGTGCACCACCACATCCAGCTTTTCGACCTTAGCTTTTGAGACTGGTTCTCTCACTGAATCTGGAGCTCCCCAGTTAAGCAAGGTGAACTGACCAGTGAGCTCTAGGTAATCCTTTTGTCGCTGTCTATCCAGTGCCGATGTTATAGGCCCACACCACTGTACTAGTCATTTTACATGGGTTCTGGGAATCAAACTCAGGTCCTCGTGCTTGTGCAGCAAGCATTTTACTGACCAAACCATCTCTCCAGTTCCAAGCTGTCTCACAATAGTTAACCTACCTTGAGGACAGGGCTGTGATAGAGCATTAGAAGCTAAGGAAAAAGGTGAGCGTTTTCTAGAGAACACCCTGTTTCCTCTTTCCTGCTCTACACTAATTACCACTCCTGGATTTTTTCTGAAATTTGGCCTCAACTTTATTTCTTTCGTCCTTTCCTCTCAGCGTAGAGCAGAACAATTCTCAGGAGTCAGGAGGTGAGCAGGAAAACTAGTAGCTTTGTTCTGTAATCTTTATTTCTCACCTGTCAAAACCAAGGAAGGTCTGTCTGAGAGGCTCATCTTCCAGATATAAAAGATTTGTTGGATTAGTAATAGCAAAGGGAAGCAGCTTCCTTTAACAAAGGCTTAAAATAAATCTGATAAAATGGCCCAGCATCATTAGGAAGTTGGATGGCAGGAGCATGGATGGCAGGAGCATGGGCAGCACCAGTCTGAGAAACCCAGAAATCTAGAGATCCGGCTGCCACCAATGGCATTAAGTTGGTCCCTCTTATAAGCAGAGGGGCCCCCAAATGTGGACGCCCCCATGTGCTGCATCTGTGAATGTGATCATATTTGGAAATAGTCTTTGCAGATGATCAGTTACAATTAGGTAAGTAAATTAATACGATTATCTCTTCACAGAAAGGGGTAAGTAAATTTGGACATAAAGATGGACACGCACAGTGGAATCTGATGTGAAAACATGAAAGAGAATGTCCCTGACCAGCCAAGAAAGACGCAAATCCTCCCTAAGCTAGACGGGAGCAAACCAGGTAGAGCTTCTCCTGTGGGGCTTCTAGTTGCCACCTCACCTGCTGTGACTTTGATCTTGGGAGTCGATTCTCTAAAGCTGTGAGACAGCACAGCCCTAGTGTGCAAGTTGCCCAGTGTGTAAGCACTTTGGTTCAACAGCTCTCGAAAATGAATACAGACACACACTTGACTTCCTTACATGTCCAATATAAATTTGACTTTTTTTTTTCTGAAGAATCGTTCAGTTCTGACAGTTTTAGACTCAGAGTAATACTGTGAATCACTCTCATAAAGTGCAAAGCCACTGGAGTTCAGTGGTATAGATGACAAAGGCCACAGGACTGACAGCAGAAGGACCTAGGATCTGGTGCCACACCACTTCAAAGCAGGTG
This sequence comes from Eospalax fontanierii, assembly GCA_035773235.1. Classification (NCBI taxonomy): domain Eukaryota; kingdom Metazoa; phylum Chordata; class Mammalia; order Rodentia; family Spalacidae; genus Eospalax; species Eospalax fontanierii. The sequence continues at coordinate 7,319,525 of CM069535.1, forward strand.
AGACTTAGGACAGGACACAACTTTTCTGGTTCTTATTCTATGAGATGGAAAAGGTGCTCCTGAGGGCTTGCTCTGACAAAGGCTGCATCCCTAGATTTTTAGAAGTTCTAGCATCAATGAAATTCACATTCGTTGACATTTAGAGCATCTATATAAGTAACACAGTATACTATGTTCAGTACTATTAGAATATGCAGAGTAACTGTGGTATCAATCTTGCCTTCTAGGATTTTACAGTTAAGTGAAAGTTGACTGGAACATAATGAAGACCATAAATAGTTCAAGGATGTATAGATGCAAAGGAGGAAGGGCCAGGGCTTGGCTCTATGCATTCATTTAAGCAGAGGCATGACTATCTGCATTTCCGCCCTCCGCTGTTTTGGTTCAGGCCCCACTGCCTGGTTGAAGTAATTTTAATAAGTGCCTTCTCTCTCTCTCTCTCTCTCTCTCTCTCTCTCTCTATATATATATATATATATATATATATATAATCCAGATAGATAGATGATAGATAGATAGATAGATAGATAGATAGATAGATAGATAAAAGGCTACCTCTTTTGACCCCACCTGTGGCTAGGTAAGCAGCCTTTAATATAAGCATTAGTGTTTTCCCCTGTTCTAAACACTTTCTTAGGGGAGCTGTTTGGGGCAAATTGGGGGTCACCATGAATGGGAAGGAGTGCGAGTGAGAACCGTGGGAGAGTGCGTCAGAGCAAAGCGCAGCGAAAGACAAATATGAAAATGTCGTAAAGAAAGTCTTTTTTGTGTCATCATTATAGAAGATAATAAAATAATAAGGCGACAAGAGCACTAAATATCGCGGACACGGTGTGCATGGAATTGCCTCACTGTCTTCCCTTTCCTTAATTAACTGATGAGTCACAAATAAGCAAGAAGAAAAGGAAAGAAAAAACTCCTTCAGAAGTTCTCGTGATTTTCCTAAAATACACACCGTACAGTATCTATAACATACGCCTTAGAAGGAGAGGCAGAAAAAAAAATATCAGGAGGTCTTATGCATAAATGCAAGCTAAAGGATCTACAGCACGAGCCATTTAAAACAAAGTCTCACAAGTATTCACCAAAATAGGTAGTGGGAATGTGTTAGCGGTGAGATTCATGTCAAAGGCATGAAATTATAGCAGGCTGACATGAAATTCCACATTCAGATATGAGCCAACCTCTGACTCTACCCTTAAAGACACAGCCATCGTTTGTGCTTGGACACCATGTGGAAGCGCTTCTCTGTTTCTACCCCTGAGTTCGCTGCAGATTCAGGATCCCACGCTCCTTTCCTCTGTGGCTAATGAAGCTCTGTTTACGAATATTTACTCCCAAGTTCACGGCCGATGTTGGCCACAGCACAGCAGTCATTACCTCTTGGCACAGGTTCCACAGGGAGGCGACCAGCTATCTCCTAACTGACAATGGGGGCAACCCCTTCCATTCCCCTCCGCCCTGCCTTCTTCCCGCCTGACCGTTCCTGGTCTGGATCACTAGCCAAGTTGAAACGGAACAAAACAGAGCAGGAGCAGGAGACAGCGCAGGCTGGGGACATCCACAGCAGCAGTGAAGCCCGCTCCTCGGCTGTAACCCGAGATGCACGCCTCCTGCAGATGCTCCACTCCCTTTAGAAGGGAGGCAGCGGACCTCAGCACGGCGCCGTCATACCGGTCCTCCTTAAATAAACATGGGCAGCCACAGGCTGGCCCCGAGAGCACTGCTTTGTTCCGGTGGAAGGGGGATTTATCTGCGAGGCCCACCTCTGTCCTCTGCGGGCCCTTTTGTGCCCCTATGACACTGCACATAAACCCCAGAAAATCCCAGACGCTCACAGAAGGTTGACTCAAGAAAATAAAACACAGGGGCTTAGTGTCCACAGATGAATCTATTCAGAAGTTGAGTCAACTCCTAACTTGATTTGAGTGGCATTAAGAATACCTCTCGAGGCAAGACACTCTTTCGTCGGCACCGGTCCAAACCGAAACGGGGAAAAGGAGAGAGAGTGGGGGGAAAGCTGCCTAGTTCTAATACACCTAATTAGCCATCGGCAGACTCTTAATTGCATACATTAGGATGATTCCATAGTGGAGATTAATTCTAAATATACCCAAGCAGCTGGTTAAGATGCCATGGATTACAGTGCGGACTGTACTTTTCCACTTAATTAGATATCAAAATTAAGCAGCAACAAGCATTTTGACATAACGGGGATCAAGCCGCTGCTCCGGCTCCCAGAGCGGCACTAAAGTGACCGCTAAACAGAGCCGCACAGATGGAGAGATATTAAATGCCGCACTGGAAAGTAATTTCAAATAATAAAATATCAATATTTACATTTTAATTACCCCTAGCGAGAGCCTCTCTGTCATTCCAACTACAGCCGACGCAGCCAGGGGTAGTGAGATGACATTGCAGCTCTGGCTGCAATGACTGTTTCGTTTCCATTAAAGAATGACAAGTGTTTTAGAGGCAGTGATACTCGGTGTGTGGACCAGAATGACAGCAGATCAGAAAATTCCTATTAAGGGACTAAAGGCCTCAACCAGAGAATTCGCAGCGAGCAGCGGGTCCTCCCGGAAGCACGTCAGCCTTTCCAATTTTTCTACTGAAAGTTTATTATTGGGGAGGCTCAAGGGAAGTTTTAGTCTCCCATGAAATATTTAGATCTGTAAAACGTTATGTGATGATTGTCAATTTAAAAACAATAATACTTGATGGGAACAAATATGCGGGAGTTCTGTGTAAATCACAAGGTTGGAGGCTTCGTTTTTATTCTCATTTAATGCTGGCAATGCCACTGAAGTCTCTTGCTTGGAGCATGTCTATTTCTGATGAAAGCCGGGGATGCGGCTTAGACTCCCCATCTTAAAAATACTGGGCCTGTTCTCACATCTTCTCATTAGCATCAAAGTGCACAAGCACCCTGAATCCCAATTTCCTTGTTATAAGAAAGAAAGGCTGGGTCATCATTTACATAGGTGTCAATGCACACACATCTGTACGTCCAGTCTCTAGCTTCTGCTGGTTTTTTGAAACATAGTGAATTCCTAATGGCTCTTACATGCTCTCCCCAAGTTTAATTACTCTTCATGGGCTGTGAAGATGACATTATGAAAAATAAAATAAAATCAAAGATATATTAGATGTGACCTGCTGCATTCACAAGATAATAAAAGGAAAACAGGAATGCTTTCCTTTGGGATTGGCTGTCAAAAGTGTAGAGATCTTGAAAAAATGTTAATGCCTCAAGATATGAGAGTGTCTAAGAAAGACTCCTTGGTCAGTGCACTATGCTAGGCCGTTAACTGACCCCCTATCTCAGAGCCTGCATTTATTTAATGTGTGGAGATGAACAACCATAAATGTGATGAATGGTTACAGCAGGAGACTGAATAGAATTTTTCAAAGAAGGGAAGAGGGAAGTTGGGGAGTTTTATAGGTCCTGAGCACACTTCCACTCCCGTTCTTATTAAAAATATCCGATCTGAAGCTGAAATAAAGGCTTGGTAATAGGCAAGGTATACTAATGTGTGTTCTCTATCCAAGATATACTCCTCCTAACAGAAAATCAGAGTGCAGCGAAGTCTTCCTTAAGCATCCCTAATGCTTTTAGGGCAAGACAGATTCCCATTTCTCAGTTCCTGGCACCTTTTAATTTCTGAAAGAGCCACGGTTGAAAATCTTAATTAATTGTTCCATACTGCTTCAGGATCATTATGCAACGTAATAAAGGCCGTGTAATTATGAAATTTTACAGCCATTACCAAGGCTGATGGCTCGTATTTCATCCTCAGCTGGACCCGATGGCTTTTAGGCACTCGGCTCCCCTTTGATGAACTACAGACAGATCTATCAGGCCCAAACAATATCCAGGCGAGGCAGCTATAATGGCTACCTACAGATGAAGCCATAGATAAAGATAAACTATAAATCTACACACACAAATGCAGGCACATTGCCTGAGGATGACAGAGGATAGGATGAGACGCTTGGGAGGTGGCTGCTCCCACGAAGGCAGCCTCCTGAGCTTCCCACACATTCGTTCCACAGTGGCTCAGGTTTCATAAAGGGGATCAAAGCCCAAGTGGTCATCTCATTTACTCTCTGTATCTCCAAATCAAAGGAGAGACGGAAGGCGTGTCCATGAGCTTTGTATTTAGCACATTATTTAAAGGGCAGAAATAGCTCAGATATCCTAATGTCTATTTCAATGGTGAGAAATAAATGAAAAGGCAAGAGCTACGGGGTGTGATATTCTAATACAGCAATCTGAAGTAAGTGCTCTGCAACAAATTCCATTACAGCTCATGAGCATCAGTCCCGTAGATATTAACATTTTCAAAATAGTAATTCAAGAACAACAAAAACCCACATGGAGACACAGACCGGGAAAACAGAATCCTATTTGTACATAACCGAAACGTTTATAGTTCTCAATTATGAACTGACTTAATCACGTCTGAACTCACAGAGCCTAAGACTTGATACAGTCACATTTGCTTAACGGATTCCCAACACATCCCTTTTGGTGAATTAAGCATTTCTGTGGGTCCTTTTAAACTTGGAGTTAAATGGAAAAGGGCCATCTAGGGGGGTCATTTGACAACCCTAAGTGCCACACTCAGGGAGTATCTAGTTCAACTCTGCCTCTAGGATACAGCAACAACTTCTACAGAGCTAATGCCTTCAGTCCTCACCATGCCATCAGTCGCATGCTGGCTTGCTTCATGAATATGACCAGACAGGCTCTCTGCGACAGGGCTCATTCTGGAGAAAAAGCTCATCTGAAGATCAACCCAAATTGGCCAGAGCAATGCAATGGTGGCCAGTCAGAACAGGCAACGCGAGGGAGGGACAGGACACAGGAAGCTGGGTTCAGGCTGATGACTGACCAGTTAGGGGGTGGATGTGTGTGCAGGGGCTGGGCAGTGCAATCAAGATGATGTAGAATTGGCTTAAGTGGCATGGAAGCTCTGGAAAGCACAGCTTGAGACAGTTCAGTGCAAGTGTGGACTGAGTGTGGACAACTGGCTACAGCGTATCCATGGCTACCAACTAGCTGTGTAACCTTGAGCTAGACAGAAAATGGTCCACTGCCTCATCTGCCAACAATGGGTGTGAGCCTAGAGGCTCCAAACCTTCCACTCTTCCTTGCTGTTCTTCCACATGGGCACCAGGGAGACCCTACTCCATAACTACAGATGTGACTGAGTTTGTAGAGAGTTTGACTAGCATGCATGAATCCTCGGGTTCAATCCTCAGCATAAACTAGTCATGGTGGTTCATTCCTAACCCCAGCAGTTGGAAGATGAATGCCAGAGACAGGAGTTTAAGGTCATTACTCACATATAGGGAGTTCAAGGCCAGCCTAGGATATAAGACCCTGTCTCAACACACACACACACACACACACACACACACACACACACACACACACACACACACACTGGATTTCAGCCTGTTAATATCTACAGGAGAGATACTCATGAGCTGTAACGGACTTGTTGCAGAGTGCTTACTTTGGACTGCCGTATTAGAACATCATTCCCCTACATGAACAGACTGGTTTTTTGCCTGAATCCATTCTTAGGACGGCAATATTTCATTTCTGTCATCTCAGAGCCTATATTTTCAGTCAATGGAAGACATCATGCAAGAAATATCCGTGAACAACTCCCCCTTCTCGTCCACACTGGGAACTATCCAGCTGCCTCCTACTTGTCGGTCAGCAGGAGCTTGCGCCCTCTTCCCAAGGAAAGCCTTTTCAATGTGCTCAGTCCGCCCACTCTCAGTACCTCATGGCCCCTGTTCCATCCATTTTCTACACAACCCTCTCGGATGTATGGATGTATAGATGTCTCCTCTCCTCAGGTGTCACTCCTGATCCCTCTGTCCTGAGGGAATCCTCCCCCTGAACCCACTCCTCACTGACACCTAGTTTTCCTTGGCCCTGTTTTGTGCCCTTGCCCATCTCAGTTCCCATGAGAATGATGTGCAGCCACTTGCCTGCTATACTCAACCTCTGGCCACAGAAGACTGGCTCGGCTCTCCAGACTGCCGTCACTGAGATCTTCGAATTGCCAGCTCCCAGGGCCTGGCCTTCCCTCGGACACTGTTTGATCTTTTGGAGTCCTTCAGTCTAGTCCGGCCCATAGCCTTCTCCCCAGAACGTGCACTCTCCCCGAGCCTTGGCCTGCTTGCTTCTCCTGGGTCTTTCTTTCCTTTGTACCACTTGGTATCTTTCTCTGCCCGCTACCTTCTCCTCAATCCCACAAGTATAAGGAGCTGTACTACCAGCACACAGTGTCCATCAATGGGCTTATGCTCATTTCCAACTCCCTGCCATTCATTCCTACCCAAATATCCCACAGATATGTCCAGATGTTTAAAACGGAACTCTTCTCCCCTCCTAAACTTGCTCCAAATATATTCCCTAGGGACATTCTCAACCAACAGCATCAATCACTCAGCAAGCATCAACTCTATATAAGAGACATGAACAAAGGGAATTTAAAAGTTAAGAGTTTGCTTTGACTTTTCTCCTACATCCAATTCTTCCAACGTCAAGCCTTACTGTCTCCCATGTGAGCTAAGTCCACCCTCCTCTGCTGCCTGCCTTCCCTGGTACGAGTCTCTTCTCCACAGAGCTCTGTTAAGCAAGGATGTCATCTTCCTCATGTGAGTCCCAGTCAAGTCCCTGTATAACTTCCTCCCCTCATTTATTGATAAAGAGGAGGAGGAAGATATGTTTCATTTTTAGAAATTTTTCCCTTAGTGCTTACTATATGCCAGGTACCATGCTAGGCATTTTAAACACATACTTACCACGATTCAGGCATTAGAAATATTTTTAAATGATGAAATATGTGTCCTTTGAAGTTAGAAGAAAACAAAAATTAAACAACCATGGTGGTACATGCCTTTAATCCCAGCATTTGAGAGGCTGAGGCAGGAGGATTTTTGTCAGAGCAAAGACTAGCCTGATCTACATAGTGAGCTCTAGGCCAGCTGGAGATACATAGAGACCCTGTCTCAAACAAGCAAACAACACACAATAAAACAAAAATTAAATGAAACTTAGTAAGAGAATAGCAAAGGGCTGCAAAGACAGAGGTGAAGATGGTCCCAAGAATGGGACTGAGGAGCTGCGCTAGATGCTGGTGAGCTCAGAAAGCCTCACTAATATCCAGCCTTTGAGAAAACATTCTAAGTAGGCCAGCTCATGTGCTTATATCTACTTGAATGCTAAAGACTGAAGGCTGTATCCTCCCCAAGTTTATATACTGGAATCTTAATCCCCAGTGAAATGGGACAACTGGAGATGACTGGGTCTTGACAGCTGGTGAGATCATGGATGGGATTACTGCCCAGACTAAAGGGGCCTCAGAGCGCTCTCTCCTGACTTCCTGTGGAAGCACAGTGAGAAGACAGTCTATGATCTGTTAGATTGGCCCAGGCACTGAATCTCCCAGAACTTTGACCTTGGACTTCCAAGCTCCTTAGACGTTTGCTGTTTAGAGGCTACTAAGCGTCTTTGTTACAGCAGCAGGGATGGACTAATCCCTTGGAAGAGGGCACTTCAGGCACACACAGTAAGGAAGAGCCTCCTCATGGGGCTCAGAGGACAGCAGAGGTCAGAGAGGAGGTGTGAGCAGCGGAACCTGGGGTGGCAGCCCAGGGGGCAAGCTCCTCACAAGGCTTCACAACCATCTGTAGGTCTTCCTTTGAGGGCCATGGGGATTTGAACAGAGACAATGGGCTGTGATTTGCATTTTAAAAAGTGACTGGGTGCAAGAGAGGAGAGCGACAGTGTCAAGCATTGAATTCCCAGGAACTCCTCCATTTTCTTTCCCAGCCTTCACATAAAGAAAGTGAGGTCCAAACACATTCAGGGTCACCACACTGAAAGCGTCCATGCTATGTTGGACCCTGGCTACTTCAGTACAGAGGCTGAACTTGAACTCCCCCGTAGCCCCTCCCCGTAGCCTGACATCACTTCCAGTGTCCTACTCTCACATAACCTTCCCCAGACAAGCTGAGCAGGTGCGCAGCCCTGTCTGCACAGTCCCTTCTCCTTTTCTCCCTGCCTGTCTCTCCAGCCATCTGTGACTCCCTCAGTGCTGTTCTGAAAGTGTTTCCTCATCACACTGAAGCAGAGCAGATGAGGGCTGGAGAGCTGGCTCAGGAGGTAAGAACACTGGCTGCTCTTCCTGAGGACCTCGGTTCGATTCCCAGCACCCACATGGCAGCTAACAACCAGCTAACTGCAGCTAACATGGCAGCTAACTGCAATTCCAGGGGATGCAACATCCTCTTCTGACCCCTGCAGGGCAAATATGCAGCCAAAACAGTCATACACGTAAAACACTCAAGCAGACATCTGCTTCCTTCTCTGCTGTTCGTCATCTTCTACTCAGTCTGTCCCCATTGTTACACCAGGAGGACACCAGGGAGGGCAGAGCCTCTCCTAAGACACCAAGCTTCATCCTCAACTCTGGACTCCCAGCTTTCAGCCAATAGCAGGGTGTTGTTAAAAACTGAAAGTTTCCAGGGCTGGAGAGGTGGCTCAGTGAGAAGAGCAGAGTACTTGCTGTGTAATAAGGACTAGAGTTTGATTCCTACCACACTCACATCTGATGGTCCACAGCCACCTGTAAATCCGGCTCCAAAGAATCCCTCAAAGAATGCCCTTTTCTGGCCCCTGTGGAAAACTTCCCGGTACACACTTAAGCATACATTCATAAACACACATACACAAATGCAATAAAACTTTTTTAAAAACTAAAAATGTCCTCATTTTCAGCTTTGTAATGTTTGGGTGCTTGAGTTTGCACTGTCTTAAGGGCCGGGGTAGAAAGACAGATGTCAGGAAAGAAGCACGAGCAGCAGACCTCGGGCAGAACTGACGCAGCCCAAGAGGAGCCAAAGGACAGGCAGCCAGCGAGAACCTTCCAGCACCTGCTTCTCAGCCCAAGATTTTCTGGCTCCTGTTCTAGAGGGACTGGGAATTGACACAAGATGACATTGCCCTGCAGAGCTAGAGGGAACACGGACGTTGGGGGCAGTCCTCCAGGGTTAAGAGCCTGGAACCTTAGGTCAGAGAGTAGAAATGGAAAATAAATCCTTCAGCCCGCGAAGAACAGGCAAGAGCCTCTGAAATGGGTGCTAGCCATCCTGATAGTCTCCAGCTAAACACCCAGTCATTCCTTCAGATCTTGGGGTTTAAATCTCCAGCAGACCAGGTGCCCAGTTCATAGCCATGGTGGCAAGGTGACCCTGGAAAGCTAGATCTCCCAGTGCGATGCACGTGAGCACATAAGATAAGTTTTGAAAACTCTGAGAAATGATCTCATTCAAAGTACGAACTGGACAGGAGGGAAGCCCGCGGCACACAGGACAGCAGGCCACCTGCTGACATGATGCCAAGCCAGCCGTTACCGTGACAGCGACAGCGTTAAACATTCATCACCACGATAGGTGCTTAAAAGATTTGATAAGCATGCGCACGTGTGTTCCCTTCTTAAGCTACAAGGCTCCTTTTCAAATCTGGCATCCAGCATGGGAAATGAAGATGCATACCAAATCCAGCCACGAAGATAAAATTGAGCCTCACGTCTTCGGCGGGCTCACTTCTCAGTTAGACAGGGTGCAGAGTCAGCACAGTAATGTATGGCCCGATTCCATGGTAGATAACAACACATATTTGTCAACAATTTCTCCATGAGCCAAACAATGTTCCCATATTTAAACTTTTACCCAGGATGGCAGTCCCTAATATCACCTACGTCTAACAGTTTAAAGGGATGGTCACAAAAGGCACAAGCATGTAAAGGATTAAATACAGTGAGCAGGGGCTGGAGAGAGGGCTCAGTGGATAAGAGCACTGGACTGGCAGCTCTTGCAAAGGACCCAGGTTAGATTTCCAGCACCCACATGGCAGCTAACAACCATCTGTAATTCCAGGTCTGGGGATCTGACACCCTCCTCTGGCCTCGCAGGGGAGGATGTAACATGGGTGTACTTGCATACATGCTGACAAAAGTCTCATACACATAAAATTTTTTTTAAAAATTTAACTGAAGTGATACGCTTAAAAAAGCACACTGATCATCCACATAGCTTATCTCATCTCGTTTTCTATTACCCTTCCATCCCTGATTCACTCCTCTCTAACCACATGGGCCTTGTTACTATTCCCAGGAGATTCAAGTACACTCCTACCTCAGGACCTTTGCACATCCTGTCTCTGCCACCTAAACATTACACTCCACAAGGGGCAACCTTATTGTTTTTCAGTGATTTTGTTTGACATTACATCAGGCCGCTCAGTTCTACCTCACACAGAACAAATGCTCCAAAATGAAAAAAAATAAATGAAACGATGAAGGAGGGAACTCATTAGCACTAACCTTGCATTGAAATTAGTCAGTTTGAAATGGAAGATGTTTTCTCATCCCACATTTGATGCAAAGAAAGATCAACCATCTTAATTTAGGACATAAGAAATACATACACAAATTTTTGCTTCCAAAATATTTCTGTTTCTGCCATCAAGAGTTATTTAAAAATCCAGTTGGATTATGTGGATGCTTCAAGTGAGAAACATGAAAATAAACCATAATTTAACAAATAAATCTGACACATACTCCGAATCCTCTTCTCCAATCACTCAGTCTAGCAATACTGCATATACAATTTGGTACTTCATGTTTCCACCTTACCACAGAACTAACGTTGAGGTAACCAGGTGAGCCTCGTGGCTTATCGAATTTCCCATGGAATCCAGATATGGCCATTTTCAAATTCTAGGGGATCTCAGCAAAGCCAGTGGCCTCTGAAGTCCACACGATACGGAATAGGAGCTACTTCCCCATATTTCACAGACACAGACCTTAGAGATTCTGAGCTGAGGGTCTCTCCTATCTACCACACATTTTATATTACAACAAAAGGTAGCTTATTACACTGTAGTTTAAACCACATGTCTTCAGTCTGATTTCACGCACTGTTCTACCATGCACGCCACAAAGGAGGTGTTCGAATAGTCACTGAAAACACATGCTCAAAAGAACAACTTATTTATACTGATTTTACACTTGAAATGTTTTTCTTGAATTTTTCAGTGGTCCATTCAGTGCAAATGTAAATAAAAATATTTGTAAGTAACGTGAAAATTGTTAATTGATTAACAGTCAGGGCGTAAGCGAATGCTAAGCTCTATTCCTGTTTTCGGTCCCTTTACTATGAAGGCCTGGAAAGAACTTGAGCCAACAGAGCAGGAGCAAAACCAGAAATAACAGCAGCTCAAAGACAATTATGTCCCAGATGAACATGTATGCTGGCTTTCTGCAAGGTATGCTCCTTAACAGAATCAATTCCTGATTATCGTCAGTACGAGTTTTGACACTTAAAATTCAACAGAATTATTTATTTAAAAAATTAAATATTTTTTTTATTCCTATTGAAAGCTAGCATTTTGTCAAGATGTTTCTTTAGAATTCACCAAGATGACAATCTCTAAGGTGCTGGAAAGATGGGATTTTCCTTTGATGCAGGCAACACTAATAAGAAAGACAGGCTTCACTGTACTAGATATTTCTCCAACTTTCATCAATTAGGTGGGAAGGCTTTCCCACTGGAATGGCGCGAGGCATTTATTAATGCTTCAGCCCACAAATGGCACAAATGCAGAGAAAAGAAGGTAATTATTAAACACACCGATCCCTTTATCGACTTGGCAGGGACAACCCCAAAGATGGTGTCTGATTATGATCTTTTTCATGATATTTTAATTGTGCTTCTTAACTCGCTAAATTAAGAAACTACAGGCCAATCTCACTTAGATCACAGACAAAGGAGATCAGATCAATTTGCAAGGAAAATGTATGAATGCTTCTATCAGCTTTAATTATATCAAGAATTTAACAGGCAAATTCAATGGGCTCACAGAAGGATGGCGAGCTGAGCATCACCTCTCATTGAGGGCATCATCATCCTGCATGCTGCTGCATGGATTTCCACCCAGAAATAGGACTGGGGATGATCTCTCAGGAATGGAGGCTTTGGTTTCTGAGTCTGTTAGTAACTTCTGTGACCAGGTCAGGTCTACTTAGCCTGGCTATGAGGAAGGGGAAAGATTTGTAAAGAGAAAGTATAATGATCCGGATATTCCGCCACTTACACAAAGCCATGGCATAGATGGCAAACATGCTCTGACTTATATTTTATTTTATATCTATAATGTTAAAACGCATTAGCAAAACTCTAGCAATTTCTCTCAGCCCAACCTTTAGTTTTTCTGCAGAGGCCAATTTGTTTCCATCCTAATCTTCACTTCCTTGAAGGCTCTTGGACATCTCGAGGGAGCTGTTCCCACGGCGGGTTCCTGGGATCATTGGCTGCGGCGGATTCAGGGTCTTCACCTTGACCACACTTTGGGATCCTAATCTAGGCCAACTCTCTGGTAATGTACTGACTTAAAAGGTGCTTTCTGTTGAGTCTTTTTGATCTGATCACATTCTGTGGGTGTGGGATGTGAGTTTATGAGAGGAGAGGAATGGGGGCGTGGATGGAAGAGGGGAGGAGGTGACAGAGGAGAAGTGAATGGGGGGACGAGGAAGGGAGAGACGGAGGGAAGTGGGGGGAGACGAGGGCACATGGGGGCATCGGAGGAGGCGGTAGAAGGACTCGGGAGGTGGGCAGAGAGGATGGAAGGAGGGGAGGGAGGTGGGAGGAAGACAGGGCAGAGACGGAGAGGGACGGGCAGGGGACAGGCCGGTAGAGGACAAGATCCAAGGAAAAGAACTACAACTGGCTGACCAATTTCTGCCCATTCTGTTTGACAAAGGGCAGCTTTTCTGGTGCTTATGTCTGGTCGAATCCTTTTCTTTCTTCGTAGAGCCATTTTCTATCTTCTTCCCAGATGTAGGAATTCTTAATCATTTCAGTAGGATCCAGGCTTTTTCCTTTCTTGGAGAAGGGTTGACCTCTTTCTGATTCCTTATAAAGTAACTCAATCATTTCTGTATCAATTACGTGCACAGAAATGCCACCCCCCATGGCACAGTTATGCCACCACAAGCCATAACCAGCCCAGTGTGGATGCCTACTTCACACATCTGAGAGCTTTCTCTCTGCTCTCAGTGAAACAGGAGAATGAGAAGACGGAGTCAGATGGAAGCTCATGCTTCAGAGATATTCAGAGTGGTTTTTTTGTCTCAATTTCAGGAGAACCCATAGCTTTGAGCAGGTCAACACTGAATATTGTTATCTACTTTTATCCTCCACTTTAAGCTTGAAAAAATATTTTATTATTTTATTTTTATGTGTATGAGTGTATTGCCTATATATGTTTAGGTGCACCCATGTTATGCAATGCCGGTAATAATCAGAAGTCTTTGGATCCCCTGGAGCTGGAGTTACAGACAGTTGTTAGCAGCCATGTGGGTGCTAGGATCCAATCCCAGACCTTCTGCAAGAGCAGCCAGTGCTCTCAGCCTCTGAGCCATTTTATGGTTTCATTATGCTCTTTTACCAAACATAGTGAAATTCTTTAACTAGGGCTGTGTTTTAAATATTTATTATTTTTATTTTATGTGTACAAGTATATTGCCTGCATGTATGTAAATGCATCTTTGTCATGCAATGCCCACGGAGGTCGGAAGAGGGCATCTGATTCCCAGGACCTTGAGTTAGAGACAGTTAGCAGTCATGTGGGTGCTGGGAACTGAATCTAGATTCTCTGCAAGAGCAGCCAGTGCTCTCAATCACTGAACATCTCTCCAGCTCCTAGGACTGCGTTTTAAAGCAGTGTGCTCCATATATAACTATCTCAACGATGTTACCCGTTTGAATTTTTCTTCCATTATTCCAGTTCGAGGTGAGTATTTCTCATGGGAAATAGTGTCATATGTATAAAAAATTCTGACTTTGCTATCACTCATTTAATGTAGTGTTTATTTGTACTCAAACACGTCTCAGCTTAGGGTACCACCTACTCTGGCTTTCTTTTCCCCAGATGGCATTTTGGAAGAAGAGTGGCGTTTCTGAACCTACATTTTTAGAATAGAATCAAAGGATGCTAAATGTCCTAGAAAACAGATAAAATCAAAATGGCAACTGCATCCAATGGAGAGCACTGTGAGTTCAGGGCAGGAAATAAATGAAAGAGGAAACTGGCCAGGGAGCACACCAGACCTTCTGAAGCCTCCGGAACAGCAGTGCGTCCCGTGTCTCTGTGTGGCCACTACCTGCCACAGTTCTGGAATTACAGGAGTTTTCAGCTGAAGACCTTTTTCTAAATCTGTCTTCAAATACATTACTCATTCTTTAATCACAATGTTTTCAAATTCCCTACCATTACTTTTTCAAGGTCAGAACTTGCAGCAATCCTCCTGCCTCAGTCACCATGCCCAGGTACAAAAATTCGTTTCCTTTTACTAACAGTAGAGGGAGCTGGCTTTTTCAAAATTTTACTGACTGTCCTTCAGTCATCATAAAATGACCTCAAAGGCAGTAATAAAGATATTATTTAAATAAGAAGTTTTATGTAAACATATGGTTATTAAGGTTTATTGGTTTTCCTCTTAAATGATTAGAGAAACAATTTAAGAATTAGAAATTGACAGTAAGATTAATTATATAGTCTCTGAGAACTGAAGTTCCAGAAATTGAATCAATCAAATAAACAAACAAACAAAAAACAAACAAATCCCCACACAGATGTTAAAGATTCTACCCAAGGCTGGCTGACTCTGAGAAGTCTGTGTATGTGGAGAGATGGAATATTACAGACCCAGAGCCCAAGTTTCTTGGTTTCTCCAGGCCCCTTCACTGCTCATGTCCGTCTAACCTGACATCCTTTCAACGGCTAAGTTAATACATCCCAAAGGTTGTACTTAATGGACTACCTGTTTCCACCAGTTCCAAAGCTAAGAATGCCTTCAGAGACCATCTGCAAACTACAGCTTGCTGTAACCTCTGAGACGCTCCTGCCAATGTGTGTGATTTCTGATTTTCTTTGGTTCTATGATAAAAGCTCATATCATCCCTTCTATCTTGGAACACCTCACTGAACCATGTTCTTGGACCTTGGTTACCCATATTTGGCCCGGAATAAATCATCTTTTATCCTCTTTGCGATGGGAAATGTGTTTTGCATTGTGAAACTTCCTACAGTTTCACAAGTAATGGCCAAAGTGCATGTTTCATATACATTCATTTAATACCTAAAATGACTATGCAATTGCACACAATTCAGTCTAAAGCTTGCGACATGCCCTAACCTTACACATGAATTTTAAGTATTTCTAATATTAATCTTCTGTTTTTCATAAGTTCAAGTAAGAGATCATAAATACTTTTGTAAAACTTACTTTCATCTAAATAATAGTAAATTGCGTGGCTGGTGACTTAACATCCATTGATAATTTTGTTAAAATGCACCATGCCGATGCAGGGGTCTGCAATGACTCCTGTAACAAATTTGTCTGCAAATAATAATTATCCCCATAATAAATGTTTCCTAAGAACTTACCAATGAAACTTTATTCAACTGCATAGTAGCTGCTGTTTAGAGTCTGTTAACTCTGGCTTACTTTTAAACAATAAAGGTAAAACTGCTTGACCACAAAGCATTGGCGCAGACACCCCCTGGCTGCCCAGTAAATATCTTTTTATTCTGTTGATGAAAACTGACTTGTCAAGTATGGCTACAGAGACAGCCATAAAACTACTGCACCTATTTAATGCAAATGAATTGAACAGTGTGAGGACTAAAAACGGGTTTCTTACGCTCAACCCAAGTGACAGAATTCTTTGTTGCGAACAGACAAGAATGGCGGCCCCTATCTCGGAGTTATAGGATATTTGGAAGCACCTCGGGCTTCCGCTTCTTAAGCGACTCTCACCTCCACTCCCGCATTGTGACAACATCTGTAGACACTGCCACCTGTTTCCAGTGGTAAAAATTTCCCCCCGGATAAAAACCACTGAAGAGGGATGATGTGAAGACACCTTTCCACCTTTCCTTCCGAAATGAATTATCCTTTGACAAGAATGATTGATGATATCACGCACAGCGTGGTTCACTGGGGTGTCATTCCTGTAATCCCAGCACTCAGGAGGCCTGGTAGGAAGATCATGAGTTCAATGCCAATTGGAGCTACATACGAGATCAAGTCTAAAATAAAGCAAAATAGGCCGTTTTGGTCTATGTAGCATTTTCCCAACCATCCACTAACTTTCCTGTTAGAGCCTTGAAACTCTTGACATTTTAATAAGGGGATCTGTATGTCCTAAGGGTAGAATATAGGTAGCCAGTTCAGCAAAAAGCTATCAATTAAATTGATACTACTGAGTGCATCAGTGAAATCTGTTCACCAGCAGATCTTTTGAGGTCATGCTGTTCTAAGCTCCAAAATAATAATAAAATAAAATGAAGTCAGCCTGGAACTTTAAAAGTAGGACTAATTTATACAAGTAATTTGAGACAGTGTAGTAGATAAGGATCAAGGTTTGGAAGCAAATTAACCTAACCCTAAATCTCACATCTACTATCTTGCTAGTTTTTAGATCTCAAACAAGTTGTTTGACTTCCCAAACATGGTGTCACAAGCAATCCTTAAACATTGGCTTGTTTCTAAGATTAATCGAGATAATATACACAAAACAATTGCAACAGGGTCTGACACCTAAGTAAGAGCTCACTGAACCTAATTTGTGGAGGAGATTGCCAAACTCTGCTCTGGTTTGGGGTAAGGGAGTAAATCTCAACCTCAACAGCTTGATTCTACAGGTTTTAAAGGCAGATTTCCAGAGTTCAAAGTTTTCATTCCCTATAGTCAAATGATTACCCAACTTTCTCTCTCAAATAATTGGTTTCCATTCTATGTACTTGGATCTTATCCAGAGTTGAGTTCAAACCTGGCCTTCATCTCATACTCCCTCAACCCAAATGACCAGAGGAAGACATCTGACTTGCCTGCGCAAGCCCGCCTGCTGACACAGCACGAAGTCAATGGTACCCGTGTGTGTTAATACATTTCGTACATTAAAGATGTAAATTTTATTCTTGGAGCTAAAAGCCAGGTGATTAATTCTCATAGCATCGTGATCAATTGGTGCAGATGCTCCACCTGTATTAATGTTTGTTTTTGTACGCATTAGTGGCGGGAACGCACCAATAACACAGGTGTCTGACACAGAGCTATGAGATACTCTCTTTAGCCGGCAAACACTGAGATCAGTAGTTAGGCTGCACGTAGCACTGCCAATTTTTTCAATTAGACCCATTATTGATTTGATGAAAAAGCAAATTAAACATACCATGGTGGTATGTAAATTGGCTAGAGAGAGCAGAAGGTTCTGGTACAAAGCTTGAAGGCATAGGCACCAGGGCTCACATGGTCTGTCACTCTGGGGATCCCTGGCCATGGCTGCTCTTCAGGAGGCTCCTTGAGAGACATGAGCTGGCTAGCAAAAGAATCCCCCAGAAAGACCAGCCTTGTTATTGAAAGGCATCACCAGACGCTGGAAATGTCACCTCAAAAGAGAGGTGCAGGTAGGACACGAAGCTTTTCATAACAGATGGTGCACTTTGGCTGTCCAAATGTGAGGCAGGAAGTGTGTATCCAGCAGGTTATGACATCTGAGGATTACATTACATTGATTCAAAGACATCATCCTAACCACTAACTCGGGGGACCTCTTCTCCTCGTGGACTTAACATGAGACCCTCCCAGCCTTTTCCACAACCAGAGTCTACTCCAACTTACACAATACCCACCTAAACTGTGAAAAGATGCTATTTTTGGTTCAGTGAATACTGTATTTCAGTTCTGCCAAAAACTGGAAGGGAGCAGAGATCCTGACAAAGATCCTAGTCCACAGGTTTTGTTAGACAAGGAAACTTATATGCACTTAGTTAAAATTTGTACTTGATTGGGTCTGGAGCCATGGCTCAGAAGTTAAGAACACGGGCTGCTCTTCTGGAGGACCCATGTTCAGTTCCCAGCACCCATGTTGGGTGGCTCACAATACCTGTAACTCCAGCTCCAGGGGATGTGACACTCTCTTCTGGCCCCATAGTTACCGTACTCATGCAGAAACCCACAGATTTGCAAATACAGGCATAATTAAAAAGTAAAGTAGAAAATATCATCAAAACATTTTGTTCTTGATTGCTTCTTATGTTGTACAGTTTCAAAAGTCCTTCCCCCCAGAAGGCGGCCCTGATTCAAGTCTCCAGTCCCTACCTGGGTGCTGTGCGGTAGGCCCAGCTACTTGGTGCCTCAGGACCCTGGTGTTTCTCCCTTTTCTTTTCTGCAACCACTAACAGACACCAAGAGTCCTCTTTGCCACGGGTGTTGCTTTTGTGACACAGGACGTCGGCGGCCCTGGGCTGCCACTCGCCATGTTGCTGAAGATGATGAACTCCTGGCCT